>VZRV01005195.1:441147-473647 GCA_013398115.1 Falcunculus frontatus
AAACAAACCATCCCATATACATCCGATCCGTGGGAAACTTGGGTGGTTCGCGACACTCTGCACATGGCAGTGACATTGTGCATGGTGAGGTCTGGAGAGTTCTGTATGACATACATTGTGAAAATATGTATGGCTTGCAACCAATAAATTTTATGGTGTGTCAAAAGCCAATTTTTATTTTTTTAATTGGCAGATCTGGAGCAAAATGAAAGTTGTTCTATTTATAGACCTTTGTTTGGAAAGGTTTTCTGTGTTTTTTTCTAAAAAACTTTACCAAGGTAAAAACATTAGTATTGGGCTTGATGACTAAATTGGAGGCTACAGATTCACCTATTTCAAACAAGTTGTCATGATTTTTCTTGAAAAAATCTTACATTAAGACATTTAAGATGTGGAGCATTACCTGTTATTAACGATTTTGAAATGTATTAATAAAAAAAAAAGTTTTTTAAAATTCTTCATATGTTTATTTCCACAGCCTGGTCAAGACTGAAGGAGTACCTTTGTTCTGTAAGGAGAAAGAAAAATGCCTGTTAATACAAAGCTTAGAGTCAAGTGTTCAGAATTATTTCATCTTTTAAGAGAAACGTTCTTTTTTATTACAATAATTCTGAAAAGAACTCTATGAGATCCTGCTACCCTTATATCTGCTATTCTTCTCTGGCCTATTTACCTTCTTGAAAATCATTTTACATACTTTACTTATAAGTGGAGAAAAGTTTGTTGAAAAGCTTTAACTTTTGCAACTTTGCTTGCCCCTTGTCTGTGCTCTTATAATGCCCCTTCTCTGATATTATGCACAACTACAAAATGTGGAAAAGCTGTGGGTCTTAACACTAATGTTTTTCAGCTAACCCATACTTTATTATGATCAAGATTATGACAAAATGAACAGAAGTATTTAGTTCTAGGGGGTTGTGTTTGCTTGGTTTGGTTTGGAGGGGGTTTTTTTGTGTGTGTTTTTGTTTGCCTGGGGTTTTTATTTTTTATCCATTGTTTCTGTAGTCTCTATGGAGCTCTTCTATGAGCTGTAGTGTTTATTTTTACTTTTTAATGCAAACTCTTTGGAAATATTCATGTTTCCTAGTTATGGTTTGTAATAGCAAAATAATAGAAGTCTTGATTTTTACAGCTACATTCTTCTCTGTGTATGTCTGGTACAGAGACAGCTTCTCTTGGGTTGATATCAAGATCTTAATGTTCTGCAGTTGATAATAAGATTTTAATTCTCAAATCTGTCCCTTGGGTGGAGGTTTGTGAAAATGTCTTGCTGAAAGTGCTTTATGGTGCAAGGTTGTGATGCCTACTGAACAGGGCTTTCTTGCTAAAAGCTGGCTTCATCTCTAAGCCAGGTAACCACAATTTAGCGTAAACTTTGTACAGAAACCTTCAATATATTGGTCTAGGGGTCTAAATGCAACTATTAATATTGTTGGTGTGAAATATGCTAAAATTCTAAGAAGAAGGTAATATTTTTCATCACATCCATTTGCTTGCTTTTTGCTCTTATACCCCACATTCGTTAGAGAGTTCCTTGGGCTGGCTCCTGGGGGAGTCGGTCTAGCTCAAGTCAAAATCCTGGTGAGAGCACAACATGGTTAGGATGGTTGGATGTGTTCTTGATGGGCTAGGTCTACCTTGCACCCATGCCGAAGACTTTTATCCAGTTGTTCCTGCACTTCCTCTGCACATCCAATTAGAGGACCATAAAGAGTCACCATAAGGAGTTTCTCTGAAGAGCCACGGGCTTGCTGTGTGCAAGAAGAATGCTTTGTCTGGTACTGAAACAGAATTACTACATTTGAGGGTCTCTGCTTAATGGTAGTGAAGTGATCTTGAAACCTTGCTAGTCAGTACCGTGTGAGGTTAATATGCAGGCCCGTAGGAGGTAGGATTCTTCAAGCTTTCAGAAGGGACTTCTGTCTGACATTCTCTGATCTCTTATATCCCCTCTTTACAGCTATCTGGGTCAGTCATTACTTTCTCAAAGCCACACATTGAGAAGTCTACTCCAACTTCTAGATATAAGGAAGAGAATTTGCACTACTCTGAGTTACAGTCTGTCTGACTCTTCCTGGAGGCCACCATGAATCACAGTGATCATGCAATAGAAGGTTGATTTCTGGAAAAAGAATAAATATTAATTTCCCTTATAACATCTGTTGTAAGTGGTGTGATATAGAATCAAGATCTCCTGATAGGTGATTATTTTGAACTATCTATTTCTTCTGCAGTAATCCTCATGGATTTCCTTGGGGACCTGAGAATTTATGGACCGGTATAGTGTGTGCACAGTGAGAGGAGGGGCAAATATGCATAGAATATCCTTTCTTGTTTTAAAGACTTGGACTTCACAAAAATTGATACTTTTTTGCCTGCCAGTTTATGCAGTCCCTCATGATCAAAGCCTGATATAAAGAAAATGTACTTATTCTTCATGCTACCCATTCAATTACTCTGGGTGGAGTTCTCTCTCTGTATATGTTCTGAAGAGTCCTAAAACAAATTACCATGTGATATTGTTTCAGATGCAATAGTTTTGTAACATTGAAGTAAAGCAAACTGTAAATTGCAAAACAAAGAATAAAACCATAATTACTGCTTTCATTTATTCAAACCATATTAATGCAATATAATTATCTGGCAGGCAGGGTTTTATGACAACCACCAAATGGTTGTTCTAATGAACACATAAAAACTAACACTTTAAAGCAGTAAATCACATTCTGTTACTTTTACAGTGACAAATGCCTTTGAACTTTATAATTGCAAATAATGTATTTTGGCACCCTGTAAAAAGGCTCTTCAGAGTACTATTGTGTTTGGAAGTATTTCAAAATGGACAGAAGTGCCAATGGGATACCTTAGGAATTGTTATGGAGATTTTTGCAATGCGCCTGTACAGGGCAATATATTTTTTCGTGTGTATTCTATTCATGTGTATTCTTAAAGAATTCTTAGGGAATTGGGATCCTAAATAAGGCTTTAGGCTGGATTATATACAATCATAGTAAGTGGAGCTGCTTGAAAGCACAGTAAAACCACAAAATCAAATTTTTTTTGAAAGTTATTCAGGGTTAAAATTTTTCATACGGACTTAAAGAGCACAGTTACCCATCTCAAACACTCTTAAGGCCACAGAAGGACTTTGCCATGAGATAAGCACAGAATGGAGTTACAGGATGGTGTTAACTCCAGGTCTGGTGGAGGTGAGACCTGGGTAGCACATTCTGAGTAATGCATCCAGACAAAAATCCCCACTGTGGCAAACTATGTGAAGAAGTGACTGCTTGTACACATATCACTGGTCAAACAAAGATCACCTCACGTTTTAGGACAGATGGTGTCTGTGACCACCAACAGCCACTCCCCTGAATACACGTCTGGATACTTGGAACTTGGACTGTAAATTAAACCTCCACGACAGGAATTTGAGTTAACGTCCAGACAAAAAAACCGCCTTAATCTTATCTCCAGCCTAGAGAGATGTTAACAAAGCTGGTGGAGAAGAATTTATCACTAAAAATGAAAAGATGCAGAAGAAAGAAAGCCAACTCAGCAACTGTGCTGAAATCAATTTGGACTGGGCAAAAGGTAATTTTGACAGGGGGAGATTTTGAGCACCAACTCATGGCCCACAGACCCAAGAAACCCAGCAACTCAAAAGACTGAGAATGGGACTAGTTAGCGTTAGAAGAGAGGGACTCATTTAACCAACAGAATAAGAGAACTGTGTATTAAATGAGCATTAGTTCCTTTGTTTGCTAGTATGTAAACAGTGAAAAGTTTTGAATGACCTCAGAAACCCCACCACTGAGAAACCCAGTATGAGGAAGGACCAATAGGACACTGCTGGATCCATGGGTGATGACTATCTTCTGCTTGATTTCTCTCTCTCTCTCTCTCTCTCTCTCTCTCTCTCTGAGAGGCCTGATCCCCATGAAAAAAAAGGGAAAAAAGGTTATCTTGACCTTCCTGAGATAATGTATTATTTAATATTATTAACAGAAACCCTTTACTAATTGTTGCTACCTTTACATAGCTCTAAAAGTCTTTTAAAGTACACAATATGAAATTAAGCCACAATCCTAGCTGGCAGAGTTGATTTTAAAGAGCACACATAGTGAGGAAGAAATCAATCAAAACAAGTTTGTGAAGTTCAAGGCATAACTTATCTTCCTTCTCTGGAAATTCCTTTTTTTGCCCCATCAAAATGATGAGGCAAATCATCATTAATCTAAAATGAGGCAAATCATCATTCTTAATCTAAACATTTTTGTATTTTGTTCTGAATGTCCTTTATCCTCCATCTTTAGGGGAAATTCTGTATTCAAAACCACCTTGATTCTGAATTATTTCTGAGTGGCACAGGGGCTTTCTGGGATAAGAAGTGACATAAAAACATGCAATGCTTGTGCACTGAGTTGCTGGCGACCAGACTGTAACATCCTCTACTGTGGTTCTGTATGGATGTTGTATCAAAGCCAAAGATGGAGGGGAAACTCTTATGGTAAAGAAATAATGTTCTAGAGCTGTGTTCAAGGTTTTCAACCTAAACTACTGGGGAAAAAACTATCAACACTCAAACTCTCATTGGCAAAAAAATCTTGTGGTTTTTTCTGTAATCAAAGATGCTAACCAATGCTAATCTTTTAGCCCCCTAGGAAAAAAAAAACCAAACTAAACCCCCTGAGTGTATGGTGGAATCTATTCTTTAAATAAAGATCATATGTCAAAAGTGCACTACTAGATGCAAAACAATGTGGTTAGGTGTCTCTGTAAAAGAACAGAAATTATCTTCTCTAAAACAGCTTTAATATAAGCCAAAGCCATTTTCTGTTAGAGTGCTGCCATGCACTTGAAGGGTCAGGAAGCTCATTTTCCTCAAGTCTCAGCCTATAACACTGGTGCAGGTGTAACATACCTAAATAAACATCCACAATAATTTTTGCATAAATATAGAGCGACACAAGAATTGAGATGCAATTATCTAGCATTTGTGGGGAACGGAGATGGTTTATTTGGTATGTCAAGTACTGACTCCCTTGAGAGAGAGAAACCACTCATTGAAATGTCTAAACTTTTACAATGTGTTGGTACGGTGGCAGCATTAAATAGCTTTTATAGCCATCATGTGTACAACTTTTGAAAATCTTGTGCTATTTCTGATCAACACTTTCAGGAGTCTTTGGATTAGGACAATGGGAAACAGATTCATAATTAACAAAAAAAACCCCCGAAACCGAAAATCCCCAAAATCATTTCATTAAGAGAATAGATTAGGCAGTGCTGTGAATTTAGTATGCTTAGACTTAAGGAATTACCTGAACACAAAAATGTACTTTTACAAGGTCTAGTGTGTAAACCTTTATAAGTAGAGGACTTTATTTACCACATACTATACTTATATACTATATACTTAGAGAGTCCAAAAAAAAAGTTCATTTTTTCTTAATATTAGCCTCTCTTGAGTCCTCCCTCTGTTATCTTAAATGATCTGTTCAAATGCTAGAAACTGCTGAAAACCATTTAGCAATATGCAGTGGCTATTTGAACTATATCCTTCAAAAGAGCAAAGATTTGCAGGATGGTGTTCTTGATTCCCCAGGCCAGTGGGAAAGACATTTGGATAAAGTTATGCTTCAGGTGGAGGTCAAAATAGATTTTTGCTCTATTAGCAATAGATTTGTTTGAAAGTATATTTAAATCTGTACTCCAAATCTGTCTATTGATTATTAATCAGAACCCCTACAGCGTCAATCTGATTGGAAGGTGGCAGAACCCAAGTCTGGTTGTGAGGCTGTGGAAGACTGGAGTAAGGATATTAAACCAATATTTGGTATTTTTAACAGAGCACAAGGGGCCTGTGTGTGCTCCAGGGGTGCTGTGATGCATGTGCTGTACCCTGCCCTATTTCAAGAGTGAGTGGGAAGGATCCTGCTCTTATTCCCAGGCATTCTGTTAACCTAAAAAATGCACTTGGCTTGCGGTATTTGAGTTTAAACTCATGTTCATTTGGTCCTCACACCTGACCCAGGGCCTTTCCTAAGCATCACAGGGTGCCATTTTGCTTAAAAGCTGGGAATGTGAAGCCTTGTGGCCAGCAGACTGTGGGTAGGATGGGGCACAGCATGTTTGTGGTTTGTCTTCTGTGCTTTTCTTGCTACCTCTTGGCTGGAGACTTGATGTGACTTGTTAATTTATACACATCAGTATAAGAGAGTTCCTTCTTCCGAGAAGTGCTGCCTACGCTTGGCTGTCTTGATCCTGGATTTGAGTTTAAAAAAAAGCATTAGAATGAGACCAAGCTCTTGTGTCAGTTTTTGGTTGGAACAGAGACCTATCACTACTAAAGCTCCCTAGCCCTTCTTCAGCTGGTCCTCAGACCAGTGGAGTAAGGCTGCATGATTATGTTTGCAGATACTTCAGGCGGATGAGACCCCAACCCTGAACTCCTTATCTATCAACTAGGAAATACGTATTAGAATCTAGAATAGAAATTTTTATGAAGTATTAAATACAACTGGTTTCTCTGAACCAGTAACAGTGCTTTTAGTTATTTTTTGTCTGTGTAAATACATCTTGCTGGAGAACACAAAGTGTAGCAACAAGGTGAGCATGTTTGTTTGCTTTGGTGTCTTACTGCAGCTTCTTTTATTGCATCTTAAATTTGACCCCTTTCCTAGAAGTTCATGTTTCTCTACACACAGTAATAATTAACAACAGAACTCTACATGATTTATGTCTGTTTTGAAGTTTTTATGTACTTATGTGGAGTTCCTACTCCCTATGAAATTTTGGAGCATTTTTTACTTGTTGGTGAGCCACTAATCACTGTACTATGGGTGTGTGGTTGGAGACTTTTGAGAAGAACGTAATGAAGCCATCTTCTGGAAGGCATGAAGCATAAGATCACTTGAAAAAGCTTGTTAAGCTTAGCCCTGGTGCTTGCTTCCACTTGGGCCAATGTCTTCACAATTTAAAACAGTTTCTCCTTGGGACAGCTGCTTTCATTTGTAGACAATTTCGTTCATCTGAGAACAGTTTTTGATGCTATAACTACTTTGAACTCTGCTGCAGCGTCTCTTTGATATTCTCTTTCTGTTCCTGTGGTTTAAGCCAAAAACTAATCTGCTTTACAATTTGGTAAATTTATTAAGTAACCCAACAAAAGATATGTGTTTCTGTATCATCAAAACTTTGTCCTCCAGCCGTATCTTTATGGACAAATTTTGGTTTGCATTTGTGCACAATTTATGAAAAATGGTTGGTGATATGGCAAGCATGACAATACACTTGTTTTCTCATTTCTTGCATCTCTTGTTTGCTATAATGAATTTGAAGGAGATCAATTTACTCTCTGCTGTATTTGGTCTTGTTTTTTTGACTTTTGACTTATATGCAGTATGAAAATATGCTTTATTTTCACACTCTAGTAGTTTATCAGTTGTCTCTATAGTTCTGAACACATCTACTATTCTATCCAAAACCAAGCAAATTTCCTATTGTAGTGTTTTGAACCAATTTACAATTGCAGTGAAAAATACTTATTTAGAAAATTGCAAAGGAAATTTTTTCATCTTGTGTATTTCTTAACCATGTTTGAAATACAACTTTTGATTCTCTCACCTGTCAGTTGTTAAAGATATTTTCCTAAATTATATTTTCCTGTGGATTGCACTGTTCGCTATTCAGAATGACTTTATTTATTAGTTTGAGATCTTTATTTTACTCTTTCTGTAGGCCTAGGACATTCTTTCCTTGCTTCCAGGAGAAATTGCATACATTTGAAATATTAAATGAATTTTTTTTCTCCCATCCATGCTATTTTTATTTCTTGAACTTTCTCAGAACTTTCTTTCTCTCCTCTGTGATTTTAAGGATTACACCATGCTGAAAGGTTGCTGTGCTGTCTCAGTGCACTTCCTTCCTAACCTTTCTGCTTTATTCAAGGTTTAAAAGTTTAGGTTTTCTTCCACCTTCATCTGCTGAAACCAGAAGTTTCTCCATTAATGATAGCTAGGAGACAACTCTCACTGTACTAACTGATGGTATAATAACTGCATCAGATTGGTGGTTTTTAGTTGAAATGAAATTATTTATTGTTGGGTATTTAATTCTGAATTAGTTGAAATA
This sequence comes from Falcunculus frontatus, assembly GCA_013398115.1. NCBI lineage: Eukaryota > Metazoa > Chordata > Aves > Passeriformes > Falcunculus > Falcunculus frontatus. Next base: position 449,284 of record VZRV01005195.1, read on the forward strand.
TCTCATGGGCTTCACGTTGTCACAAGCAGTCACAGAACAGAACTCAGTTTTAATCAGCTCAAGAGCTGAGGCATGGTTAGAAAGGAATAAAACTTTATATCTAACACTAAAAAGTTAATGTTCTTAAAAATCTCTTTACTACAAAACTTAAAGTTCTTCTACTGAGAATTATTATTCTGAGTGGGGAAAAAAAGGATGGAATCATATATGACTTTTTTAAAAAAATAAAGTTTGCACTGGCAGCTCCTTGACTGTCTGATTTAAATACCATTCACACCACTCCATTTTATTCTCTTCTTAATTCTCTGTGGAACAATGCCTGTAACCACAGATGAAGTGTGAAAACTAAACTTTAGGTAACACCCTTTTCTTCTTGGAAATAGGTTATCGGATTTCAGTAACTTGTAAGCTATGATAATATACATGTTGCATTCCTGGTTCTATTAGTATATTTCTTGTTCAGAGATTGGCATCAGTATTAGATGCATTACTCTGTACGCAAATATGGTTCTGAATCTTTTTCTGCAAGTTTAGGAATCTTGTCACTTGAAATATCATGGAAGCTGCTTTCTAACCACCTGAATAAATCTTTGACCTGCAGCTATCCTCACCCTCTGCCCTCATTCTTCTTTTTCAAAAGTTTTAAAACTTATATCTCAACATTTTCTTCAAACTGTTTTGCAAGTTTAGCACTGTGGGGATCAATTGAAGTTATATTCCAGAGGAACAAATATTATCTTTAAAAAGAAAAACAAACAGCAAGTACCTGTTTCAAGGCCACATCCAAGTTCTTATAGTTTACTGACCTGTGAAAGTTGCTTCAGCCATTTAGCTTAAGTAACTCCAATAGAAAGTTATGTGTTTGCCTTGTCCAGTTATTCAAGTAGCTGTGCTATGGAAAGATCTTGTTCTGAGTACAGTTCTTCTGTATATTATCATCTCCCTTCAGGGACGTGGTAGTAGTAGCAATGACTACCTTGACTATACAGAAGAGTGTTTCTGCCCTAATCTGTCATTCCCTTTCCCATGTTGCTTATGGCAATGTACAGCAAAACTGGCAACACAGAGAGTATCATCTTCCTGATGCCTGCAGCTGTACAGGTGGGAGGAATTGGGATGATGTACCATCATCTCCTAAAATGTTTTCCCATGTACTAATTGCTTACACAAACACTTGTGCAATTTTTTCCTTGACTGTTCATGTGCTCTTAATTATGGGTTTCTTTTTTTTTTCTTTTTTTTTTGGTAGCTTTGCTGATTCTATGGCCTGAAGAGTTGAGTGGGTTGAAGCTGGAAGTAACCAGCGTCTTCTTTGCTGCACAGTACTGTGTATTCCACTGTGCATGGAACTGGAAGACAGTAATCTGCATACTAAAGGAAGGCACCATTAATTATGCAGATATTGCACTGTGAGGAGTGGATAATTCTAGGTTTCAATGGCCTTGAATCATTATAAGGGTTATGTTTTCCAATGCATTAACTTTTTTTCACTGATCTTGAGAGTGTTAGACACAAGCAAGCACCTGAAGCTGACAGAATTAACCACAAGGATCCTACTGCTTTGCCGATTTTCCTCTAATTCTTATGCATATGCTCACCATTCTCTTTGCTTGGAGTTTGCTGTTGCTTAAGCTTTTGTCTCTTCCTCCCTCCCATCATGACTTAATAAATAGTAGCATTCAGGATTTTGTTCTGTGACAGGTTTCAGTGGGGAAAAGGTCCCAATATTAGAAGTGGTAACATCAGAAAAAATAAGATAAAACAGACTGAGGCAGCTCTGCAGTGAAATATAGAAAAATATACTTTCTAATCTTTTCTAGGAAGATGTCTTCCACTCTGTTTTCCTGACAAAACCGATTTATTTCTTCAGTGAATATTTTTAAAATTATTTTTAATCAAGAAGGGATGTGCTGTGTCCTTATTTGAAATCTACTTCTGAAGTAAGCTGTAGGCAATGGTCCCACCTTTCAGCAGTGGATCTGAAAGACCTGTAGCATCGGCATCGCTCCCAGCTTGGCCAAAAGCACAGACAGGATCGGGGTGCGAAGCAGCGCCCGGTTCTTTCTGGGTGTGGGTTCATCTCTGCCGGATGGCGTCCCTGCGGTCACTAGATGGCAGTCTGTCCTCCGGGATATGCAGGGCCGGCGGACCTGCAGCCCGAGACCAAGATTAATATGATTTGGACTAGTTCAGTCAGTATTAAATCACTTAGATTGTTGATGAAACAAAAATTTACATCACAGATGAAACGCGTTGTTCACACTGAAGAGTGAGTTTTGCTGCCGTGGAGCGCTTGGATTTGGGCCGTGCTGCTGCTTCTCTCGTCTCCCTGTCCCAGTCCTAAATTTTCACTTTATGTGAGGTGGCTTTCTTTACTAATTTTTTTTTTTTTTGGTAAGGGAGTGTAATAGAGTAGGAAAGGAAGTTGAAGGAAAAGTTGTGAATAAGTCTGAAATTTTATTTGTGTCTTCGTAGCTTACTAAACCAAAAAGGGTAGGGAATGCAGCTTACTGCCAAAAGTGTTGTACTTTTCTTATAATGGTAATTTCCAGGGAAACTTATAAGTATTCTCTTGCAACTTAGGTATCACTTAATGTATTTTTTAATAGGAAAACAATAATCTGAAAATTCTAAATCTCTTTGCAAAAGGATTGCATTACCGTTCTGCATTTACCATTTTATTAATAGCCTTCAGATTTCAGTTCCCATTCTATTTTTGTATTTAATAAAAGGAATTTTTTTTTTGAAACACGTCTTAGTTTTGAATTTCTTTTTCTTCTGAAAAACCTGGTGTCAAAAGCTATTAAAATACTCATTTAATACTACTCTTTTAACACCATGCTACCAAAAAGAGCTTGAAATATATTTAATTATGTAAGTAATGCTTTCAGAACAAATTAAAAAAATGTACATATATTGCTTGAAGAGTATTAAACTGTATAATAATTAGAATAGCGTAGGTTGCATGCTTTGTTTTATTTTTTCCCTGAAAAATGCCCAAGAGTAATTTTTCGAAATTTAACAATCAAATAGATATCCTACCTCATTTAACCATTCACTGCATTCTGGACTTTTTTTCTCAACAGCCTGTCAATATTGCATCGATATCATCATTAGGAATTTTAACAATCAAATGGATTTGCAGTGTATGCTTATCACGATTAGCAAGCACACACTGCATATTTCTATTAACAGCACGTCAATATCATCATTAGAAAATCAGCAGTCAAGTGGATCTGTAGAGCGAGCATATGCTGAGCATCATAATATTTAGAATTCAAAAAGACTTTTCTTAGCATAAGTCTTTCTGCTAGTTTATTTTTTCTTCTTATCAGAATGGCTATCTAGATACCATCTTTTAATATAAAATCTTAAAAATAGTGTTTCTGTAAATATAGTATGACGTAAGTCTTCGCCACAAACTCCAATAATAAGGTATTAGGATTTACAAAGGTATCATAAAAGTGTTTATGAAAGACTTATAGTATATCATGTCTTTCACTTTGCAACAAAAGCTTTGATTTTCAAGAGTAACCATAGTACTGCATACATGCAGCTATTTATCACTTTTTCCTGCTTGCCTTTAACTGTGTGAGTGACTTTAAAATGCTGTTTCTGTACTTATTATTAATTGATGTTTAAAGTCTACTATTTAGGAAAAAATCCTGAATAACCAATAACCCAGAGTTTACCAAGACCCAAAACTTATTTCTCATGTATTTTATTAGATTTATATAAAGAGTGCGACCTAGTATTAGCATTCTAACATAATGAAAATGTAGTAGCAATAGGCTCTAATTTTGTGCCATATACTGCAGAATTAACGACATGCCCCTATCGCTGTAAGATAGGAAGCAACTAACTGTTCTCCCATATGCATATATGTATTCCCTCTTTTGATGCTGAAGAAGTGCAGTGATACATTGATAAAGGAGAAATACCGTAATTGGTAAATTCACTTTTGGATGTCCAAGGAGCGTAGAAATTTTTTCTGAAAAACCAGTTCAAACAAGTGCGTCCAGAAAGAAATTTTTTTCTATTAGTTTCTAAAAATATTAATTGTAAACTTAATGGAGAGACGTGATGCCAATTGCTATTGTGGCCTTTGTAAATAATAGTTATTGCTGAGCAGAATTTTGGCCTTCTATCTTTACTACCTATGAAACACCCATTTATTTTTAGACTTGCTTTAAATACAGTAATATAATAAGGAACAGCAGAGTCCTACTTCAAAGAACCATTTGTTTGGGCAGTAAAAATATAGCCTCTCAAGTCCTTAACCAATTATCCGTCTTTGTTTATGCTGTTTATGGCTTGTGGGGTAATGGCTCCAGCAGAGCTAATAGTCAGCTCTAGTCTGGACATCATTGCAGGAGAAAGATTCACTTCTCCTGGAGATGACTACTGCAGTGTCCCCAGCCTGCGTGAGGTCTCAGCCGGGGTCACGCTCCTGACATCCTGCAGTAGGTGAGGACAAGGACAGAGCACACACTGCTTAGAGACGGATAGTTTAACCTTGCCTAACATTTCACCTTGGCTACTGCTGTTTTTCATAGCTCCCTTTTCGGAGCTGATATAGTAGCTTTATGGGTATGGAAGCATGATTTTTATCTTGGCATTGGTTTAAGGATAATCGGGTCATCTGCAGAAAAAAGCCTGAACTCTGACTCTCCTCATTTAGAACCAATGATCTCCCCAGCCTATCTGCCTTGACTGTGTACTTCAGCAATTTGATGATGTCCATTTATATGAAAGTGAATCTACTTTTTCTTTATTTCATATCCACTGTTTGTCGAATTAAATAAGTTACTCTGCTGTAGTCATGGTAATTGTATGTTCTGGACTTGCTTCAGACACATCTGTGCCTCATGGGAGCCAGTCATGTGGCAGCTTTACAGAGGTTTTATGTTTTTGGTTTATGTCATCAAATTGTGTCCTCTCTGCCTCTATCCCATGCAGGGGTCATGAACTTTAGGTTCACTAAGAGCATAAACCAGGGCTAGATAAGGAAAAGCTTTCTGGAAGCTTGCATGGATAGTACAAGCACAAACAGAAACTGCTGACAACTAAGCTTTCCTGTCAGGTAGTTATGCTCAGCTAATACAATAATAATTTGCACAGAACAATAAGCTGTATTGCTGTATATAATATTCTTTTTTCTAATGACTCATTATCCTAGAATGATGAGGAGATGAGTAGAATATAAGTGTATTAAAACATAATTGCTTTTCTATTCAAACAAAAGCATGCAGCGTATACATTGTGACAAATGCCTAATGAATAGGAGTGGAACTTTTCTGTTCTGTGTCAGTTTATGGCAATGCCTGCCATAACTGCCTGTTTAAGATCTTAATTGCTTTTAATTTTAACAGTTACCTGATAGCTGCTTTTGGTTGAAGAATCATGCAGAAGACTATGCTGCTTCACTGCAAATGTGGGTTGCTTGCAAACCAAGACTGTCAACTTCTGTGATTCAAGCTGAACAATTATAAGATTAATTTTGTAGAGCTCCTGCTACTGTACCATAAATAACTGTATAAATATTGCCCCAAGGTAGATTTTTTTTCAATCAATGGTAGACAAAATGCACTAAAAAATCTTTGAATATATTTGAGAGAAAAAAAGTTAATTTTGAAGATGTCTGCATATAAATAATTTATCTCCCCAGATGTATTATCACCAGGCTTGAATAAGAAACTGTGAGTGTTAAAGTCAACCTTATACAAGCACCTATGTTCAGTTCCCATAATCATTGGTAAAATCCTAAACTTATGTTGCACTGGCTAATTTTTCTCCTTGTGTGACACTGGTCCTGTGTAGTCACTTCCATGAATACATTTGAATTTGGAAGATCCCGAGACAAAATTTCATTCCACTTATAGCATCACAGTGTCTTTTTTTCTGTTGATGACCAATGCCTGGGCTGCAATTTTTGAGTCTTCTTTTATCATCATCTCAGCCAGAACCACCATATTATGTGGTATCTTTACATAATTAAACTTTGTATCTATCCTTACTCAAACCACTGGAGTCCTTCCCAAATGGGTCAACGGTTATGGAAACAGTGCCTGTGCATTATAGCAGTAGGTGAACGATGTATGAATCATCCCTTGTATTTTTTTTGCTGGGAAATTTCAGTCTTCGATAGCTCTGTCTCATTGCTAATTTTGTCAGGGCCATCATTGTGACATCCACGACAGAGGTTGTGGTTAAACTGTCTTGAGAGCTAAATCAAGAGAACTCATCTTTTTACTCCTGTCAGGACACCAGAAGACCATGCTAAAGGCATAAGGACAAATATGTGCATATTTAACTGCACCAAGGTGGGGTGTGCATGCTGTGCCATGCTGTGCAGGCATCAGGCAACAGGGGCTTGTGCCTCAGCATCCCCTGGAGTGTGGGAAGTTTCTATGCTTGCAAGGCTCAGACCAAACATGCCACCCCTGACAAAGTGTTATCATGAGATGTTTGAATACACTTTCTGCTTAAATCCAGTGGGAAATAAGATCTGTTTTACTAAAACTAAATAAAATGACGTATTACTTGTGTAGAGCAGTCAAAAACTGGCACTTTATTTTTTTGTGTTGTTTTAAATGTTTGCAAAAGTTGTATTTTTTTACTCCTTAATTAAAGCCTAACTTTATGAAAACCATTATATACTTTTTGAGGACAGTGACATGCTCTTTCCAAGTGGTACCTCTTTAGCAGTTTCCCTGCAAGCAGACGAGTGGGCCACTACTCAGTGTATGCGATGGCCAGATATGCTTCTTCGCATGTTGTGGTACTACAGGACAGAAGTACAAGATGTTCATGTACTTCAGCATGTTGTCCTTCAGTCTGGCTCCTCTGAGTCAGTGCTCAGACTTCTACTTTCTGTTTTTTGCTTTCCATCTTGATATCAAGTCAAGATCTGGAAAAAAATTGTTCAGAGACAGTTTACAGATCACTCTGGTGCCTCTTTGCCTGCTGGACGATGTGCTCCTGGGGTGCAGTTCCAACTCGCTGACTTTCTGCTTTCACAGGTTCTCCAGCCAAGAGCTACAGGGCAGCCTCAAAGCATCTCTTTTTGTGGTTATGGAAGTGATCCTGTTCTGCATAGACTTGGCCTTCCATGTTGTGATGTTGCTGACTTCCCTTGTGTGTCCCTGCCATAGTGGTAAGGGAGAAGCTACACAAACACAGGGGAACTCACCTGCCAAACACTTAAGAGATTTCTGCTGTCCAGTCCAGTGCCTATGCCCAAGCTGGCAGAGTGGCTAGAAAGCAACACTAGAAAGGTACTATTGAGTCTAAAATGGAGCCATGATGAGAAACCAAGATTTTCGGATTTAACAAAAGGGCATGTTTGAGCTTGGATCAAAGGTCATGCAATTACCAGAAACTCTTACAGAAATGTCTCAACGCTTGAAGAGGCAAAACAGAGCATGGAACTCGAAAAACTTGTTTCCTGCTATTAAACAACAAGATTCCCTCTAAACACCCAGTGATCTGAAATCTGTTCTTGGGACTTCTGCATCTTCACAACTGAGATGAGCTATTCCCAAAATATTACCTTTTAAACTTAGCTTTTGGATTTTGTTGTTTGGTGGGTTTTTATTTTTTATCTTTTTTTATTGGGGGAAGTTTTGTTGATTTTGTTGCTGTGGGAGCTTTGGGTAGGGTTTTCTTTTTGGTTTCTTTTGTTGGGTTTTTTTGTTTGTTTGTTGTTGGGGTTTCTTTTGGGTTTTTTTTTTTGGTTGTTGGTTTTTTTTTTTTGTTGGGTTTTTGTTTTTGTTTTGGGTTTTTTTTGTTTTGTTTTCTTTGGGTTTTTTGTTTGTTTTTCTCTAACCATTGACTTTTTTCCTTCAGGAAATTTGTTCTCAAAAATTTTGCGTTCATGCAAAATGTCGGAATGTCTACATTACAGACACAACTCTGATGGGCATTAGCTTCCTGAGATATATGGAAGTTAGTCAGATGGTTCCTGGTTAAACTATGACAAATAATAAATAACACATAGGCCTCTCTGCAACCCAAAGCCTCCTATTGTTCTATTGTTAGGGCAGGTTTCGCCAGTTGCCCTGTATTTTCTGGTAGCAAATTAACTCTACTAGAATTCTCTGATTCTATGATAATAAAGCTGCCTCTGTCTTACTACACTTTATGTTTGATGCACTATGAAGAAACACACTCCTGTTGCTGGAATATGAACTACTTTTTAACGAGTGACTTGGAACAGTGTTATGTTATTTATCGTGTTCCTCAAACATGAAGAAATTTCTTACTCTGTGTGATATTGGACAGAAATGATGTGTAGTTGTTTTTTAACACTGAGGTAAATGATAACACACATGATGCTTTTGTAGATATCGAAATTTCAAGAGGTCACCCTTTTTTTAAAACTGTTCATTATATGTAGTAAAATATTTTTGATCTGGTATACATTGCCAAGGTTTTGGTAAAATTTGACTCAGATAATTATTTTTTACATTGTTTTGTGATGTGTTTGCTTTGTTTGATTCTTATATAGATCTCTGTTTTGCAATGAGGTCTCATATGTCACAGAACACAGTATTAGTTCATTTTTTTTGTTTGAATAACATCTACCCCAAAAAAATAAAGTACATTCTAACCCACGTTTATATTCATACGCAGTATTCAGGGATGAAGTTCCCCAAAACTGATGTATTTTACTTCCCACTGCTTTTAAAAAAAAATTGAACCACTTTTCCTTTTAATTAATACATTTAAGTAGATACCTGCTTTATTACCAAAGTGCTAGAAAATATATTGCAGTCTGAGATTACAGACCACTCTATCTGAAGGAAGTAGTTTTCTGTAAAATCTTAATGCACCCATGTTAATTTTTCTCATTGCTATATTGTATGTCCATATTGGTAGTCATTGGAGAAGTATTCCTCAAATGTGGACAGCGTGGAAAGAAGGAAAACAAACACCCTAAATAATTTAGACTCATTCATCGTTTGCAGTCTTCTATTCCCCTTTCTTCTTTTATAAAGGTTTTGCTTAGATCATTTGTTCACATACTGAGGAGGAATGGGGATGTGAACAGATAATATCGAAAGATAATACCTGGCTCAACTGGCAGCAGAGAATGGGTTGTGATTAGGTAGTGAAGTGTTCCTATTTTTTATGCATAGTTCTGTTTGTAACCTTTGTTTTCCCATCTGACTGGATACTTGGAGAAGGTTTTGTTCTTTTAGTACTTCTATGTCTTCTTTTTTTTTCCCTTCTGTTCCATCATTGCAGACTTTTCCTTTTTAGCTATTGCTGTAGCTCAGTCAGTGGGAGGAGTGAACTTCATATTGAGCAGTACCCCATTTGTATCTGGGACCTTTTAAACTCAAAATTTCAGCCTACAAGGCCCTCTTTTCTGTGTTTATGGGTGCACTTGATTTTCGGCTTACCTCTGCAAATTTGTGTTCTATTGAAGCATTCCCCCCTCACAAAGTTTTTTTCTACTTTTCAGATTAATTTTCTCACTCGAGTGTTACATTCCTCAAACGAAAAGCAAGTTTTCTGCTTATTTTGTTCGCAGGTTTTCCACAGATCCACAAATGTTGCATATTACAGGATTTTCACATTCACCTCTCCTCCATATAAATGGCTAAGCATTGCTTATATCTGGAAAGTGAATTCAGTGAGAGCATAGTAAATAGCAGTCCAACCCATGCCGAGTAGATCCTGAATCTACAACTGCTGACTTATTTGTGTCCCGTCTGTCTTCCCCATGGTGGGTGTTTGTTCAGTTGTGATTCACGAGCACTGGTTCTGCTTTCTTGCTGGGTGGCATCACTTCATAAATAATTCTGTGTCTTGCCTATGGTCTCAGCACCCTGGATTTCTAATGTTTGGAAAGCGCTTGCTGAGAAGTCATTTGGCATATTATCAAATGGCCGCAGCCCAGCAATAAGGTATTACTGGAATTTTTAATATGAAGTTGGCAGGTCTCATGTCTCAACCCAGGCATTTATTTCTTTTTCCCTAGTTAGTTTATTTCTTTAAAAGAAAAAAGAAAAGAAAGTATTTTCAGAATTGAATTAGTAATTTCATATGGAAGAGCCATAATTGTTCCTTTTGAAATTCTGGAAGAGACAGTTCTGTACAGACTTTTTTTCAGTTTAGTTTTCAGGTTAACCTTAGTGGGGAACTTAGATGCTGTTCTCTGCATGGCTGATTTAAAGAAGCTGCCATTATCCTTTCAGCCTAGAAGTTAAAGTGTTCACTTTCTGTGAGTCAGACTACACTGAAAACAAGGCCTTGGGCCAAAGAACTCTCCTTTCTGTGAGGAGACTACACCTCCCCTGGTCAAGAATTAATCTGGTTCTACTCATCCCAATACTGTAAAGATGCTCCAAGATAATAACCTCTTAGTTCTCCTATCTGAAGCTCTTATTTTTGTATAAATGTTCCTGTAACCTTTGGCAATGGATTGGTAGAGTAACTGAGTGAAGGTGTCTGTGAAGCCTGGTGGTGAGGGTGCTCACCTGCCAGGAAAGTCACCTTTTTTCCAGTCCCCTTTCCAGACAGGACTTAGTTTATTTAGACTAGCAACCTGTTAGTGCTGCCTAGTTGCATAGTTGTGTTATATCAGGCCAAATAGGTTTTTACAAGCCAAGCTCAAGTAACATAAAAATAATTTTCAAAATAAAATGCTGCCTAAAATGTGTATACCTTCTGTAGTGGAAGAGTGTGTTAACAGCATTTTTTTCTTGCTGTTTGGAAAGCCATCTTCTTTAGAAGTACAAATATAGTTTTGAGACATACACAACTAATTTATGACAGACATCAAGAGCTTACTAAGGCAAGACAGGAATACAGAAGGAAGCAAAGTAGAAAATGTAGTCATCTTTGTCACTAAATAGCATACTATTAAGAAAGACAGTAATATGCTGCATATAAATAAATGTCTGTCTTCCAGGAGATGTGAAGCACAGTCTCCTGTTGTATGCTTAACAGGCTGTGCACCCAAATTGACTGTAGATGCAAAAAGCCTACAAACTTCCGACCGCCCCAGAAAAGAAAAAACCAAAACCAGTCTTCTAAATTTTTCTCATCCTCTTTAGCACTTAAGAACTTACATAGATAACTGACTCAAAAATTTTAAAATAAAATCTTCATACAATTATTTTGTTTTGGAAGCAAAACAAAGTGATAAGCTATCCTTTTCTTCTTTCTTTCTACCCACATATGACACACAGATCATGCAATACTGTTGAGCCCATTGTTCCAGAATAAGGCAACAAATCCTTCTGATGTAACGGGAGTACTTCAGAAATACTGGCCTTCCATTTGGTCCTGCCTAGCATTGGGATTGCATTTGGATGCATTTGGTTTCGTTGTGCCAGTTTACCTACTCTCTGTTTATAACTGCAGAGAAGGAAGGTGACAATCATCTACCTTACACACCACCACCATGGCCTGTTTTTCTGGTACACATCAAAATGCATGTGAGCGTTTCAATGAGGCAACTATGTGTTACTAAAATCAACACTTTTTCTTCATGGTATCTTGTTACCTTGACCACCTGTACTTCTGTTTTTGAAGAATTTTGGATCTGAATTGGTTTTACTGTGTGAAGCTCATGAAGTTTCTTTTGGAAAGAGCAGTTAAAGTAGCTCTTTTATAATTTTTGGACTTAGAAGTAAAAATTATCTTAGCTATTAGTTTGAGGGTAGGCTAGAAAGGCCACTGTATGAGGAAAGAAGTAATTTTGGGGAGCCACTGAATAGCTTAGGTGAGAAGTGACCTCAGGAGACTATCTAGTGCAACATTTCCTGCTGAAAGTGTGCTCAAATACAGCAGATTGCTTAAGGCTGTGTTCAACTGATTTTTGAATATGTCTGAGAGTAGACAGTCCACAACTTCTCTGGGAGATGTTCTAGTGCTTGATAACTCTCAGTAAGATTAGTGTGGGGTTTTTTCCCCTTGTCTGTTCACTGGGTATCACTGAGAAGAGTCTATTTCTGTCTTTCTCTGACAAGGCACGAGGTTTAGTCGAGCCTAAGGTATTTCATATAGTTATCTGCTGAGCAAATTGGTAGCCAGAAAATACTTTGGACTGAGTTTAGTAGGGAATCTAGTAAAACTTGGGATTAGTCAGCTTAAGAGTGGTCATAAGAACTGAGATGTTATCTGTCTCTCTGTTGCTCTGCTGATGGTGGTCTTCAAGGTACAATGATATTACATTAAAGTCATGATGAGGTTAATGAGATCTGATCATTACTGGTTTCTGAATGCATTGGTGCTGTTGGGAAGATTTGCCAAACAGTGAGATGGCAGCTTTTTCCTTAGTGAAGATGGCTGAAAAGTAAAATTCCCAGAAGGGCTGGCAGTGAGAGATTTCTTAGAGATATTGCTGTAAGGAATTGTAGAAAATTCCAGTTGTGGTTGTTTTTTATAGAAAAGAAAATAGAATTACTTGCAGTACTGTGCATTTCAGTTTTGTTCAGTATAAAAACCCCTCATTTTCACCTTAGGATTTACATAGTTTCTTAATAGTCTTAAGCTTTCTGGTTTATGTCCAGTAGCAGCAGCTATCGGGTGTATAAAGAGCAGACCAGAATAAATCTTGTTCTTAGAAATAAATTTCCTTTTTATTCAACTGCAGTGTCTGGCAACAGGCTTCTCTTAGGATTAGGCTGTTTAGCAATACATCTGATTTTATGATATTAATGTGATTTATGAACTTTCAGTACCTGATGTGAAGAGGAATCTTAATCAGCTGAACAAGGAATGTTTATATTGATATAATTTTACTGTTTTATTGGTATAGTAAATATCAATCTGCTTCCATTTAGGAAAAAGAAAATAGATGGTTTGTTGTGAAAACTGCTTTATGTGACATGGTAAGGGCTCATATCCTACCTTTGTGTGGATTACTAGTCATAAAAGGACTAAAACTTTGCTTTGGAAGTAAGTGTGTTTCGAGAAAGCTGTCAAACAGATGGAGTTGTCATACAGGATCCTCAATTGCTGTACACAGTTTTGGATAATGTGTAATATAGATTAGACTGAAAACCAGACTAAGAATTGATTTTTAAAATTTATATACATGTGTATATATATATATATATATACACACACACACATATATATATATATGATCTATCTATTTATCTTTAAAGTCAATAGTATGAGTAAAAACATAAGCTTGTGCAACTTATGTTAGTTTCAAATGCTTCCTGTCTTCTGTTTTACGTGAAGATTGAAACTATCCTCCCTTATGCAAAGTTAGAATGCATTTTATGTAACCCAGGTTTAAGTGAGCCTGCCTGGTTTTTTTTGTTTTTTTTTTTTTGTCATTTCCAAGTCTGTAAGAGTTTCTATTTCATTTCTGCTGATATTTGGAGGTATGCTTGATCTCTTTGTTTGGGGCCTCTAAATATTTGTTTAATAAAATCAACATACCAGCAACCACCCACATATGGTCACTGTGGTAAAATGATAGAAATCAGTGCTGAACTTCACTCTCTTCGTCTTTCCTTCATGAAAGCATAATCAACAGAACAGAAGTACAGTGCTTTGCACCATTTGTGTGCTGGTGTTACATGATGTAGACAGACATAGGAGTGTATGGACAGTATTAGACATTGTCACAAAAATCTCCAAAATGTTTAACATCTATACGAGATGAAACACTTTGTGTTTATATCTTGTTAGGCCAAGCAAAGCAGGTGCAGAAATAGAGCTTGAAAAGTGGGAAGAAACAGGGAAGTGACAGAAATGATGCAATGAGAGGATGAAAGAATGTGCATGGGAAGGAATTTTCCTCTCCAATTAAGAGACAACGGATACTTCTATAGAAGCTTCTGTTTTCCAGAAGCTCCTTCGTATATGCCTGCAAGCATAAGTTGCTGTTGTCACGCGTGCTTCCCTCTTCCCCTGCTATTCCTGTTTCCTACCCTCTAACAAAGAGATGTAGAGAATGCAAATAAATTGCCTGTCTGAAACAGAGGGAGCTGTGGGCTTTGGTTGACATCAGTGTATTGTGGAGGGATCCAGATGCAGGATACCCATCAAATTTCTATCAATACTAATTTACTAATATCAATAATAATCTGTTTCCCAGTGGATCAGCTTTCTCAAGCAGGGTCTGTGCACTACTTACAGCTCTCTGAGCCCTTCAAATAAGGTGTCAATAAAGCTGACTGCTGTTCTGGGGCTATTGACAGTTATTAAAAATGACCTTGATGTAACTTCATGCCTATCAAAACAAAGGCCGTATGTTAAGGATTATGAAAAGCTACAGTGAATGAAAGCAATGACAGGCTTCTGCTGGATAAGGGTAGAGGGGGGTCAGCATATGTGACGATTATTGGCTCCTCTCCTCTCCTTCTTTTCCTAAGGCACTGAGCGGTGGTGCCCCTTGGTAGGCAACTGTTATGCTAAAGGCATAATTGGAACAATTTAGAGCTCAGGGGTACACTTTTTAAAAGATCTGTCATAGCATATCATCTCAATAGTTAATGTGCCGTAAAATATCATAAATACTGCTGAGGACCCTGGAGTCCCCATGGCAGGGACCAATCGATAAGACCCAGTAGATGATCTGTCTTCCCTCACAAATAGAGGGCATGTGAGCAGCACTCTCACTTGCTTTCTTATTCTGCCACTTTATAGGCACAGTGGGCTGTTATCTGGGTGGCTCTCATGTGCAGGCAAGAAACAATCCTTTGGGTGTCCCTCAGGCGTGGTGATCAATAAAAAGATTTTGCAAAACTGTGTGGACGCCAAGTCCAAAACCTAAAATAAATTGATTCCCATTAACAATCAGAATGTGCCACATTTACATGCACAAATGACATTACAGGTAGAAATCCAGAAAAATTAGAGGCTCCCTTTGCTACTAAAAATCAGTTCACAAGAATTTCCCTATCAAATTATTAAAAAAAAAAAAAGGTTATTTATTTTTCTTCTTTTGATTAAGAAAATGCCTTCCTAATTTGGTAAGTGCAGCCCTCAGGCTAGGTAGATCTGTTTGTGGAGCTGGCTCTACAACCCTAACTTACCCCCCCGTGACACCACAGCCACTTAGTGCAGTGACAAAAACAGGTAAATGGTTTATGGTTTCCTCATGCTCTCACCAGTCCCACCCCCACTGCCTCTAGACTGCTTTTAGAAGTGGTAAATGCTATCTCTAGATTTCCTTCAGTGAAATCATCCCTCTCCTCATGCTAGAGAACCAAGCAGGGAGTGGCACTGGGTATCCTTGGTCACAACCTGGCCCCTGGGGACAGAAACAAAGTGATTCTTCTCTCACACCCAGACACTAAATCAATGGCAAGACCTTCATGGAAGCCTTCTCAGCACTAGAGGATAGTCTTCAAATTACAATTCTCTAGGCAGAAAAGAAATTGTAAATTTAATTGGCTTGAAATAAATCATTTTAGATCACATCAAACTAAAATAACTCTTTTCGTGTCAAGAAATTGAAATAAAAATAGTTTTAGAAAATCTGCAGTTTTATACAGGAAATTAGCACACAGGTTTTTCTACAAAAATCAGAACTCTCTTAGCTACTTCAATCAGGATTTTATTCCCAGTTTCTTTTGTGTATGGTACAAGGCAAGCAGCTTAATGTCTCCATCACTGTGGATACAGTGTGGGTCTTTCAAGATTGTTGTGAATGAAAACAGTAATATTCATTCTTTTTGTATTTATGAAGTCTGCAAGCCATGTTGAGTTATGTGTAAAAGTCTATAAACACAATTTAAAAGAAAGCTAGTGAAAATACTAGCGAGTTGGCTTGAATATAAAATGTGGCCTATTACAACTTTTTTGTTTTGATTTGGTTGTTTTCCTTTTTTTTTTTTAAGGATCCCTATGGCATGATTCCGTGACAACCCAAAATCTAAAGCCACAATTTGAGGAGTTCTCTCTCTGTCTTCTGTGTTGCTCCAACGATTCAGCAGGTTGGGCAGTGGACAGACACACTTGAAAACTGATTTAGGGGGAAAAAAAGAGTGCAGAAAATTGAAATGTTTCTTAATCACATGAGTCTCTCCATCCAGTGTGCCATGAGATCACATGCTTTTTTTCCTGATTCAGTACTGTGAGCAACGTGTAAAGGTGGAAAGAAGCACTAGATAAGTGAACAGGTCATGATGGTTGTATTTTTAATTTACTTAAATACATCATGTAGAACCTGACACTGTTGGACCGAGTTATCGGCATAATGGGGTGATTAACATTAATGTCCATTACTCTCATTCCAAAGGTTTTTCTTGATGTCTAAGCAAAATGCACATGGAAACTTATAGGTGTGGAAGCCTGTCCAAGAACAATCTTGTTTTCTTTCCAAGACTGTATTTTGTGGAAACAGAAAACATGACATATGGTTTAGTTTATTGAGAAAACAACTTCTTCTGCTCTGAATGACTGCTTCGAGTATGCACATTAATGGTAACCAAAACTTGTAATCAAGAATTACCTAGGAATTGCTATGGATGTACAAGCATGTTTTTTTAGTTGAAAGTTTGAACTTGGAAGCCTCGAAATTTTAATTAAAAGAATCTTAAGATGTTATGATATTCTTATAGTTTCCATGAAATTCTGAATATCTCAGTTTTCCTTTTATAGTTTTCTGACAACTTGAACCATTCTCTACATAATAACACTTGTATATCCTATCATCTGTAATGTGCCTGTTTGTGCGACATCTCTGTGAGGGAAGGAAGTGTTGTCATAATCAAATTTACAAATAAACTAGGAAGTATAGGTAATAAAAATATTCATATAAGCAACTGTAGAAATTTTAGGGGGCCATTAACAAATGATTGTGCAAAGAAGGGTAATTTATCCATTTCTGTCAGGGAGAGAGATATGAGCAGTCTTCTTTATTGTGAAATCTTTGCTTAAAAAAATAGTTGTTACTTGAAGGCATGAACTATCACCACCCAAGTCACTTCTCTGCACTAGGATTTATTTGTACTGTCTTTATCAGGAGAAGTAACATTTTTTAGTTTTTGATTTTTCTTGTCTTTTTTGGCAAATTGAATTTTCTTTTGTGCTTCTACTTTGGGAGTATCCACCAGGATATATTTTAATGTGTTTACACAAAAAAGTCTCTTTGAGTGTTGGCAAGGTTTCAACTTTCATGCTGTGAGTTACTTTTTCACTAACACCACTACCTAGTACTATAATTGTAGCTAAAAGAGAAAGGAGGGGAGGGGGGGAAGCCTCATATATAACTAAAATAAGTGTAAAATTTCTTAGACAGGGCCTCAGTTATGTGTCTGGTAATTATAATGCAGTTGACTTCCATGAATAATGAAAACCATTACATTAAAGCAAGTTATAAAATAAATGAGTAGAAATGCAAATAAAAGGAAAGTATGGTAAAAAATAATCACACAGAAACCTAGTATTTAGAAGATCAGGTTGATGACGTAGAATAAAGAGCTAATATAAGATGACAAAGACTGTTTGTGAGACTTCTTCCACAATATTTTTTTTTAACCTAACCTTTTAAAAATTAAAAGGATTTTATATTTTTATGTAATTTCTTAGGTGTAATTAGCTGTAGTTGGCATGGTAAATTTTGCTCTCTTTTTCATAGAAAAAAAGCAGTGTCATTCAAGATTATATTCTGGCATATTATTATGTGTCAAAAGTGCCATTGCTATATTACCAGATCAAAGTCTTCTAAGTGACACTTTCTAATCAAGCCTGTCAAGAGGTTTCGTTAGTAAACAGAAGCAGCAAACACTTGGGATAATGGTTCAATACATATTTTACAGTTCTGAAGGAGGGATAAATCAGACTTTCTTTTTTTTAAAGTAGCAAGTCACTTTAAAGCTGTGAAAATGAATATTTAGTGAGATCCTAAGACAACATTTAAAACCAAAAATGCAATCATTTATCTGAATGGTGTATTTTATCAGACTTCTCTCCTGTTGCTATTTGTGTTTAGGCCGATCTCTTCACAAAATTGACTTAAAAGTAATCATTTGCACCCAGCACTTCAGCTAATAGAAGAATCCTCCCATCCAGAGCTGGCTGCCAGAAAAGTAATTTTAACACAGCATTTAATCTTCATCAAAGTTTTAGTGCTTGTGAGCGATCCCTTGTTGAGAGAACTGAAGCTATGAATGAAGAGGAGGAGTAAAATGTGGGCCTGTGGCATACAAATGTGTCCTAAGAGCCTGCAGAGTTTTTCCTATCCTACTTGTGAAAAGTGTCTCAAGGGGCCAAAACCTACAGAAGTGCATACATCTCTATGTTATCAGTTGCACTGTTTTCTGTCACTGCCATCTGGCTTTTGAGACACACTGCAAAGCCATTTTCAACCTCTTTTTGAGAGTCAGATGGTGGGCCTTGGAAGAACCTGTGAAAACATACCATGGCGATATTTATCATCTCTTTGGGACAAATTGGATCTGCTATGTTAGGACTCTCCAAACAGGTGGTTTTGAGATGAGTCTAAGAGAGGTCTGTGCTTGCCAAGCATGGATGGTATGTAAAACAGGCTTTTTTTTTGCTCACAATTTGGCCATCTGTCCTGTGTTTCTGGATGTTTGACAACCCAGAGAGGATGTGAGCTCCACATGGGCTTGTAGATGTCTGACAGAGCTATTGTTAAGTTACTCTATGAAGTTCATGGAAGCTGTGAATGAAAAATAGGCATGTCAAAACTGAAGGCTGAATATGGCCTCTTGGCCTTCCATTTTGAGGCTAAAACCTATTAGGTAAATTTTCCTTTAAAAAAAAAAATAAAATTTAAGGATCGACACAGAGGTCTTGAAAAAGATTTAGACCAAAATAGTCTTCAATATAAACTTCCCTTAATCTTTACACGCCCTCATGAAACTCTTACAACTGTGAAGATTAGCATTAGTACAAAAACTAAAATAGGTATTCTAAAAGGGAATAATAAGTCATGCTGACTGAGAACAATCCTTATGTAGGAAGGAAAATTATGTTTTTATATTCCTGACAAAAATTATCCAGCAGTTACTAGAGAGGTTCCTCAAGGTCCAGTCATTGGATAAAGATTAGTTCATGTTTTTTCTAATATTCAGGATAAAAGGTAAGGATGCTCTAAAACCATGTCTTGGCTGTATAAATCTGGAAGGCATCATAATGTAAAGGTTTGGAAAAATCTGCAGAAAAAATGGATTATTTAAAAACTCTGCAGGGAAATCAAGTTTTCTTCAGGCTTAGCTTTGTCTCCTTATTCAGGCACATCTATTGTACGGTTAAATCAGATATATTTTATATTGGCTTCCTTGTCTTTAAGTATTTCTGAAAATTAATTAGAATTCTGAACAAGGAGTGGCCCAGCATGGATGTTGATAGGAGGCACATCTGGAATATATTATAAATCTTTTTCTCTCCCATAAGTCTTTCATTTTGTGCATATTAAGTATTTGTATAGAAATCTATTAGGAATATCTACTTTTTTTTTCAAGTTTTGTCCTAAAACCCAACCTAGCTTCACTAATATGTTCTTGTTTTGTTATTTTTTTAATATGCTGGGGCTGGCTTTAGTGTTGTTAACCCATGTTGGTTTCTTTTTCCAAAATGGAATATTTAATTTCCTTTTAATTGCCTTTAATATGCAAGGAAGAGAATAGACTTCTTTCTTTAGATGCGTGCATGCTTCTCTTACTTTTAGATTTGTTGTTATCCAGATTAGTCTCTTAAATGATTAAAATCCTTTATGATCTAGAGCTCTGTCTCCCTCTCTGGCCTCTTTCATCTGTAAAATATATTTGCAGATCTGTTTGCTGCTATAGAAGCGCATTTTGACATTCTTAGATCATCTGACCTTTTCACTGCTCGTAGTTTGATCCTAGAGCTTGATGCTACTGAATAATATGAAATATGATTCCAGCCTGGTGACTATGTTCTTCTGTATTAATTTTCTATGCAAATGTTGTGTCACTTTTTTTGTTTTATTTTATACTTTGGACTCTTACACTTATAAACCAGGATAAAATCCCTATTTCCTTATTCTTACATTAGTACTTTCACATATCAATTCTTCTTGGCTCAAAAAACATGTTGACGCAACACTTCTAAATGAACTATCTCACTTTTTGACTTGGCCAAATTTATGTTCTCATTATTGGTTGCACTGCAAATGTTCAGAGTTTGGCTGTGCTCTTTTATGCATTCGGGGAACTGTGTAGGAAGACCCATTTGGCTCAATGACCTGATGATCATATGGCAATGCCAATCCAGCTTTTGTCCATAGTTTTAAGATGTCTCAGAGAAAGATCTGTTCATCAATAGCTATGCAGCTGACAGAACATCCCAGTCCTAAGTGTCAGTGTACCATGTGGTCCTTTGTAATCAGTCTAAATCCACCATACCAGGTGTACATTAACACAAGGGCCTGCATGCTTTAATGATCTCTGCAATGGAGAAGTTCCCTTATAATATTGTATCCTATATTATATACAATGTTAATTTCCCAAATGTTAGCTAACAATCACATTTTGGCCCTCTGTTACTATAAATATCTTACAAAGGGGCCTAAAGTTTGATGTGATGTCAGCAAATACGAAGATGATAATACAAAGAGATTCTTTCCTGAAAACACTCTTACTTATAGTTTCCATTCAACACACTGCCTTGTGTTCCAAGAAAGCCAGTTGTATTCTATATAGAAAGGCAGGAAAAACAACTTGTCTTGAGAAAAACCAAATCTGTCAATTTTGTATAAAGGAAAAATAAGCTTAAGACCATGATCTCTGACAGCAGGGAACAAGAATTACTCCTACATACCTCTGGCTACTGTGTTTAACAGCTCACTGCTTTCAGAAGAAATAATGCGCCAATTATAACAGCATCAATTCAACCACATCATCATAAACCAAACTCTTAACTTCTTAATTTCAGCCCCTAGGTGCCTGCTCTTAATATTATAATGATGAGATTACAATACAATGGTTTAGAAAGTACAGCGGGTATCAAAGTGTAACATTTACCCAATTAAGCACAGTCAGATCTTGCCCACAAACTTACCCTTTTCTTCCACCATGCTTTGTTTCTGTGTGTACATTTGTGAAAACCATGGAGTATCCCTACCAGTTTTTCAGTTCCATGGGAAGGAGCTCTTTGCACAGAGCCGCAGGCCAGTTGGTCTGCCAGTCATGAGACTGGATATTTATATCTAATCTTAATGAAATTTCCAAATTTTGAACTAATTTGTCATGCGTAACATCATCAGACTTGTTCTGTTCTAGTCCCAGCAAGACTTATGTTTCAGTGGTGAAAGAAAAGACTGCTTTAGCAATGGAGCTACACTTATGACTTGGAAATCATAGTATCTACTCGTATCTGATCGATGTTCTCTGAAAGATGAAAGGTGTTATTTAGCCCTGTTACCTTCAACTGTCAAAAACCTGAGTGACCCTCCATGTCAGGAAACATGCCAGCATGTTTCCTGGTCATAGGAAAGACCTACAGAAAGACATTTTAATTATAATTTCTGTACTGATGGTCTTACTGACTTAAATGAAGCTGGCAGCAAAATTTGACTTAATTCTGATGGTGAGGTGGGGGACTGTAGTGGTAAATGAGCCCTTCCCATTCTGCTCAGGAGCCTCTAAATTATGAGCTGTATCCATTCATTTTTTGCTCCCACTCATACTCCAGTTGAAGCTGCCATAAAACCTTCAACAACTCCCTTGGTTTAGCTGCCTGTGTTGGGAAAGACATCTCTTCACATCATATGTGGTTACTGTTCATGGGCACCTGGTAAAAGTATGCAGTTTTCCTGTATTGCTCTTCCTTCAGAAAAATCTCCAGGATAGCTCAAGGTTATTCACTCTACTGTGAGGATTTTGTGTTGCATGGTGTCTACATACAGTACAAGAAAAAGAACTTGGTATATTAGATTTGGAAAATCACCATTTTTTCTGCTTGTGAGTTTGAGATCAGTGGTTTCTGTCTCTCATGACTGCTGAGAGAAGGACTTTGGTGCTGGTCCTGGACTTGTATAATAGCATGGAAGCAAAAGATAGGAAGAAAAAGTAATGTTAACAGACTCAAAAACTTATGCAAACTCCCCCTCTCCACTCCCCATAATCCCCAAAGCAAACAAAAAGTACCACCAAACAAAACCCCAAAATCCAACTGACCACCACCACCCACACACCGGATAAAATCCTAAAGAATGAATTGCCAGTAGCAAGACTTTCAAAGTCTTGGCCTACAGCCAGCTGGATGTTGGTGCACATGGGGTGGGCTGACTGCTC
Organism: Falcunculus frontatus; assembly: GCA_013398115.1. Classification (NCBI taxonomy): domain Eukaryota; kingdom Metazoa; phylum Chordata; class Aves; order Passeriformes; genus Falcunculus; species Falcunculus frontatus. The sequence continues at coordinate 471,492 of VZRV01005195.1, forward strand.
AGTTTTTAACAAGGGGATTCTGACTATTCTCTTGTACAAAAGGACACCAATTCACCTGCACACATTGTGCATGAAGATGGGCTGCACGTGCCAGAACGTGCATGTGAATTCTTGACAGAAAACAAAACTGCAGTGTAAGGAAAATGGTTTTGCTACCATTTTACTGCTCGTCGCTCATGTGGCCACTATTGTTTCTGATAATAGTTCACCTGTGGCATGCCCACGGAGTGCCTGGAAACCTGTGGGCACATGCACTAGATATCACTCCTAGCTGTACATTCATCTGGATATGTCTTCAGGATTTTTTTTTTAAACAGATGAAGTGCATTACACTCCAATTCCCTGGTAAAATAGCAGATAAATTCTGCCTAATGCTAGCATTAGTAATTTCTGTATTAATAGATCCTTCAATCTAATATTTGTGCTCTCCTAGATATTCATGGTTTGGCATCACTTCAGCTTTCATGCTGAGGATCTTCCTGGACTACAGCCAAGCTACTGAGTATGAAGGATTAAATTCGCCCTTGTTTCATAGCAAGGTTGTATGGGAGCATTCCAAGACTGATTTTCATAATTTGATAGTCAGGAAGAGAGTTGATGTATTTATTTCCTTTCTTTGTGCTCTCCTGGAAAGGACAGCCTGCCTCTGCTGCATCTTGAACACTAATCACCACAAAGCTTCTCTTCTGTCTTGCTGCAGGTGTGAGACAATTTAGATTAGCTGTATATGGTTAGAGTAGCACTGTGTAGTTGTCCTGTAGGGAGTTGAATATGGTTTCTTGGCATCTTACGATTCCACATTTGGACAGGACAATTCCAAATATTTTGCACCCTCCTTTATTTTATTTACACAGGTAGGGTGTAGGGATAGTCCTTTTCTGAATATAAGAAACACTTCAGGTAAGCCCTTTTACTCCTGTGCACTCTGCTATTTCTTTTCTAAATTATGAGATGTGTAGTGATGAGCAGATAGGAATCTTCCCTGATTTTTTAAGAATTACAATTTGCAGCACGTGAAATATATGCTGATTTATTTTGCTGCCTATTTATATTCAAGCTTAAAAGCTAACCTGATCCTGGTTTTGATTCTTTATGTGTTACGTAGGAGCTACTTGCCATTTACAAGGGAATATTATTTACACATTTTATGTATGTTTTTCATCCAACAGTCTGTAATAGTTTTTTAATTTTAGGGTTTTTTAGAGACCTCTAAAGGTTAAATTCAACAGTCACTTTAAATTGGCAGAAATAAAGGTTGGTGCTGCTTACTTGGTGGTTCTGCTTTACCCCTCAGTCCATACTCCTCTTCAAACTCTCTCCTTTGACTGCCTCTAGTCATGTTTTTCTGACTGTGTCCATTGCCTGATTCATTGCTTATATGACTGTATGGGATCCTATCTGCCATTTAAAAATAGAAATGGAGCACACCTTTAACTTCAGCTCAGGTATTGAGGAGCATGAGTTATTTCATGATCACTGGAGGTATCTTGCTTCAGAATTAGTCAGTGTTGCCCCATATGATACACGATGTAGTGGACATTAAATGAAATGGATTTCCTCTTAAATGTTTTCTGGACAGGTTGGAAACTGTCTTGGAAAGGATAATGTTTATTTATTAACATTTTTTAAATCAAACTCTATCAGATACAGTAGGTATTTAGAAATTCAAAATGTGAGCAACACGGGGAAGTGCTGCCCTAATTACATGTACCCTGTAGGGTACCATGTAGGGAAGTAACCTAATTACACGCTTAAGTTGAGCATCTATGCCTACTCTATAATTAATAAAGCTTCTATTCGGGCTCTGCTTCATAGGGAGCTGTATTCCTAAATTAGGTGCTTCAGGTGAGGTTACTCTTTCTTCCAGTATGTCAAAAGCACAGTAAAGAAACCTAAAGATTTTATTTGGCTATTTAAGAGTAGAATTAAATGAGAATGAACCAAGTATATCGCCTTAAATGGTTTTACCCAGATAGTCATCTAAGGTACTTAGGTACCTGATTACTGCCTAATGTTTTTTCCGTATAGAAAGCTTAGGAGTGAAGGAAGTACTTTAACCTGTCTCTTACAAATGGAAGATTTGAGGCACAATGATAACAAATGATCAAACTGAGCAAGAACCCTCTCAGTAGAGAAAATGATCCCACTTTAAATTC
>VZRV01005195.1:478647-531147 GCA_013398115.1 Falcunculus frontatus
CAGGAAATTACTGTTCTAGGTTTCTCGGTTTTCTATTCTTCCAAATATCACATCTTCATAATTCCTAAAGACGTATTCCTGAATGAGTTTGTTATCTCATGGAAATAGTAATGTGATATACTTGATAACTCTGGGAAGTTTTTTCTTCTTTGTCCTTTTTTTTAATATGAACAATGATGTAGGAACCTGTCTCTCACCAATTTAATATGCATGAGATTCTAAGGTTGATATCAAAATAATTTTCTCCAATGAATGGTGTGATCTTTCAGTTATTATTGTCGTGTATTGTGCTACTACTAGGAGCATCTTATTCAATAAATCTAATTTGTCTAATCTAAACTGTCCAGCTCTGTAATTCTGATCAGTTGTTACCATTTGGCAAGACTGTGAACGTACATTTCCTTTAACATTGTCTTACATTTGCACAAAGCTGAGTGAATATTAGGGCTATTAATAGTCCTTAAACATGCAGACGTAAGAAGGTTATGAACCCTAAATTCTTGCTATTTCCACCTTAGGTCTCTGCAGAGAATCTAAATTTAGAACTTCCTGAATTTCTTGGTATAAAAGTAGAATATTTTTCCTACCAAATTAAACCTCTTCCGATAGACTAGATTATTTTGCCTTACAGGTACGAGCCAAGTGCTCACACAGCTTGTGAGCATCCATCCAACAAACTTTATTCAAATGAGAGATTTTTCAGGAACTGTCACATTTTCAGTGTACACTGGACCTCCTGATCTTTGTCAACTGAAAGTAAAATCACAGAATCACAGAAAAGTCTGAGATGGAAGAGACTCATAAGGATCATCAACTACAACTCTTAGTTGAATGGCCCATACAGGGATTGAACCCAAGACCATGCTCTGACCAACAGAGCTAAGCTAGGGGTCAACAGATCACTTTAAAACACCTTCACATAAAAGAGGACTCACTGCTGGAGTCGCACCACCACAACTCTGCAGTTTCCTGTCTTGAGGTACCTCTCGCACTTAAGACTGGCCAGATATGGTGTTTTTGCTGCTTTCTGCTTGGCATATTCATAACCCAGCTTAAAACCCATCATTAATCACTGGAAGACTATCTATCTACCTATCTATCTATCTATCTATCTATCTATCTATCTATCTATCTATCTATCTATCTGTCTATCTATCTATCTATCTATATCTCCCCTATATACCTATCCATACCCCATGTTGAAAGCTTCTCAAATTGAGTCTTGTATCTACCTTACGGAAAATTTACTATTTGTGCTGTATCTTAAGTAGGACAGTGCATCCAGTATTTGAAAGGAAAACTAGGCTCTGTTCCTCACTCCTTGGCTTTGGGTAGTGTTACAAAAGGTCTTTCATACCTCTGTCAGGTGTAATGATGAAATTTGCAATGATCTTTTGGGACCTGTTTGTGAGAAACGATAAAAATGAAGATATATCGTTATTCCTTATGATCACATAGAACAAAGGGTAGCTAGTTTTTGTTTCTTTGCTTCCTGTCCTCTCCCTCCCACCTCTTAACAACCTCTACAGTGCCTGCTTCCTTCACTTTCTTTCACCCTCTCCTTATGTACACACATCTATTCCCTGGTTGAGTTTCTGCATGCCAGTGTGAAAACTAGAATGGACCTTCTCTGCCTAAATTTAACTAACCTGAAAACAGGAGTTCTTAATGGGAGTGCTGACACAACCTTAACTAAAGCAGTTTGAACACATTGCTATAATTTATAGTGTCAGTCTATATTCCAAATAGTTTCTTTATATACTGTGTGCTCCACTCAAACAGGAAAAGAAGGCACTGCAGTGAATTATTGTGTAATTAATCATTTGACCATGAGGGACTAATTTACTAATTAAAAATGTAAAAAAAGTAAATTGAAATAACCAGTGACTACTAAATCATGTCTTTTGACATGTCAGCAGCATTGTAATCTATCATAATGTATCAGTCAGAGACATACAGATCCTACATATTCTGTTACCTTTTACTTCAGAGCTGCCAAAATCATTCATTATGCTTCCAATGCAGTTCCTAGTGTCATTCATACAACCACCATGGCATGGTAAATTGAGATATGAGATACTACTCAGGCTGATGTATGTGCCTCATAATAGTCAGAAACGTAGGATTCTCTATTCTGCTGACTGTGCCTACTGTCTCTGAGCATGTCATGGCAGGACAACTCTTCTGTGATCTCTGGGAAATGAAACTGTGGCTTAGAAGTCTAGATTTTGGCTCTGTCTAGATATTCTTGTCTCTGGAGAATTTATGGCAGATGGAAGAGACCAATGCCTTAGCTACAGCTATGTTCATGGTTTCGTATACTGGCACAGACCTGCCTTCACTGGTAGATATAGGAACCTTAAGGTGTCTGTGGAACTGATTGAAGGATTTCACATATTACAGTGCTGCAGTGCTGAGAACCATCGTCTCTGGGGTGGCGTAGAAGAACTGGTAGGACACTTGAGCCAGAGACACCTTAAACCATCACAAATTATGCACTCCTGGGTATGGCTCTCTCATACTGAGTCTGAGATATGGTCCAGATCTGCACGGACATTATGTGTTGTGACTTTTTAATCCACCACAACCTTTGGCAAGAATTCAATTTAGAGGTTTTTAAGTAGTGGTGGAAATTTCTGTGCTGTTTTGTTTTACAGTGGGGGTGAGGGAGGGAGGATATAATTTCCTGTTATTGGTCTTAACTTTAAAACTTCTGCATTCTTAATTTTGTACTCTGAAACTGTATTTACTTTATCTGAGTAAAAGACAGAGATGCACCAAAAAGGCTGGTAGAAATGTGAGAAGTACAGTTCTCATTTGGAAAGCAGCTTAACAAAGTTGTAACTTTTATTTTTTCAGAGTTGGTCTGTGTTCAGCAGGAAACTCATCTACATCCTATGCTGGTAGAATGATTTTTTAGTATGATTTTATGTAAAATCATCTGAGGGAATAGAGCTGGAGTCTCTTTTCTTTAGAATAATATTGAATTTATTTGTTTAGCTTTAGTTCGAATGGATCAATTACTGCATTTGCATACTGATCCATTGGAGAAAATAGATAGTGCTTATAAGTAATGTGGTTTGTGAGTTCTCTATTGACATTGGAATACAAATGAAAAAGATAATATGCCAGTTTAACTTTCATGCTCCAAGTTGAGCTTCCAGACTTGTACCAGGGACTCTTATTTTCTTAGCTGGAGACACGGATTCACTTCTGGAAGCTGTTGTGTGACAATAAATGTGTAGCCTTATTATGATGTTTCCATCAAAACTGCTTACTTTGGTAAATGCTCAGTAGTCTGGGCATTTCATGATATTAAAGTTTTCATGCAAAACCTGCTGATTCTTTCCCAAGCAGGGCTCTTTTGCATACTAGAATTATAAAAATTATTTTCTTCTTAAAGCTTTAATTCATCAATTTATACTAATCTTGAAAGTAGAAGGCAAAGAAACTATATTTTTGCAGTTGAACATTAGGAAACAAGTAATGTTTTTTCATTGAGTGGATAACTGTATTGGACTTTGCTCTGAAGAGAACCCCAAATGCAAAAAAAATCAGTTATTTGTTAGTCCTTAAAATTAGAAGGGGGGAAAAATATGTTGCAGGGGGAGAAGTTTTGTCTGTTTCACGATTATAGCATGACAAATAGTTCTTTCTAGAAGAATCTACCAGTATATAAAAATACTGACCGATCATGCAGTTTTTACATTTTTTGAAGACAAGCTTGACATTACTATGGAAAACATTATGCTGTTTAACTTTTAATTCCCCAGGTTTCATGCTTAGAGTCTGTAATAATGGTTTATGTTAGCAAACGTTGTTTAATAGTTATCTGCTCTCTCCACTTGTCTTCAAATATTGTGATTTAGATAGAACCGTAATGCACAAGAGCAACTTGTCCCCAGAGCATTATTCAGAATATAAATTAAGTGATATTATAAGAGAGCCCTCACTTAGCTCAGCATAATGAATATGAAACATCATGTACTAGTGACCAAGGTCATGATATGAGAATGAATTACTCTATTAACTTCTCTTTTAAGTAGCATTAGAGATAATAAAAGAAGAGATTTAATGGGATTCTGTAAATATTATTCATGCAAAAGTGGCACACTTTATCTTGCTAAAACAATTAAGATGTTTTGAAGATATTTTACACTTTGGAAATATGATACTTAGGAGTGTTTATTGCATGTTGCAGAATGCATCAGCATTAGCCAGTAATGCAGATAATCTGATAAAAATCGAAAAGCTGATTTGTATACCGTGCTAATTCAGGATCATCTCCTTGGCCCTAGGTACTGTCCAAATGCTCCATAAGATTATGGCAAGCTTTAGTGATATTAGATTAAATTCGGTTCTTTTGCTTATAACTTTTTTTTTCCGCAAAAGAAAATTACATCCATCATTCTTCTCTATAAACCCTCTTTAGCTGCCTGCTAAGTAGTATAGAATATCGTATTTTAAGCCTGGTATATTACTTTTTTTTTTATCCAGACGTATTTAAGCCTCCTCTGTCAGTTATACAGTATATTATTTCAGGGGTAGAAAGTTTTGTTATTATTGTGATACCTCTGTATCTGAATCATAAAGAGACTTAGTAATTTGCCATGTGTTCCATGGCATACTCACATGTGTTTGAGGAAAATGTAAGAGCAGCTGACAGGAGATTACTCTTCAGTTTGCAAATTATCCCAGTGCATGGAAACTTATGGCAATATTTGGTTTTCCAGGGTTTGTTTTTTCTTTTTGTGGGTTTTTGTTTGTGGGTGTTGTTTTTGTTTGGGGGTCTGGGGGGGCTTTTTTAGTTTTTGTTTGGTTTGGGTTTATTCCTTTCATTTCCCAAATATTTTTCATTAGTCAATCATATTGCTATTTTAAAAGTAATTGTATGAGAATAAAATAAAGATGGAAAATTCTGAATTTTTGGGGTGAAATCTGCTCTTAAAATATAACAAAAAGCATAAAGAAATCTTACCACAACATGAGTGTGGACAATGGTAGTATATCATGGACAGTTCAACAGTGCTCCGAATCCAAAGTATCCTCAGGATTTTTACAGGAATTTTTTTTTTTTTTAAGGAAAAACATAGTGCAGAGGTCAGTGTACCACAGGCCTATTAATCTGCTTGTGAGCACACAGTTTTGGACAGTGCAGTATCCAGTACCAAACCTGATCCTGCTTCCAGGGAAATTCAGAGCATTAAGATGAAACCACCGTTTCTTGTTTGTGAAAGAAATGTGGATGCTGAAATTTTCTGCTCTGCTTGTTCCTTTCAGTAATATCTCCATCTGTACAATGACATAATTCTCCCTGAACTTCCCATAAACTTCTTCTGAAGTCAGAAGAAATACTATAATTTATCTTTTTTTGTTAAGAGAAGTGAGGACAAAATACTTGCCCACTGTGATTTAATGTGTCGGCAATCCAAACTTAGAAAACTCTTCAGAGTATTCCATATGCTTGCTAACTTTGCACTTTTGGAAAGATTGCAAGGAGTATGTTCTCCTGAGAGCTCACAACAATGGTTAATTCCCTAACCTTTTAAATATAGCAAGTATGCACCTTTTTATCTTGGGTCAGGACTTTTTGTGTGCCATTATACTTAAGACCTAATTCAGATTATATAACAGGCTTGGGAATGTTTCCACTCTGCATTTTGGCGAGGTAATGCATGAACAGGTTCACCCACGTGTGCTGTTGGGAATATCTGTTCAGCTGTTTCCCTACACACAACGCTTCCAGGGGTGAAGGGTAGCAGGATAGCCATTTTAGCTCAATTAAGTTTCAAGTGATAGTTTGGTGCATTTATTGCATTTCAAGTTGCAGAAAATTTCTGTCCTCTCAGACTCTTGTCAAAAGCAAAGTGCCCTGGGGAAAATGAGCCATTGTAATTAAGACTGTAACATCTCTTCAAAGCACAAGGTAAAGCCAGGTAAATGAGCATCCTTGTGCTACTTATATCAGCTTCTTAATTATGCTTAACTTGACCAAATCAACTTGATCTGGCATCACTTTTGCAAGTGTAAATAGACTTAAACTTTCAAGGGTAAGATTATGGTACACCTCAACTTACAAAATGTGTATGTATGTGACTGAAGCAGATTGAAATATGCTTTATAAGCAGAGGGGCATGTGTCCATAGGATTGGTGGAAAAGGAATTAAAGTATTCGTTTCTCATATTTTATGATTAATGTTCTTCTTTGCATAAGACCTGAAAGTCTAGCTAAGATCATAAAAGGCATGTTAGGTTAAATCTTTCTTTGCTATAAAGTATCGTCATTATAGCTCAGCCATCTCTAACAAAATCCCTAATATCTATGAGTGCCTGGAGCCAAAATAGGTCAGCTCATGGCCTATTGCATTATATTTTATTATTTAAACTTTAAGTGATTAGTTTAGCACTTAAAAGCTTTGGAAAGAATTAGGTTACTGTTCTTCTCTTTATCCATAAGCAAACTGACATGCAGATGGACACTGAGAAGACTTACTGCATGTTTTCTCACAAGGCTTTTCCTAGAAGTTAAGGGCCGTCATTTTTTCCCATCTGTTAATTTCAGTACATTGTGAAAAATAAAACTACAATGAGGTTATCTTTCCTGATTTTGAAGAGAAGGCCATATTTTGCCTGCAGTCTCAGAATAGACTTTATAAAAATACATGCACTAAGTAAAGGAGAGGGAAAAAAAGCTCCTGATTTTGTCTAGACCTGGATTTAGGTAACAGAAAGCAAATGGGAAATAACCTGATTCCAGCAAAGTCAGAAGGATTTTATCCATCAAGGAGGGATGTTTTTGTTGTATATACAAGGAACACTTAAGAAATAAGTGGATATGATTTAATTAATTACAAGCTCTGTTACTTTCTGAGATCTTTTATTCATGCTCATAAAACACAGAAAATGTTGGAATTGAATTATATGCCATGCTATATAGTTAGTTTATTTTTAGGGAGGTCTATTCTGCAAGATTATTTTCTAGGGGTTCCACTGAGGTTCACAGCCCTCTAATTTGTTAGATTTTCTTTCACAGCTTTATTTTAATTTATGCATCAAAATGGACAATGAGTCAGTCATCTGATAGAGGTGTACAGGATTTTATCTCATTGGATTAAGTTCATAGCCGGACTTTACACCCACCACTGCACTGATGGCAGGGTTGAACACGATCAGAAACCTTATTTGCTGTACCACATTAGTGGTCAGGAACCTGATGTGGGCTGACAGCACAAGTGAGGAAAATGTAGAGCTACAGAGCTTTTTCTTTTAAGAATTATTAAAATATCTATAGTCTTTGAAAAGTAACACATTACTAGCTTAATTCCCTTTTCCTCAAACTTAGTGCTTGGCATTTATTAATCAACCTATAACTTATGTGTTGTAGAAATGGGTTGTGGAGGTAGGTGGAAAAGCTGCTGGAGTTTTGAAAACCGTCTGAACCAAAACTGGTATGTTCAAGGCACTTCACAGAAAATAGACACAAAATTAAACACTCAGGAAGAACAAAGAGGGTGTGGATCACACCAGCCCTTTTAATATATTAGGAAACAAGTGCCTGTTTTGTCTTAGTCTCTATTGGGAGTTGAATCAGTGATTAAACCCATTTGAGGACCCTGACTTGGACAGAGACATACAGAAAAATAGTCATTTGGAACTTTCAGTTGTATGAGGGAACTAACCAAAGTCATCTCAGAATCAGCAGCTTTTAATAATTCTTATCTTGTTTTCATGCTGCTACAATGCCTAATTTTAATAGTGGAAATGTTCAACTTTTTTAAAAGATCAACTTGGACAGTAGGAGAATGTTGCCTTTATATTTTGTTTACTTATGCATAGAGAGTAGAGAGAGCATATAAAAGTGGGGGTTTTTTTCTATTATTTTTTATATGTACATTAGGAATACCAATATTTTCTTAAATTCTTACTATTCTCATTTCTTCTGTTTTCATGCCCCTGGTTATCATATCAGAACAGTAATTTTTTTCTGATCGTGTATCTCAATATCCTCCTTGCACCTTCCTCAGATGCAAACAGGATACTACTTAATAAATAATAAGGTCCTATTTAGTTGTGCATTATGAGGGAATAAACTAAGTATTAATGACTTCTTTATTGAAATATACATTTATGTAATCAGTTTCCTATTTTCTATAAAAAACTGTCTCATCTGAACAATTATTTCTTGACAAACGTGTAAAATGACTGTTTTAAAATACTTTTTCTAATCATGAGGGAATGTAAAAATATTTTCTTTTTATATCCTAGTCAGAAACACTTTTGGTGGATAAGTAAACCCAGATAATGCTAGTAACTTCTAGCTAGACTTGATCTATAGCTCTCATTGAGTCAAGTCTGAAGAAAAATGGTTCAATACCTTAAAAGTAATTAAGACCTTTATCTGAAAAACAGTTATATATGTGCTTAATTTAACGAATGTAAATAATCCAATTGGCTCAAATGGGAATATTCATAAGCATTAAGTTAGGAACAATTTGCAGGATCAGGAAGTAGAATCATCCGTTTCGTGCCAAGTGTTGTATAAATTTTCTGTGGGTTTCCCATGTGTTTTGGGGACATAGAATAGGTTTTCTGTATACTAGGAACATCTTGAATCCGGGCTATTCAATTTGGCATCTGCCATTTTTTCTGATTATGGTGAACTGAAGCACGTGAAATAAGTGTTACAGCATCAAGATTCTCTCATTCCTGGACCATTCTAAATCCTTGCTTTGATATGTGAATATGTAAGCTTAGGACAGTGTCAAACTAGGAATGTATTCTGAGACAAGCTTTTGGACTCGGTCAAATCCATAGAAGTTTTGATATTGACAGTATGGCCTTATTTTCTCTCCAGGTTTCCTGCTTCAATACACTATCAGCTGTGTAGCTTTCCTTCCTTTTTATGTAGAAAGAATAGGAAAAGATACTTAGGTCTGTAATCCTTAGTTCTTACACACATATCACATATATAAATTCTGTGTTTCAAACTCTTAACTGTATGTTCATTTCATATTTTTTTCTTTTTCTGAAAACAGCCTAAAATTTATTAGCTTGTATGTATTTGTATACAGAAAAAGATTTAAAAATATAAGCCTTCAGAAGTATTCAATGATAGGAAAGATTCCTTACACCTTTTTTAAATTACTATAAACTTGCAAATTGAATTAAATTGTTTTGTTTGTTTCATGCATAATTGACAAGGTGACAATTAACTACATGGTACATTATCCTTTGCCTCAGGTATATAACACTAAATTTGTGTGCTGAGAAAATAAAAGGAATGAAATGGTGTGCCAGAATTCAAAAAATCAAAGCCAAAAAAAATTTAATTACTTTGGCTTCAGCTGTTTCATTTGTATCTGCTCCTAGCTGTTAGCCTAGGCATCTGCATTTAGTACTAGTTAGTCTATTTCTCTGTACTATTTTATAAAGGAATCTTCATCTTGGGCAGTAAATAAATAATAAACCTATGTAGAGATTAAAAATCAAATAATAGCAATATCTGAAACGCCCAGGAAAGTTACAAGGTTGAGTTGGAATGAAAGCTGTTTTCTTCCTTTTCTGTATTTTAGGTCCTTCATTTGAATGACCGTACTGGCAACCCACAGCAGCAACACATCTCTTTCTACACTTAAATTGCAAACAACTATCTCGCTTTCTATAAATGAGTGAATTGACACAAACGGAATCTTGGGGAAAAAATTGTTGAAAATGAAATTAAAAATATCCTCATTAGAGTCTGCATCAAAATTTTTACAAGTATGGCTGAGAAAGAGGCAGATATACAACATGTATCACAGGTGACCAAAATATGAAAATGAAGAAATAGAAAAGCTAATATCCTTTCTTATTTTTTAATATAAGATAAAGTTGTAATTAGGTAATAAAAAATATTACATAAAATGTGTGATCCCAGGAGAATCCACAAGACTCTGATGTCTATCATCATTGATTTGAGTGTTGAGATGTATCAAGGAGAGACAAGGTTGTGAAGCCAAAGCAATGAGGCAACATGCATAGTTATAGACTTAGAGAAGACTTGACTGTTATGTTCTAGATATTTCTATTAAGAATGGCAAGCACATCACAGTCTACTGCATTGCTGTCAGAGTCATAACACTCTTTGAATTCCATCCTTATTTATAATAATTTTTTTTTTCTTGGAATGAAACAAAACCAGGGATGTTTTCTTTGGAAATGCAAAATAATGCACCTTGAAGATTACTTTTTTATCCAATGAAATTTTTTAATCTCTATATTTCGGGCTATGCATATTTGATCCGATGTTAATTTTATCTTCTCTTTTAGTTTACATGTTCAAGCTGTGTTCCTTGCAGTAGAGTTGCTGGGAAAACTGAGGTATACATCTTTTTTTCCCAAGGAAAGCTGAAGAGATTAGGATGTTTGGCTATACAAATATACAGTTGGATGTAAAAAAAAATAATAGTACTCCTCTTTAGTTAGGGTAAACAACATGTGTGTGAAAAGTAAATTGATTGTGTAGCTGATACAGACATTTTGTCTCTCCCCCAGAAATTCCAGGTCTGGAGATGTAATTGAAATTTGTAGGGTGAAGGTTTTTTTAAAACATTGTCCTTGTGGCCTCATTTGTGGCACTGGCTGTCTGCAGAGTACAGATTTAAGCAAAGCTCTTCCCGTGCTGTTACTTCCTGGTGGCAAAGGCAGGCACAAAGGAGAAGGAAGGCATGCCTGCTGCTGCCTCCAGCTTCTTGAGCAGAACATGAACACAGCCGTGGGCTCTGCATGTCATAGCTCTATGTCTGCAGGAGTCTTTGTCCAAGGGAACAAATTCTCACCCTTCCTGCTTAATACAGTGGCAACCATAATTTCATCCACAATATTTTGCCTGGAAATAAATGAAGCATTTTTTTGTTTTCTTGGAAGAACAAATGAAGCTTTTGATTTTTTTTTTAAATGCAACTCTTTCCTGCTTCAGTTGTACCACTACAATTAGCCAAACCAATAAATTAAAATAATTCCCTATCCTAGGATATTGGTGGAGACAGACAACCATATAAAAGGATGTATCTATTTCAGGTAGTACATACATACTTGCCCTTAGAGGCACCTTGAAGGAATACTTCAGGCAAAACCTAGAACCTTTCTAAACACGCTTATCAGTTTTTAATGAATAGTCAGATTCCCTCTTTTTTCCTCTTTATATCAAAACTTAATTCCACAGTGATGAGAATAAAAGGGAACAAATTCTCCATGTCCTTCTCCAAGTACTTTAATTTAGATGAATAAAACTGGTTGTTCCCCAAGCATTCAGACAGTAGAACGTCAATGAAAGCATTTCTGTTTGTGGGAGGTAACTCACAACTGCCTCAAATTTAAAAGTCTAATACACGGTGGAAGGAAATGCAATTTTTTATTAATATTTTGAAAAATAGTAATTTTCTTAAATAATTCTGTTGTGCTGCTGCTTTTCTGAAATAATAATATTGGATTAAATACACTGACTCAGTTGTAAGTAGAAATTAGGGTACTGTTTACTTTGGTTGTGTTGAAATTTTTCATTTTGACTTTTTTTAATGTTGACTTTAAATATAAAAACCTTCATGATACCTTTTGATTTCATTAGCTTGAACAATATCCAAATTTTGGGTTATTGTCACCATTTTAATTACAAATTGAATTTTGAAATTTTTTTGTCCTTTTAAATGGTAGATGGTAATGGCATATTTAAATAAAGCTCATATTATTCTAATTCTATTTGCAAATTACACTAAAGTTAAGCTGCATGAAGAAGAAGAAAGGTCCAGTGAAAAAGAAAATAATAATTCTTAAGGGAACTTACTCATTTCCACATTATTCCAAAACCTGCAGCCTGGTATTTAAAATAAAATAAACTAAAAAAAAAATCTTCATAATCTTCATCTAATAACATTATTAAAGACAGACAAATAGAGGGTTTAATTCATTTAGAGCTTGCCAATAACAGCACTTCTCTTTTGGAAATATTATTTTTGTACCCTTTATTTTCAGTTAATAACAACAAGATTAAATGACTGACATTTTCTGACTCTTGATTATTTTTTGCCCATTCCTTTCTTGAAGACATAAAGGTTCCATTTTCAGAAAATAAAAGATAAACTTGTATTCTTGTCCCTCATTAGTTATTAACTTACTGGGAATTACACTTGGAAGTGCTTTGTTTTTGTTTGCTTGATTTTGAAATTAGCAGAAGAATACAGATTGATAACTTAAAAACGTTTTTATAGGTTATCCTCTTTTGTTATGTATGCTTGTCCATATTTTCTTGATGTTTATTTCTTTTCAAATGAAACGGATATAATATTTTCGTCACCGACCTTGTAAAAGATAAGATAGCATGTTCTGGAAAGCAGGGAACATAAAAACACTCTTGCCTGAAGTAGGAGAAAAAACAGTTAATTTCAATCCTGATGACAGTTTCTCAGTGAACAATAGTCTCCCAGAATTGACATGAAGAAGTAATGAATGAATGAAAGGAGAACTGAGTCACAGATGCACTTTGCAATCACTTTAGAACATCTACACTCTTCCAGCCAAAATACTATTAATACGTGTGTCAGCACAGTGAGTGAATCTCATAGTGTGAACGCATTGGAACAGTTCAGGAAAGAAAATGAAGAATATCCTCAGGGACAGACTTTTCTTTTTCTCTGAGAGACTCTTCATTATTCAGGCATTGTGATACTTTTCCTTTATTTGTGTAAAGATTAAATTGCACATGATTTCTAATGTTTCTGCTACTCCAACTGTCATAGGTCGATGACCTTCATGGAAGTGAGATAATAGATACATCGTCTGTTGTTCAGGCAAGTGCTGTTCTTCCACAGCCCAGTACTTTTCTATTGTTACAAGTCGAAAGCAATTAAATAAAAATACAAGAGAAAGTTTCTAGAGTATCTTTAGTATTTCATATATGTCCTTTTGTGACCATCATTTAACATTTATATGTGATATTATCTAAGGTTATAATGACCTAGAAGCATACACTGAGCCCCTTCTACATGGCTGAGACAACAAATTAGTGAGAGATGTCTGTGTGTACTCAGTAATGCAGTTTCTGGGAAGGAGCCCTCTGTTGTTTGAAATCTGTAATCCAAAGGCTTACAATTGATGTGTTTGTCCTCATGTGTGTTACTATGACTGCTAAAATCCTATCCAAACAATTTTTCTTCATATTGCTTTACATCCTAAATGGCAAAGAAAAAGGTCCCTATCTCTACGTCGTAGTTGTGTTGCATAAAAGCTCTGCATTGTACACACTATAAAAGTATTTTCATTTAGAATAGAGACTATTATTTCACTTAGGAAGGATAACCGTTCCTTATTAGTAATTTTCTGTTTATATTTTCATCTCTTAGCAGTTTGATCAATGTTTGTTTTTGGTTGGCATCTTTGAAATGGTCTAAGTAGACAAATCACCATTGTAGGTGTATTTACATGAATGTGAAGGATGGCTGACATGATACTGGTGATGTAGAGAATACTATTGAATGTTGCAAAGGGCAAAGGTCCTATGCCAGAAAGTGCATTATATAGGTTGTGCACCTCTTAATTTGCTTTTTTTTTTTTTCAATTTCACATGTTAGTCATGGATACAGTTATGGATCTGCCAACAAACTGGATATAGTTTTAATATTTTCCATAATCAACTTCTTAGATAACATTTTGCAAGTAATTTATGACTTTTGTTATGGATATCAAAGAAAGGTCAGATTAAAACAAGATTAAACATAATGTTGGGAAATGAGTGTATTGATACCCTAGAAATGGCTTTTTAAAGGATAGATAGATAAAGGAAAATAATCCCACTTTTGATCCTAGAAAGAGCTTCCTACAGGCACTTTACACTGTCATTTCACTAGTACTTCACAGCCAAACGTCCTATCCACAAAGCCCTCATTTATTCCAAATATTTGTAAACTTAAGCATGTTACATAAGGACAAGGCACAACTGTTTTCCTTCTAATTCTGGCTGTATGTAAACGTTTGTGACAATTACCCATCATTTACATAATGTTAAACAGAAGACATCGGTGTTACTAAACTGCACTGGTTAATATTACCCTTTTATGAAACCGACTTTTGTTTCAATTTGTCTTTAACTACAAAAAAATAATAGCTCTTCAGATGCTGAAGAGAATGAATTTCAGTTTGGATAACTGTAGGAAAGGAAAGTTGTTATGAAGTACTCAGGAATTTTATGTAGTTTATTCCTATTTTAGCAATCATGTCATTTCTGTAGCACTTAGTGATTCTAAATAAGTATTCTCATTCTACATCCTGTTCCTAGGGATACTAGATGTTGACAGAATATGTCCTTTAGCAACAGATGTAATTACTTTAATATCATTCTGCTATATGTGTATTAAAAGCATTAGCTCAGTGTATTTGATCTAGTGTAATATTTTTCTTAGATTTGGGCAACATTGCATCTCTCGAATCCAGATTTATTTTAGAGCAAGTTATTTGGAGTTCACATAAACATTTTGTTGATAGTGGGTAACCCACTCATTGTTCTTTAGACACTGCAAAGGAGAGCCGTATTTTTGTTTCTCAAGTGCATAATATGGACTTGTTAATTGAATCAGGTGTCAGAATCATAGTAATGGCAGTAAAAAAATTATTTTGATTGATATTTATAAACAGAATTTCTTAAATGTAGCTGAAAATATAGGCAATATGCAAAAAATATTCAAAAATAGGCATTTGACTCTTTGTACTTGATTCAAATCCAGGAAACAGCATTGGTGCTGAACTTCTACAAGCAGTCCCTGGGGCAAAATTCTTCACAGTGTTGCAGGAAGTTTTTTTGGATGTGGCCTTCAGATGACGACTACTTTTTAGGTTGCTCCTCTAAAGAATCTTTCAGTGACAAACATGCTTACAAAGAGCCTAATTCAAAGGTAGGTGTACATATTCAGTTTAACTAAACCATAGTCACGTCTACACCTTTCCTGGAAAACTTTTCAATTTCTCACCTTGGAAGCTCAACAATCTGATTCTTGAAACCCTGCTGTACCTTTACATCTCATAAATAGAGCTGTTTAGTACCAACCCTTTTCTACTGAAAACACAGATTTTGCAGAATGTCTCTATTTGGTAGGTATGCAATAAACTGACTCAGGCAAACCTTGGTAATGGTATGTTACACTACCTTTGACAGATTTTGATCATAGCAGATGATGGAACCTGCGGTACTCTTGAGACTGATTTTATTTGAATAAAATTCAGTTTCTTTATATAAGAAGAAGCCAAAGAAACCTAGTTGCTCTGACGATCACTTCTGTCTGCCTGATTTTTCCCAGCTCAAACATATAGGAAAGCAGCTATTAACAATTTTTGTTACTGAGACTTGCTTAATGTTGAATAACAGGATGTTTCCTTCACCAACATAAACCAACATAATTTTTCTGAGTTGTATGCAGTCTGTGATGTCAGCAGCTTACTCATTCTGTACCTATGGTCTTGACCTTGGCCACCTGCCAGTTGCCCATCCAGCTGCTCTCCCTCTCTCCCTCCTCACCAAGATGTGAGGAGAAAACAAAATGGGAAATCTCTTGGGTCAAGATAAAAACAGGGAGATCACTCACCAGTTACTGTCACATCTGAAGCAGACTCAACTGCAGTAACTAACCAATATTCAGAGATACTTAAATTTTTTTCAAAAATTTTTAGTGTATATTTAATGAGTTCCAGGTAGATTATACCCTTAAAGATCTAAAAATCCATACAATAGACGCCTGTTGGGAGTAAAGACCGAATTTTTCTTAACATGTATACCAAAATATCTTGCCTTATTAGGACCTTGTGTGTATATTTTTGTCTCTTATTACACATGCACAGAGTATGCGATTTAGTAATCGAATAGATGATAAATATATGAAGACAGCTTGACACCCTTAAACAGGAGAAAAACTTATTCTACTTCTTCCACCTGCATTTCTACTATTTTCTTCCTAAACTAAAATATCTCGTTGATTAATCCTCCTTGGATTGTCTCTGAATGAAACATGGATTTTGCCTTTACAATTGTCTTGCTGAACACATATCTCCTGGTCTTGTTAATATGGAAAGGTCAGTTTTCTCCTTACTCTTACAGAGCTGCACCATTTTGTAGTCACTCCTAGAAGATCCTGGATGAATACTTTGTTTTCATGGTTTTACAGATTCTCAGAATGGGTCAGGTTGGAAGGGACCACAGCAGGTTATGTGGTTCAGCCTCCCTGCTCAGGCAGGATTTTTGTAGAGCACGTTAGACAGAATTTCGTCCGGACAGTTCTGGAATGTCTCCAGTGAAGGAGACTCTGTAATCTCTCTGGACAATCTGTTCCAGTGCATGGTCACCCACACAGTAAAGGAGTTCTTGCTCATGCTCAGGTGGAACTTTTCAGTTTCTGCCCATTGTTTCTTGTCAAATTGTTTGGCACCACCAAGAAGGGATCCATCTTCTTGACACCCTCCCTTCAGATATTTATAGACATTGATGAGTTCCTCTCTCGGCAAACTCTTCTCAAGGCTGAACAGGCCCAACTCTCTCAGCCTGTCCTTGTGAGAGAGATGCTCCAGTCCCCCAGTAGCTCCATGTCTCTCTTGTCCTGAGGAGCCCAGAACTGGACACAGCACTCCATATGGCCTCACCAGAGCTGAGTAGAGGGGCAAGATCACCTCCAACCGACTGGCAATGCTCTTCCTAATGTACCCCAGGATACCATTGACCTTCTTGGCCACCAGGGCACTGCTGGCTCATGGACACCAGGCTCTTGTTGTCCACCAGGACCTGCAGGTCCTTCTCCATGGGTTAGCTTGGTTAACACCTGAACCTATCAGCCATACTTTCCCTTTTGTTTCATTTTTCTGTCATCTCTTTCTCCCTTCCTCATGAAACCAGTGGTACAAGAATGAATATATAATTCCTTTCCATGAGTGATTCTTATATTTTAATTTATTGGTGGTCTGTTCTTATCTTTCAACTATTCACCAAATCTCTTTTTCAGTGCAGCATTCTCCTCTTTCTTGATTGTTAAGTAAAAACAAAATATGAGGCTAGTATTTGTTAGATTTATAAAATCATATTCCTAAACTCACCTGTTTCTTGCCCTTTTCTTAATTATCTGCTTCTAACGATGGAATTTTGTCTTGACCTTCCATAAGCAAATTACACTCTGCTACTAACTCTACTAACTTTTTCTTAAATTCTTGTTGCAAACCATTAAAACATGGTTTTCACTTAACAGAAGGCAGAATATTCCCTTTACAAGAGCCACACCTGTTTATCTGCATTATGGAAGACCTAATTTATTTTTCTTGATCATTCTGCTGTCTCTGACAGATTACTTCTTTCTCCTGTGCACATCTTTACTGTTCTCTCTTGTTGCTTTAATGTCAGGGCTTTGACAATTCCCTCTTCTTTACACTTAAAAATTGCCTCTAGACTATTCTGTTTTCCCTTGAACTTCCAGCTTCCTCATCTACCTACTATGATGGCGCTGTTAATGGTGAAATAATTTTCTGATATTTCTTTTTTTCTCTAAATATAAAATACAATTATTTGTTTTAGGAAATGATACGGTAACAGAAGGAATTCACAATTCTGTATGGCAATGTGATTGCTGGCTACTTAGGATCTGTAACTTGAAAACACGCACTATGATTTTTTTTATTCATCAGTGAATTTATTTTTTAGTTCCACAAATGTTGTATTGGAGAATTTGTATATGCATCTATTTTAGAAATTATATCACAAAGTACTAGCTGTTATCCTATTTATTAAGCCAAAGATAAATCTAATTTTTAAATTATTGCTATGATTGTTCATATAGGTCAATATTACTTGGAAAGTCTATTAAGATATGGATTAATCTCCCATTTGTAACATAACAAATAATCTGAGAACCCTGATGGGGTTAAACCACAGATGTGTCTGCTCCAGTATATCTAGTTTGATTTAATTTTTTTTAGCTGACCTTTCTTTAAGTGTCCCTTCCTTTCATAAACTTTGCATTGTTTTACACCATGTCGAGATATAATAATTCAAAATGTCAGTGTAGTGCCATCATGCTATAACCTCAAAGAGCCAAGATGCTTTAAGATTCTCAAATTTCATACAAAATCCTTTTGTCTGAAGAAGGTTTAGCCAGAAGCAAAGTTTTACTCTCATTTTAAGCATTGCTACTGTAGTTGGTGCTTCAAGCATTTATATTCGTAAAGACCTATTTATATTAATCATTTAAATGTATAAGAATACATCAATTTTGTTTTGAGTGTCTGTTGCTAATATCAGATTCAAAAACCACTTTATGCATCTGTGTCAGTTCTACAGAGATTGCTTCATTATCATTACAATACTAGCTGTCGACAGTACACTGTATGAGACCGTCTTTATGTTGGCAAATTACTCCAGTCTTTCCACATAACTGGATGACAAATCCCAAATTATGGAGGCTTGATTTTATAATTTGTCCTTCTTTAGGTGTGTTATTGCCTACATGCACTGTGGGAAAGAATCCTGCATTGGTAGGGATTACTTAATATAGGTCTTTAACTCCTGCATGTGTGTTGAGTTGCCAGAGAAACTGGAAGAGGTTGTTGATAGGGAGAGGAAGTCCAATCCTGGGACCAAAGCTATGTATGACTTAGAATTAATTTATATTAGTGCAGTAGTAGTTTTCTGTATTTTCTTCATATGTTGCATCTCATTTTTTTAAAATGTGTGGGGCTTCAGGAGCCGATGCTCTTGTGCAGTTATAGAGGGTTTATTTTACGGTTTACGGCCCGTCTGCAAAGCCCGTGCAATCAATAGGGGGCAATGGGAATTCTATAACTGTCATTAACTGGAGTGTTTATTAATTCTCAATTAGATTGCTAATCAGTCTTACCTGTGCAAACTCATTTCAAGGAATAGGGTGATCCAGGTGTCATGTGAGGTATATGACTAATGTGAGATCACAGACATTTCTTCGGGGGAGTAATTTGGCAAGCACAGGCAATCCTGTACAAGATTTAACCCATATTAACTTTAAGAACCAAGCGTTATTTGACAGTTAAGGCTACGGATATTGCTGTAGTCATTTGGGTACAATTAGCTTGGTATTTTAGAGTAGTTATTCCATATGGGAACTATTTTTTTCTAAAGATACAAGGTGCTTTGTGCTTATAAGAACAAGTTGATGCACTCTCCAAGATCAGATAGGAAAATACTATTTTCCTTTGCATGTCTAAAAGAACAGAGGGGAAAATAAGTAGCTATCAATAGACCATCAAAGTTTGAGTCGATCTCTAACATCAAAGTTGTTAGAGAATCAGGGCAACTCACTCGACCTCACAAAGGCCATTGCACACTTTTTTACTGTGAAGAGATCTGTTTTTATTACACAACATTACTTTGGTTACTGTTGCATGTTGATGGGTGACAGCTGTTCCATCTTTTGCTGCTGTCAGTGGAGAAAGATTTTTTGTACAATTTAAACATACACATATATTAGTCTTTGAAACAATTAGAAGAAAGTGGTGACTTAAATTGTATTTCACACTAAGGAACAATAATTTCCATTGGTAGGGAGAAAAATATCCTTTTACCACTGGTCAAAAAAAACCTCCAAACCAAAACCAAAACCTAAAATGAAAGAGATAACTGTTCTAAGAAAGAATTTTTCTTTATCAAATACTTAATTGAGGTCTGAACAAAGGAATTTAAAGTTCTACTGTATTCCTTCTTAGGTTTTATTTACCTTCATCTTTTATCAGCTTTATGCCTCTATTTCATTGACATTAGAAACATTTAAGGTCTACTCTAGAGTTTTGAAAGTCAAGT
The DNA here is from genome assembly GCA_013398115.1 of Falcunculus frontatus. Classification (NCBI taxonomy): domain Eukaryota; kingdom Metazoa; phylum Chordata; class Aves; order Passeriformes; genus Falcunculus; species Falcunculus frontatus. The sequence goes on from VZRV01005195.1 coordinate 498,476, forward strand.
CACAGACAAGGTTTTCAGGTAGCAAATATCACTTGTCACACTTAAACACTGGAGTTAAGTCAAATCACACCACAGTGGGATGTCTTCTGTACTGGCTGGAAACAAACCAAAAATATCCCAAACCACAGAAGTAACCAGGAAATGTTCCCCGATCAAATATTAGAGATATAACATGAGAATGTGTTTGGGGTTTGTTTTTTTTGGTTTGGTTTGGTTTGGTTTTGGTTTTTTATTAGCATAATCTTGGATGGCAAAAAAATAAAGAGCTGTTCATCAGTATTCTTTTAAGTCAAATAAGGCATTTAAAGGATGAACTTGAAACATAAATTGTGTCTGCTAATCTCAGTCAGGTTCTGTGCTTCTCGTGTACATGATAATACTGTGAAGTTGACAATGGGATCAGTAAAGGAGGAGGGGTATAAATGATGTGGCAGACAGTAATACAAGAAGCAGTGTCGACATTATACATCATTAAGTATTCCAGCACTGTACCAGTTCATGTTTTTTGCACTCTCTTTTTCTTTGTTTGTTTGATTTGTTCCGTACCTTTAATTTTCTTCTCTGCCTTCCTTTTCCTGAAACTTTGTGCCTCAAAACCATGCTACCCTTTTTTCTTTTAAAATTCTGGAATTGGAAAGTATTTAGCTGGAGTCAATCTTTACAGTTGCACCAAACTCTTTGCTCACTAAGTAACTGCTCCGGTCTTTTATACAGCTTCAATTGATATGCAAAATTCAAACTTCTGTAGCTCAACTAATAAATAAACTGATTTGTTTAGCTCCATCTGTGTGAAAATACAAATTCACACATACAAGAAAAGATAGTTTGGCATCTTGGCTGAATGCTACAGTGTCAATCACAATCCGCTTAATCTGGATTTTCATTTACCCCTGGATGGTGGTAGCTTCCTTTTTTACTTAGGCTCTCAGTATTTTACTTTCAGACTTCTAGTAGTCTTGTTTTCGTGTGTATAGAGTGTATGGCTATTCCTCTCTAAATTAGCCATATCTGAGACTAGTTCCATGAGCTTACTTCATTAGAGTCTACAACATGATCCAAAGTCACCTGCTGAAAAGAACAGACTGAATTTGTGCGAGAATATATGCACATATCCAGTCATTCACTCTTGGGTGAATTACAATAAAAATGCACCTCTTTGTTGCTCTGATGAAAAGGGGCATGTGCTATAAGAGATATGTTTTTGTAATCAGTAATATGAATCTGAAGCTTTTGCTTGCTCGTTTGTTGCGATTCTCTCCTCTATAAGCATGTTTATCAAGGTTTGCCGAAAGCCCAGAAGCCCATAGGTCAGAGAACAGCATTTTGATGGATTATGGGATTGTAACTGTCCCTGCCAGCTGACAGCTTTTATTGGCTGGGAGGATGAGCCTGTAAACCTTTATATAATTATTGTATTAAAGCCACTGTGCCTCTGTGTTGCTGGCGCTTGTTCAGGGATCAATGTGAAGATAATTTCAAAAATGAATAGTAAGTATTGATCGTCCCTTGGTGGAGCCTTATCAGTGGCTGAAGCAGACTACTGTAGATTATAACTTCAATGTCATTTATGATGATATGATACGTATTGCAGAGGAGCAATTTAAACAAAGGGCTGATTTAATTCACAATGGATTTTTGTAGCGTGATGGGTAATAAATCACAATCTATGTAATTTTTAGAAATGAACACATGTTGGCAGTAGTTCAGGGCAGTTCCTGGGAGATCTGAAAATGACCAGGGGAGGGCAAATATCAGCAGCGAACCCCTTCTGAATGATTGGCCCTTACTTGGTTCTGACATTCAGATGACCTTGGGGCCTCTGCTGGCAGCTGCTGGTTAATTTTCTTCACTGAGGACACAGTTTAACTTTCTATCTGTCTGCCAATTACCTGACATTTTCAACTTATCACCTTCTATTTTTTAAATTATTGGAGGCACATCCACATTTTGACACTTTTTTAGGCAAGTATTCGTTTTTCGCCTGCTGCTGAGATGTCTCTCTGCCAAGCATCTGTAATATCCCTTTTACTCAAGAAATTAATGGCTTGCCCAACTGTGAGGTGAAAAAGCACGGGCTTTATATGGAAGATTACAAAGCTTCCTTCCAGTTTAGCAAGAAGCTGTGTCTGTATATAAAAAGCAAATGACACCTGAAAAATCCACAACACAAAGTCATTACATAAACACATATATAGCAACTGACGGAAACTACCTTAAGCATATGATATATTTAAATTTTTTTTCTTGCAAGAGTGTTTGTTTTGGGTTTGTTTTGGGTGGGCTTTTTGTTTGGTTTTTTTTTTAGATCATTAAAAAATATCCCTTCTGAAATAACATGGAGAGGTTACTTTCAACAGTGAAAAAAAGGGGTATCAAGCTCTCAGGTTAAACTGACTCTTATAGACTATAGATATTTTTAAAGTGTTTTATGAAGACTCTCATACTCTTGAAAATTACTATGATCAAGATGTGTCCCTAATAATGAAATCCTAAAGCAAGGTAGGTTAGTTTGTTTTGTCTGACTTTGATGGCTTTTGTTTTGGTTTAGAATGGAATATTTCTTACATACAGTGATTTAAAGGTTATCTGTTTTATTTTTATAACTTTATAATCTAACTTCTGCTGAAATCCTGAAATAAGGGCATTTATGAGTCTAAGAGAACATAAACAATAAGCTTATGTGAGTCAGTCGTAACATATCAAAATACTCAGGACTAATAAAAGATAATAATCAAGGATAACTGCCTAAAAAACTTGAAAAAATTGAAGAACACTACAAGGAAATGATACATATCAAACACTGTGAGTTTTGAACATTATGGGAAAAGTGAGAGACTAAAATGCCATCATTGTGATATGGAGCCTTCTTTGAGAAAGCATTACAGCATGTGTATAATGCACGTAATTAAGTCTCATTAATTTAAGTCAGCCATGAGAATCTGCTTAAGTGCTTTCCTGGAATAACACATTAAATCCGAGCCATAGTGATGCAGTTTAGAATCAGATCTGGTTCGTACTAGGTTATTTTGTAGAATTACTATAAATGTGTGTGACCAAGTGGTGTGTGGGTGCTTTTTGGCACACCCAACCCTATGACCATTAATATTGGAAATGTTTCCTGGGCTTGCTTTTGGCACATGAAATTTCAGCCTTAGCATCATAACAGAGAGTCTAGCCTGCCTTGAGCCAGAAAAAGTATTACGTTTCATTAGCAGAGCAATTAAGGTGAGGTTATGGACAACCCATGGTATGGAAGTTACCATTTCCTGTAGAAACTGGTAGTATTTTTTCATATTTCTTCCTTCACAAAGGCACCTCCTCTGTTCTCTGAAGACTATTTACTGCCTGCAACAGGATAGAGTCCATGTTGAGAGCCTTTTACTGAATTACAGTCCTCTGAATGATTCTTCTTTAGGGAAAAGTGAATAGTTACACATCTTTAATTGAAATATTAAATTCATCATTCAGATAAGAAAAATTGAAGGAGCTTAAAAATCTGTGTAGAAACCGAAAAACAGCTAATATAGCTAGGGAAATCACATGAGTGCACAAGTATGATGCATTTGTACAAGGGCAGTTTGGTCTACACACAATTCCAAAGCAGGGTCAGGAAAGGAAACATGCAGTAATTTCTTTAAAGTTGTCTCTACAGTAAACAATGCAAAAAGAAGTGAATCTGTGTGTCGGAAGAAGCAACTGTCAATGAAGACCCAAAATTCATTCTTATTTTGATAATTTTGGATTAGCTTTAATCTTATCATATGTACTGAATTCACAGCATCAGTTGAAGAACACTAAACACAATTTACTTGAGTTTCATCAGAAAAGAACCCAGTAACACATTTTGACTACCCCACTATGCAAACCAAAGCACAATAACTGAAGGCAGGCAAGAGATTAACTTCAGAAGTGCCCTGCCAAACAAAAATATTAACACAGACCTACCCAATGTCCTCATAATGTGTAGCCATCCCTCATTAAATTCCAACACCCTCATGGACTATGCTTATAACAGAATGAAGAACTGAGTATTTAGGATACACAAATATGAATATAATATCTATAATATATATAAACCCCATAATATTTCATGACAAAATCAAATGTGTTATATTTTAGACATCATTAAATATGGTGGTTGTAATATTATTTTCCAGAAGTACTGATGTGATTAAATTTAAGCACAATCAGTTGATTAGAATTGATAGACTTGTTATCAATTCTTTTCAGGGGAATTAAAAAAAAATAGGATGACTTTTTTTTTTCAAATTATTATTTTCTTCATAAATAATAAAGAACTCAACTTTTTCTTTTTAATTAAGATCTCAAAACTTTAAGGTGTTCTCCTCGTCTTAATTTTAAAGAGCCTATTCAGGACAGCTGACAATAAATAGGAAATTATTTACTTGCGAAGTATTTCTTTTTCTTCATGATTAGAAATTATTTGGTAGGCAATTTCTGAAAATGTGTAGAAATGAAGGTTTTTTGGTTATTCAGTCTTTATTCCAGGCTAAAAATATTTGGACTAGAGATCTGGGTTGAACAGTGCCTTCTTTGTCCTAGTCAGAGTGAATGTACATTGCAATTACTATGCACCATTATCTTTCATAAACTGGGGAAACCACTCTGGACATGGCATTCCTGAAATGGTTTCACAAGTGACATTTAGGAGGAAATATTAATCTTCTTTCTTCATTAAGTTAATTTATGTACAATAATGTTGTTTTGAACATACAAAATGGTTGACATAGTTTCCTCAGTAACCACTGAGGTTCTGTCTGTCCTGTTCCTCTCTGGATTATCCTAAGAAACAAAGCATATCAGCCAGCTAAATTGTTTTTACTTCTGTTTTATTGCCAGAGCAATGCTAAAAAGCGGAGAGACAAATGAGAAACATGAACCCAGGCTTCTTCATTCACCCTGCCTTTCACGTATCCACAGCATCTTGTTCTGGTTTTCCTTTATCTATTTCTTTTCTCTATAGAATTTCTTTTCCCCTGCAAAGTTTCCCATGCCCATTTTCATTTCACCTAGCCAGTGTCTCAAAAGATAAAATTTTCTTACAAAATTAATGGGTAAAATGATCAGCAATTTGAGAATCCTTGGTGTGCATGAATTTTGACAAGTCTGTACTGTTTAATGATTATATCCCTTTGAAGGAAAAGTGATTGCTGTATATCTCAGAAAGATCCATCTTTAAGGTATTTTAACTTAAACTCCTCAATTTACTTTTAAAATCCAAGATAATTTTTTCTGAAATTCAAATGTACATAATTTCAGGTAGTAATTTCTTCCATAAAAATTAGTTTGCGTATCTACTTGGAGTGCAACACCCAAGTTAGCTCTAGCTATGTAGTAGAGAGTGCTGCTTCTTATAGAATGTTTTTTAAACAACCGTGCTAAATGCCTGTTGACCTCTAACTACAGCATTCTGAATTCACCATGCAAGTTATTACATAAGTTAATGAGGCCTTAAATTGGGGGATTTTAGAAGACTCCACTGGTTTTGGTAATACAGTAGGAAGCAGTTAAACGTATAATTCTCCTTTACAGTGAATGATTTTTTTTTAATTGGGCTTTTAAATAACCAACAAAGCTACCTAAGTTGATTCCACTATTTTGAAAATATTGGCCTTTATTAACTAACATTGACTTTTTACTTTGCAAGGATCAAATTTGTGAAATACTATCTTTTATACTTTTTATAAAATTTGAACAGGAAGAATATTTTTTAAAAAATAAGGTATTTGGATAAATAGGGGTTTTTTTCTTTCCTTTTTTTTTTTTTTTTGAGAAAATATGAATATGGAAGATGGGTTTAGATATTCCAGGAAAAGGATAAGCTGGAAAGACAACATACTTCTAATACTTTGTTCTTCCTGTAGTCTCTATAGACTTAGGTACTCTCATAAATGGTTTCCACTTTGATTTATGTTTGCTTTGTACTCACTTTGTAAAGAAGGGAGTGGTTAGTTATTCTAGTTAGTCTTGCTGATCAAGGATAGAGCTGCGTGGGCATTGAATAAATCAAACTGATTGGGTGTGCAGATATATCTGTAGTAAATGAACAGAAAAAGTGCTAGGCAACTTATATTTTTTTTAAAGGGGCAGGTGATAAGAAATTAATATATGCATAGAGAGCCTATGAATGTATCATATCATTTTTTATAGTAATTTTCTGTCAGCAGCAACTATTTGCTCACTTTGGTCCTTCAAATTAACTGAATTAACTTCTAGATAGTGCCTCTAGCAAAACAAAGCTCTTATTAAATTGAAGACATGTGACTAGAGTAACTCTGCAATGCTCCCTTCAGTCTTCTTTCTTTTGCTGCCGTCTTTTTTTGAGAAATGAAACCTTTGCATCATTATCCAGGAAAATGAGCTGTGCATTCCGAAAGAACAGTGGTGCAAGCTTGGAAGAGCAAAGGGAGTTGTTTCCAACAATTTAAAATCTTGAGAAAAGACCTTACCATGATTCTTAGAAAAATACATTCTGCTGCCAAAGCATGAATAAACTAATTGCAGTTTAAGTAGTGAGCTTTATAAAGAATTATCCCTCTTTGTATAAATGGAGCTGTGATTTATTAAAAATCTCAGTCGTTATTTGCTGTGGAATAAGTTTAGTACTGCACTCATAAGTCACCACCTCTATTGATATCAACAGTGAAATTACAATATAATCAGTGTAGGATGTGAAGCTTATGTGACTAAAACAAGTGTACTTAAAATAATCAGTCAGGGCTCAGCTCCTGAAGCAATATAAGGTGCCCTTCTCTAGGGAATGTACTTTCTCACTTGCACAATTGGTCCAGCAGAAGAGGAATCAGAGATAATTTTGCATGTAGTTCTGTGATGGCACTTCTGAAACAATGAATTAAGTAGGATTTGATGTAGTATTTATTTCTCCATAATGTCACTGTCTACTGAATATAGTGCACAGGTATTTCAGAAGATACCAACCAGTTTGCCCTATCACATCATCAAACTTCCCATCATTGAATGTGTAATGATTATCTTCTTTTGTGCTTTTATTTTGGGACAGGCTCTACAACATAAATTCAAGGAAAATAGTTTTTTCCTGGAAAAGGGACTAAATGGGGTTTGTCTATTTTAGAAAGAATTGACTTAACAAAGAATTAAACTTGAGTGCACCCTGGAAATCTGCTCAGCACATCCAGAGAACTCAAATTCTGGACTTTTGTGTCAGCCAAAACCCGGTACCTGTTGCTTTCTTCTGCCACACAAATTGGATCACTTCTCAGATCTAGGAGTGAGCAGCCTCTGTGCAATAGAGAGGTGGGACCTCAGTGTGCTGCTTCACAAAATATCTTCTCCACTCTGCTGGTGGCAGCACCAAAAAGAGTGGAGCAGCTGATGGCAGAATTATAGAATGGCTTGGGTTGGAAGAGACCTTAAAGACCATCTAGCTCCAACCCCCCTTCCACCGGACCGAGTTGCTCAGGGCCCCATCCAACCTGGTCTTGAACACTTCCAAGTATATGTCTAATAGGAGCTCCCTGGGCAATTTCTAAGTGCCTGTCTCTGCAGGCTCTTCTCTGCAGCACTTTCACCACAAGGATCTGTTTCATCTAATCTGGTGTAACTGTAGGTTTTCCTCCACAACAAACAATCGTCCATTGCTACTCTTGCCTTCCTCTCCAAAAGGGTTTCGGATAGATTGGTTGGTAGATTCCACTGAGGCCAAAAACCACACCCCTGCATGAGGAAAGCAGATGGACCAGGTCTCACTCCATCCATGAGGAAACTTGCCCTGTTTCCTTTCTATATTTGATGGAGGTACAAATCAAACCACAGAGGGATGGGTAGTTGTGTAGCTGTTCGGTGAGCTTTGCTCAGAGCGCTTGTGACTATTGTTACACAACAATGAGCACAGACAGAGTAAATCTTGAGAGCAGCAGCTGCTTTTCTCTATTTCTTCAGTAAAGTTTATCTTCAAAGCACAGCACCCAAACAGTGACCGAAGAGGAGAGACAGGATCTGAAACAGCTTGCATTTGTGAGAAAAAGAGGTTATGTTATTTTCTGACAGGAGGTTAATGGAGAAATCTGTTCTCAACATGGTACCGAGTGTTTGGTAACAAACAATGATATGTGCATGTATATGCAAATATTATATAACCACTGGTGACAAAAACCATCATATAGAAGATCCCAGCAATTTTTAAAGCATTGTTGACAGAACATAAAGTACCTTGTTTTGAAAGATACTCAATTTGTTAGTTTGGAATCATCTTTGTGAAACGTGGAAAAAAGAATTGCTGTCTGCGTTCTCTGGTAGCAGGGATCAGGGAGGGGAAAATGAATTACGGAGAAAGAAAGAAATAGCTTGAAGAAGGAAATATAGTAAACGTGGCCTTGAAAAAAGTATTCAGCTAATAATAGAAAAAAACACACTGAAATGTAAAAGTGTTGGAAATGATGATCATGAGAGGAAAGTGTGGACTGAAGGAATCAAAATAAAGAAGTCAATAACTTCTCCCCAGCTCTTACTTGCCGTACTTAGAAGAATTTATAAAAGAAACAAGGCAATATAAGCAACGAGAAAATAAAGATTCTAAATTCTGAAGTGTGTAATATTTGTATGTTATGTTGTGTTATATTATGTTATGTTGTGTTATGTTATACTTACATTATAAATGAAAATTTGAGCTTTGCTGATCTTACAAATATAGTTTCTCACCAGGACCCAGAGAATTTAGGAAAGGCTCTTGTGCAATATGTTGGCTGGTCAGCAACAGATTCTTTCTTATACTCGTGCTTTCACTTACCAATAGACTTTGCCTCAAGTTACTTCATTGTAGTTCATTTGCTTCACAGTGAATTTGTCATAAGTTGTTTTAGTAGAATTCAGGTATTAAACAACACTTTTAAGCTTCTTTCTTTCAGATGATTTCTTTCTTTTCACATCTGGAAAAAATATTCGTTATTAAATATGCAGGGAACAACGGAGGTTCATTGTGCTACTGCAAGATGTCGTGAACAGTTCTATTTAGTAAAGATTTTGTGATACTTTTCATATCAGTACGGGACTGTACAAGGTGCAAAGTATTAAGAATGACTTGCTCCCTTTTGCATATGTTGCCCTTTCTAGTTATTTTAGCTTATTGCTTGTTTTGCTTTTTGTAGTGAAAAGCCTTAGTCCTTTTGTTGCATTTCTTCAGGAAAGGAATACTGATAATTTCAATGAGGGTATTTTTTAATCTCAGAGTGATGTGAATGAATGTTTATGACAATCTATAGAAAATAATTTTTCCGTGCTTTGTTCCTTGTTTAGCCTTCAAATGCAGTATTTATCAGTCTGCAGAGCAAAACTATGTGCATGCCATATCATTACTAGCTCAGGGGGAATCATTCGAACCAATGTAATTTACTCAATATTGGTCAGTTTGACTCCTGACCCTAGTCCCCCGACAGTGTATCCTTGGCAACCCCTGATGTGTGTTAAGTCAGGATGTGATTATTGGTCTCATCTGTGACAGCTTGCTAAAGGCTGCTTAACATAGCTTGGTCTTTTCAAAAGAAAATTAAAAATCCAATAATATACTATATTCTGATTAGACTGGTATTTATACAAGCACAGAAGCAGTAACTTTTATTTTCAGTTCTTCAAATCTGATTTCCCATTTCAAATTGAGAAAGAGCTTTTGGAAGTAGTTTTAGAGAAAAAAATTGTTTTGAAGCAGTATTCAAAAGAAAAATAATAATGGCACTTATCCAAACATTCATCATCTTTGTGAGGCATTTGGGCAGTTTTTATGTTCTATTGCTGCTTACGTGTCTAAAAGGTGGAACATGAGAATTGTTCTCCAGATATAGACACTGTTGTACAGCATTTTAGAGTATTTTAGTGTAAATAAGAGGAGACCTTGCTCGCTGATCTAGAAAAAAGTCCCCTGCATTATTTTACTGGTTTTGTCTCATTTGAAGTTGTGAAAAGAAGCTAACCAAGAATCTTATTATTTTTCCTATTTTGCTGATGGAAAGCCAAAAAACCCTGGTGTTTAGGGTTTCTGGAAGAAGGGGACTTTGGCCATACGTCTCACTATTTTTCACTTCCTTGTGTCTGGTATGATCTAATTAACCATGGCTAGAGAGGAAAAATTTAACTAAAAACTGCATTAATCTTTGGCCAGACTGATCCAGATTTGAGACAGAAATGATACTTACAGACCAAGACTTATGGTCCATGTGATCCTGAACTGAGCATGCTGCCACAGGGATAGAGGATCCATCTGCTACCACAGTACTCTGCCATGCTGCTGTGCCCACCAGTATGGATATCCTACAGAGGAAATGCCATTTAATTAGTGATCAGCAGCAACAAAAGTAGGGAAACACAAAAATATCCTTAAAACAAAAGGTGAGCTCTATGGCTTGTCAGAACAAATAGGTAGGAATTCTTTCAGCTTCTTTTTAATTTTGTTGAAAATCTACTACTTGAAATCTAACGTTTGAAAGCAACCTCTGCCAACATCTACGCAGTCTTTTAGAAATAGGTACTTTCATTTAAGAGACCATGTAACATGTAAACACATCCTTTTTTTTTCTATGCGCTATTTATGTCGTGATTATTCAGCCATTGCTAAAAATCAGAAATCAAGGATTCCTTGGAATATTGCTAAAAGTTAGGAATCTGCTGCAAATTTTCTGTCGTTAAGCATATTTAAGGAGTTTTCAGAACACTTCAGTAAATTATTTTAATAATTCTTTGGCTTTATTTTATGTTTTCATTCCTAGTCAGTAAATGGGGACATCCCTTAGGAAAAAAAGTGTTTCCAGAAGAGGTGTAGCAAAGTGCTTCCAGGAAAGCATTATTTTAACCAGCACTGAGGAAAGCAGTGGTAACTTTAGGGGCTGACTTTTTATTTTCAGTGTTGTGCGTTATGAGCTGAGGTTGCTCTTTATTTGAAGTGCTTCTTGTCTCATTCAGTAAAGCATCACCCAGTACTTCAGAGAGGCAATGATTCTCCATCCTGTCTTCAGTGAGGGTGTAAAGCACTAACATACTCCTAGAATGTACTCTGGCTGCCCACTGAGGCAACAATCCTGTGCAAATAGCTGAATGAGGTTGTGTGTAAAAACTGATGATATTCATGTAGAGGTGAATTTTATCTAGGTAGACTTGATTAGACATGGATCTGTGAGGACTGAGATCTGAGATGGTAGGTGGTTTCCTTTTGGTGTAGGGTTTTTTGGTGGTTTTCTGTTTGTTTGGTTGGTTTGTTTTGGTTTTTTATTTTTTGTTTGGTTAGTTGGGGTTTTTGTTTGGTTGGTTGGGTTTTTTGTTTGTTTTGGTTGATTTCTTTTTTTTTTCCACTCTATTTCTATGTTCACTTGAATCTTCCAGTAAACTTCTTCAGTCTCAATAGCTGTGCTGTGAAATCTTGCATTTGCCCAAAACCTAAAATGCCCGTTAGAGTACGATATCCTTTTTCAGAGTAAAAGGTCTAAAATTATTCCACTTTAGGTATGGCAGAGGTACAGCATGGAAAAAAAAAAGTCCTATTGACATAAAATTTGAGGAAATTACCAGATTTCTGTATGGACCAGACACGTCTCTAAACAGCTAGTAGTTGCAAGTTTGATATACCTGTCCAGGAAAAGCAGATTTATGACTGCATTACAAGCAATTACTAAATCAGACCCAAAATGTGTAATGTATCACTGGCTCTGTTTTGGAAACTGATACCAGCTGGAGTGCTGTATTTACTGCAGTGCTTCGGTATCAAACCCATGGGCTGCTTTGGTTAAAAACCACGAATTTTGTTCATCTCAAAAGTATTGGGACATCATGGTTTTGGCTCCTGGCTGAAAACACTGTAGGGACTACATGTTAAAGACTTTAGAATATTTTGCTTTGCACATCGTTTGAACTAGGTATCTAAGGTAACTTCTCTTCATAAGGCTTACCATTTAAATTCAGAGACATACGCTGTAATAATTTTTTGAAATAATTTGCTAGCTAAGATATTTAAATAGCAGTGTAGTTATAAAAATGCAGATTCTATAATAAAGTACTATACAGCTTTAGAGCACTAATATGAAATCTTATTATTCTAACAGGCATACACCAAGATGTGTACTCTCTTAATAAGTTTTGATGTTCTGTTTTAAGGCATCAAACAAATTATTATTTAGTAATCAATTCCCATTTGTGGGGAGAGAAATACTGTTCATATCTCAGTTTTACAATGCCAACCAAGCATTATATAAAATGGTTCGGATGTTTTTTTACTATCACTAGAGAAGAAAAAGGTGAGTTGAAGAGAGGTGAAGTATAGAATTGACATGCACGTTATGACGTTATAATTACAAGTGTGCATGTAAAAATTCTGGAAAATAACAGGAAAAAGTAGCAATGTCCCTGAAGTTTTAGTTTTCTCATACATATACTATTTTATTAATTGTAATGCTGGGAATTCTTAACATTGAAAACTGTGATTGTTCTCCTGTTACCAGTCTTGTTTCATGTGTTTGGTTTGGGGGGTTTTTATCATGTTTTGTTTTTGTTTGTTTTGGTGGGGTTTTTTGGTTTGTTTTTTTTTACAGCATAAGCCATCATGGCTCCTTAAAAATTGCCTCTTTGTTTATATGTAAGTATACAGTTCACAATGTTAGCAGGCTGATGTTTGTCTTCTAATCAAAAGTGTAAATACTTTTTCATGTAAAACAACTAAGGCAGATCTAGTGACCACTCCGGAAGACAAAACAATATGTATACTATGATTCCAGCTGATAGAAGTTTTGACTGGATTCCATGAGAAAATCCACCTTCTGTGGATCTGCCCCATTGACTTTAGCAAAATCAAGACCTTGACCAGGGATGCTTAGGATTGCTCCTTGGGGTGCTTATCAAATATCTTAAAATCTGAGCTCGATATAAATATTCCATGGTTCCAGTCACACTTATGCTCTTTTAATTCCAATTGCACAAACAGTTAATTATGTTTTACTCCAAACCCAAGGAATGATATTCACCCAAAAGTATAAAAAGGAAACTGATGAGTTATGTTTTAATTGGGAAGCTTCTGAATTAATTTGTTGGTGATGCAGTCCTTTATTGCACATAAAGGCAAAATATAAAAACTATTTCATTATAGAAGCAGCCAGCAATACACTGAATGGCATATTTGAGTTTAGCCTATTGAACACCAAATCCCTCGGTCTGCGATGGCTTCAGGTCCTCAACTTCCTGAACATTGCTTCACTGACTTGAAGCTGTAGTAAGCCTTTGAAAGACTGCAAGTTACTAGGAGATAATGTGCACCCACTCAATTTACGAGTATTTCCTAATACTTGCTTTGCTAATTTCTTTCAAGTTGAGGTCACAGCCTTCCTATGGGTACACTAAACAGCTAAGCTGGATTCATGACAGTAGTGAAAAGTTTGCTTATTCTGCTTTCAATATTAGGCAGAGGATGAGAGCAGGTAATTGTCTTATTTTCAGAGGTTATCTAGAATGATACACAGCAAAGACTTATATTGTTTGGAAAGCTGATCATAATATACAAATAACTTCTTTATATACTATATGTATGGGACTATAACTTTTCCCCCCCATTTTTATTATATTTCATACATGCTAAGGAGGGAGAAGCACTTGATCAATTGATTGGTGCATTTTAGACAAAAAGAGACAACATAGGAGCAGGGATAAACATCATGCATCTTTTAACAAAAAGAAAATGCCAGCATGCAGATATTATGTATGTGGAAGTGTGCCTAGCTGAATTTACAAGAAAATAAAGAGTGCTTTTAGCAAGTCCAACTTGTCTGAGAAGATTGAACTAGTGAGATTACCCTTTCATCAACACACACACATTCTCTCTGTCTCACACACAGACACACGTACAAAAACAAACTTGTAATGAGTGGGTACTTTATCAAGGCCTCCCTCCATCCTTCATTAAATGACAGAAAATTGCTCTTTGCTGAGTTTGTCAATGCAGCTTTCCCTCCCAGAAGCCCATTTGTTTCACATGCTAGCACAGAATATTGCAGGAATTTGCAGATTTTAAATGACAAATGTGTCGAAGTTTACCCAGTTCTGAATCATTCTTTTCTTAGACTGACTGCAAGGTACAGTAACTCCCAAAGCTGGACTTGAATTTTTATTTTGAGTAGATCTCACTAGTTCACTAGTAAAACAGTATTGGACTGAGATCTTTCCCTGTTTGACAATGTCCCTAAAGGATTCTTTGGCTCCAAAAGCCTTTTCTCTGTACCTTATGTGATAGATGTAGCCATACTAAACTAAGAGCATGAACAAAACAGACAAATTCCTTTATCCCAACTCTTCTATTCTCTATTGAATTTGTCATTTTATTAATTGCACTTGCATGTAATGGAAATGAAAGGATGTTTTATGAGATAAAAACTTAGCACTTTGACACCATGAAAGGAAACTGTTCTTTCTAGCACCTTTCAGGACAGAAGGCGCTTACAAATAGCAGCTACTGTGTTGCTTTGTTAAAGTAACACTCTGATGTGTAGGATTATAATCAATGTAAATTATTGAGTTTTGCTACTGTGCTGTGTTGAAAGTATAATGTGTTACTCTGTGCAGCCGTTATTTACTCATACCAAGAAATCAGCTAAATAACACTTTTTTCCTCTCTTTAAATTCTGTTTTAAAGGTGAATCTGTAAACATAAATTTAAGAACATAGCTGTTGAAATTGTGTCCAGATTTCTAGCTTTCACTAGTCACATACCAGGTCTCATTGCTGCATTTACATACGCTATGAATTTCAATCCAAACAAATGGAGAGGAGTTTTAGGACAGAGCCTGCAGCATGGCATGTCCTTTAATTGCCATTTACATAGCAGAGGAATCATTAATTTCTAATTCGCCTATTATTCACTCTCTTTAGTATGCTGTGTCAATGTCAGTTTTGGGGCAGTGGAATAGATGTGGCTCTGCATTGCTTTTGCAACCTGGTTTTGTGTGTGTTTTTCTTCTCGTATGCTTTTTTGACCTTAGCAGAATAGTTCTTCGACATAGGCAGTTACGGGGCTCTTGTTTGGATATGATTTATGGTGCTACATTAACCCTTCATTGACCTAGAAATGCCCTAATATTAAAACAGTTTGACACACAGAAAATCAAAAGCCCTTTTATTGGAAGTGCTATTGTCCGCATCATAAGTTTCCCCAATGTGATGCCACTGTTACACCATCAATTTCCTACTGCTATTGAACACTGTATTGAAAAACTAATGGACAGAATCCTTTGTCATTTCTGTCCCAGTGACCAGCAAATAGCTCAGCGAATGTCTTCCCCTTCACATCACTTCAGGTATTTCAAAATGACACATCGATGGTACTCGCTTAGCATTTTATTAAAGGCAGGGGTGGGCCAGATCCTCTGGGCTCCATGTGGCATCTGCCATCAGCCAGCTTCCATGGATTTTAGTTGACGCTGGAAGCACCCCATAATTCTGTGGGGCTTGGGCTAGAGCCCCTGTTGTGTGGTGCCATGATACCAAATTTATATTTGTTAAAAGGAGCAATAAACCCTTGTAGAAGATTTTCTGGAGTTTAACAGCAAACAGTCAATAGAGCTCATGTATAAATCCAATCAGCTGTAGCTATTATAAAAGCTTATTAATTTGCAAATGAAACACTTTTCTGCAGATGGGATAGTAACCTATTGCTTTCTGTAGAAATTTTTAATGAATGTTTTCTATTTAAGCCCACAGCTTTTGGCATGATGTTGAAAATCCTTAATGCATTTTTTATAAAGTTGCTTGATTCTAGAGTGCTCTTCCCTAGTGAAAATGAATATATTTCTGTTTTCAATTTATATTGTAACTGCTACTTCTTAGTTTCACATTTGGCATCTAGAAGATGCAGTTTTAAAAGAAATCTACCGTATTTTCACAAAATATGTTTAATATTGTTAATGATATTTAATTCCTTGATTGTGACACTCACTGAAATCCAGTCATGAACAGAATACAAAAAAAGTTGGTGAAGTTAGACATACAAATGTTATCTATTCAGCAGTTACCCAAACTGTGCAGTGGAACAATTGCAGGTTTTTATTTATTTTTGTAGTAAGATGGTCTTGCTTTTTGTTCTGAATTTCTTCATCACCGGTTAGTGATACAGACTCCTTTTCCATAGAAAAACCAGTCTTCTGTTCAGCTGGACTAAAATACTCATGACTTTTCTTTTTTTTGTCTCACCACAGTTCAAGGCTACTGTCACTTTCTGCAGGATTAACCTGGCTCTAACCAAAGACTCTGAGTGCACAAGGGGGAGCAGAGGTCTGCGTGCACCCATTAGATCTACCTACAATTACACACCAAAAATCCAGAATAAATGAACTTAAAGGGCTTATAGCAGATTTGCACCCATATAGCTATGAAAAGAATCAGGAACCTACTTCCTCCCAGTCTTTGCCCACTTAAAAGGATTTCAAAACTCTGCCACTACTTAAAGCCATCTCTCTAACTTCACTGGAGAATGAGTGATATACTTTCATGTGGAATAAATTCAAGAAGATTATTTCCAGAACTCCCAGAACAGAAAACAGGTTTTGGCAGAGCCTTTGAGAATCTGAAAATTTATCCTTTGTGATACTCACATTTGTGCTTTATAGGTATGCAATATTCAATGCGTCTTTGGCATTTACAGAAGTTGTGTAATGATGTAAGGTACAAATAATGGTAAGAAAGATAAAGAAAACCTGAACAGAGATATCTGAGAAATTGATTCTATATGTGATAAAAAAGCATCACAGTTAGAGAAAACAGACAAATCAGTCTTTCCTATCTAAAACCAGTTTCAAAATTACAGATTAGCTAAAGATTTAAAAATTTCCTTGCTTTCTCAAATATTGCTTTCCTAGAGAATAATGTGTGATTATGTTTTTGGTTTTTTTTCTGGAAAGCGATATGGATCCTGTTTGTGCAAACAGGAGAGGAAGCCAACTAGAACCTCAGGCATAAATTTTAAAATTGGTCCATGTAAGATTAGAAGAAGTCAAGTGTAATTCTTACTGTGTAAATGACAGCAAGGTAATTAGTAATACTAGAGACTGTCACTGATGACCTTTAGGGTCACAAAGCAATGTACTTTGCCTTGTTTATTAGCTTAACACAAAGGATCATTATGATAAACCACATTTTTTTAAAACAAACTTTTTTTTTAATATTTTGTTAATACAGTTTTTCGGTAGGAATATTTTGATACATAACTGACTATTGTCATAACTCAGTTCTCTCAGAGCTATGTTTGAACACCCTGTTAAAAAAATGAATCCCCTGGCTTTATATAGTGCAGTACATCAACCTTTACATATACATGTTAATTTCTATCAGAATGGTTGTTTTGAACCTGTTAAGAAAGGCCTCCTTTTCTTACTCATTTCTTTGAAAAAGTTAGTGTCTGTAACTTTAATTTCTTCCTCATTAGTGTTTGGAACAGGAGTATTTTGTTGTTTTACTGTACTAAACTGCTTTGGCTGTTTCATAAGGGCTGAGTATTTCACTAAGCTCTTGCAATATTGAAAGAATCTATATTCTGAGAATTTGAAAACATGTCAGCCCACCTAAATTACATATTGATCAGGTTTAATTGCATGCCACCCATCAGTATTAGGTTTGAAAATTCATAAAAAAGAAATAATGTACTCTTTGTGGATGATTACTTCTGGGGCATTTAAATGAATTCCATCACTTAACCCTGAGCCGAGACAGATTATTGAGCCTTGCAATCTAGCCAGTCAAAGTCCAAAGCAATAGAACAGCTGTTTTCTAACTATCAGAGAAAAGCAAAGAACAAACAGTATAAATTTGTATAGATTTTCTTTTAAGTAAAATGCTAAATGTAAACATGCATTTTTCAATTGTTTCTTGAATGTCCATTCTTGTTTTGCTAAATAACAGTCTGCATTTTTAATTTTCTCTCATGTTCCATATGCAAATTCCCACTGTAATTAAGATTCCAAAATTAGAGAAGTACTCTTGAGAAGGTTATTTTCTATTCAATTCCATTTCAACTGTGTGTTTCTTATATGTCTGCCACCACTTATCCTCACTTAAAAACTAGGAGCAATGGGTTTTTATTCATATTTTATGCTCTTCCTGGGAAAGAGGTTTTGAGGCTGTGTTCGTCAGAAAGTCAGACTGGTGGAGAAGGAGTATTTATTATTACTTTTCAGGATGTTCTTTACATTTAAAAATTATGCTTGTTGGTATTGGGTGTGTTTTAAGAAATTGTGCTTATGTGTGTTTTTCTGTACAGAATATCAATACTGAGTAAAAAGAACCAGTTAAAATCATTGGTTTTGCTTGGATAATAGTTTAAAAGCTACATTTTATTTAGACACTTTGAGGTAATAAATATCTGTGAGCATAATTAACTGTCTTTTATCTAGGTCTTCTCCTTAGTGATGCCTTTTTAGGACCTTTCGTAATGTCTTCTCTTAATGCTCAGTTTGGCCTTGAAAATAATTTTACCAGTTAAGATGTTGCAAATGTTTTTCACTATTTTCCCCCATGTACTCATGAAATTCATGTCTCAATTTGTCTCAAATTTTTACCAGTTTTTCTTCAGAATTTCTTCATTTCTTGTGGCCTAGGATTTCAGATTTAGGAAAATAAAATAACCTGGTTCAGCCAACAGGGAAGTATGTACTTGTAAATGATACTTTGATTTACCATGCACCTTGGCTTACTGTATAGTCCTTATAAACTAGGGTTCCAATCCTACCTAATATAAAATTAAATAGCTTCAAAAAGGGGATATAAAGTTCTATTTTATTCACTCTGAGAATTTGTCTGCCAGTATTTAATATCATCTTATGTACATATTACATATGCAGTCCTCAGAAAAAAAACCCCACAGAATTCCACACTCCTCCCCCAACTAATTCTACACAAAAATTAGTCTGAAATTAAATTGGTAGTGCAGGCATACACACACACACAACAGTGCTGCAGTAACCACTTAAATGGGTGATTGCAGTTCAGAAACAAAAATCTTGTCTCATGCTTATGGTACCTTTGACCCCCGAAGCAGATTGACTCCTTTATTGCATAAAACATGAGAGTTGCATCAATGGCTGAGCTCAACTTGTACACGGTTTTTCAGTCATCAGAAAAAAATAAAGACTTTCTTTACTGCAATTTTATTGTAGTTTCCTCTATTTTTCAGGAGGAGAGCATTATTGAGTGAGATACAGACGTGGAGGCAAACTTTCTAGGCTCTCAGACTTATCCTTTCATGTTTCTTAGCTGACTAAACCTTCTGTTAGTTAAAGTGGAGTAGGCTCAGTATCTGAGTACAAAAAATTTTACCAGTCATGCATACTGCTGCTGTTGTTTTGAACCATTATATCAAAGATTGATTGGTGAAGGAACTGGTTCATTAAAACCCAGTTATTTGCTGTTATGTAAGTTGTCCTTGAGCAGGGAAATTTTTAGTAAATTGAGCCGAAAACAGAGTTTAGATGATTTTGGTTTTGTAAAGTAACCCAAAGATACAGAAAACAAAGTAGGTCCAAAAAAACTGCCAAACATGCCAAAGCGATAAAAAAAAAAGATTTAAAGGTTTTTCCTTTGTTTTATGACCCAAAGGTAGGAATTCTTACATACTGTGCTTTCATATTGGGATAAATTTTATCCTTATTGGAAAGTAACTGGAGTGTTACTAGCAGTTATGTTAGGTCCAAGCTATTCCCTTTGCCAATTGTATTCAGCCCTTATTAAATGTAATCAATTAATATTAAGAATAGTTGTAATGTAGTGACATTTTTTATAAGACTCCTGTTTCTTTACATCTGTCCATGGGAAATGCCTATTAGGAAAATTTTGTTCTTTAAAATGCTCAGAGAAAACAAAGAGCAAATTCCTGAGATTTACTCAACCAATCAATTAATGTATTTTGTAATTAAATTTTAGGACTGCAAATAGGTGTGGTCAGGACATAATGTGGTTGATACAATACCTCATACAGGTTTGTCATCTGAGTAACTAAGTTTGAATGGTGAAAGACATTCTTGAAGCAGTAAAGACAATCTTTTGCATTAAATATTTTTCATATATTGTTCTGAATATAAGTCCGTAACATTACGATTTAGAAACAAAAAGTAAGGCAAATTTTTCTAGCACAAAAATTGCCCTTAATGACAAATTGGTCATCCAGCTTTATAATGCAAAACACAGGGGAAAGCTTTGTACTGTTTGCACTAACGATGGAATTAAATAATTAAACTGTTATGTAACTGGAAAAGCATTTCATATAGATTGGACTTTTACCTTATGTCCTTATTCTTGGCAACATTTTAAGCTCTTTAAGATAATGCTTACTGTACATTGGGAATCTGTGCATGGGATTTCAGGTCATGACTGTTAAGGGATTTTCTTTTATCATGTGCTTCGGTTATTGGCTATGATCAAATACTATGATTTGAAGTAAAAGCAGTTGTGTAGGGTTCGATAATATTAAAGCTGTAGCTGGAGCATTTCTGGGAGCTAGAGACTTGGCATGTTAAAAGTATCTGTACATTTTTCTGTCTGTGTGCATTTCCCTTCTGTAGCAGTGTCCCTGAAGTTCCCATTCACGTTGGGGTTACAGCACCAATCCACTTTTCTTCTGCCTGTGGACAAATCAATAGCAAATCACTTATTACTAACTGAGTACATAGGAAACAAATCTGTAGAAGTCTAGATCAAAGAATGTGCTTATGGCCTCCCAAATTGAAGCTTACCACCTATAAATCATCACTACCTGTAGTCGGTGAAGAATTCTGCAATGACTGATGTGTTGGGTTCGATGTAAAGATTTCACTGTATCGTCCCTTTTCCCCCTGCTTTCCCTCTGCCACTGCTGGCTTGCTTCCTCTTGCTTTCAACACATTTAGTTTGGACGACTCAAAATCAGACAAGTGTGGAGTATTCACACTGCTTTTGCCCCCTTAACCTTAGACGGTTCTCTGAGACTGATCTCACAGCATCCGTTAACTGTCAAGTCTAGCTCTTAGGGATTTGTCAATGTCAATCCATTATCTCTTGGCAGGGGCCATCATAGAGTGATACAAAATCCCCATGTCTCGCCCCTCTCATAATATCTGAAACTCATTGCTCAAAAATCAGATGGTTAAAAAAAATTTCTGAACCGAAAGAAAAAGACAAGCAGGAAAATTCAAAACGACAGGTGGACACCAGCTGTAATTTATTGTGCATATAGTACAAAGGTCTCAGGAATATGAGTGTTCTGGATGATATTCCATTCTTATTGAAGTCAGTGGGAACTTTTCTTTTGACTTCACTGGGGACCAAGATGTCATCCTTCACCTCCTAAAGGGGAAGAAAAAGCAGGAAAAAAAAAGGAGAGATAATCCATTTTTGTTTCTTGTTAAAACAAAAGTAGAATATCAATATATTATTTTACTAGGTGGGAAGGGTGAGGGAAAAGAGGGGTGGAAAAGAGAATAGAAGAGAAGAAATCTTTGTTTTGGGGTTTTTAGACTTTTTGATACAGTAGAATTAAAAAAAAAAAATCTTTTTTGAAAATGTTGACAATTATATTTTTCTGTGTTGGAATCAAATAGATCTGTTTTAAAAATGCAAAAATATTGAAGTACTTTGCCTTTTTCCAGTCCTTTCTGAGTGGTATCCCTCCTTCCTAGCTCATTCAGGCATTTGTTATAATAAGTTCACTTTCTACAATTTTTTTCACAAGTCTAATGAGGGTAGACATCATTTGTTTGGTTTTCATTTTCTAAACATGTAGAAATCTGCATGCTAAATGAAATATCAACCTCTACTTTTAATTATAATATTTTCTTTAGAATCTTCACCAATTAAAAAATAATTTAATTAATAATTCATCTCTAAGTTCCAGTTACATATTTCTTTTATCTTATTAGTTTAAAAAATAATACATGCTGCTAAAGAGATGTAAGATAACCTTTTAGTAATAAACTGCTCTCCAATACCACACTTCAAATCATAACCAAAAAGAATTATGTGAGTAGAAGTAAACAAAAAATAAGATCTTACAGATTAAAAGTACTTCATTCTAATAATTTCTTTTTGAGGTCTTTTGCATAGGACAATTATCTGTCAGACTATTCTTTTGCTCTATCACTTTTTTCTCTTTTTTTTTTTTTTTTTATTTTCCTAAACATAATTAAAATTCTTGCCCCATATTTTGGGTACCTGCATAGTTACTAGGATATTGTGCTGTAGAAAAGTGTGAGTTTCAGTTGGTTACTACTGACAGTAAAAGACCAACAGAACCATTCACTGTATTCCCACTTCACTGTTTTTATTCAAGTACTGGAAGGCTGTACAAGCTCAAAGACTCTGGACAATTAAAGTATAGACATTTAAGACATGTATATGAAAGTCATTTCAACCTGAAATTTCTTAGAGCCTCATCTCTTCAAATTATATTTTGGGTTTTGTTTTAAAGATTTCCTATTTCTGCTTTCTGGCCTATTTGAAATCACTCATTTTGACATGATGTCTGTGCTCTGCCTCCTGAACAAATGGGGACATCAAACCAAAGCAATTAAAACCAGGAAACCAAAAACCCCCAAAGATATGAAAGTCCCCATCCATTTAAATTGCTCTTAATATAAAACATTAAAATAAATAATTTTAATTTCAGAAGAAGCTTCAGCTTGAAAGGCATCCTGAAAGAATGCTACATGTTTCTCGTCTTTTCACCTTAGTCATTTCCACAGCTGAGTTGAGCATACGCCTATAGCAACTTTTCATTCTTTGTGAGCCTGTCTCAAAAAGGCATGAGTGGAAATGGAGCAGGAAACTCTGTCAATATAAGGATGAGCACCATGACCCAGTTAGGGACAAATTTGCCTTTTCAAGCCTTGGCCTCTCAAAAATCTGCGTAAGAGAAGAAATGTGCTCTAATTGTAAGCAGATGGTGCCACCTTAGAGACTAGGACACTTATGTATTTTTACAAACTCTATCAAAATTATCTCATATTTATGTATTCAAAAAAGGATAATCATTAAAGTTTGAGAGCAATCTCTTTAATTTTACCATTGGAGTTTAATTTATTATTGTTTCTAAAATATAACATGAGTTCATTCTGCGTTCTCGGCAAACTATAAATATCTTTGCAATTCTTATAAGCTTATTATTCTTTAAGAATGACCACCTAACTGCATCACTTCTCCCTGACAACACCCTATATGAAGGACCCCATGGTGAAGCAGCGACCAAGGAGTAGGGCGCAGCAGAAAGTGTTATGAACAGACAGCAACAGTTCATTCCCATCTGGTCCACCTAGGGTGGGGGGAAATTTAGAGGAGTCATGAGTGAAGCTGATGTTGGAAAAAAAAGAAAGGGTGGGGGGAAAGTTTCTTTTGTTTAGTTTAGCTTTCTCACTATCCTACTCTATTTTTAATTGGCAATAAGTTAAATTAATCTTCCCAAGTTCTGTCTCATTTGCCTGTGACAGTAATTGGCTAGCAATCTCCCTGTTCTTATCTCAACCCATGAGATTTTTCATCTTATACTTTCCTCCCGTCTTGCTAAGAGGGAATGAGAGAGCAGTTTGGTGGGCACCTGGAAGTCAGCCAAGGTTAACTCACCACATTATTTCAGGTCTATTTTAAACAAATTGAATATTAAAATATAGCTGTAAATGCTGAACCCCTTCCTCATCCCCCTCTCCCCTTTTAATTTTTTTTTCTACCATTTTTTCTTCATCTTTATTGAATTTGAAGGGGAAAAAAAAAAAAGGAGTGTGGAGGGAAAGGATTATGCTCTGGAGAGAAGCAACCCGAAGCTTTTAATAAAGCAAAATAATTCTGAAGGAACAGGAATAAAAGAGAAAGCANCTTCATCTTTATTGAATTTGAAGGGGGAAAAAAAAAAAAGGAGTGTGGAGGGAAAGGATTATGCTCTGGAGAGAAGCAACCCGAAGCTTTTAATAAAGCAAAATAATTCTGAAGGAACAGGAATAAAAGAGAAAGCAGGCAAACAAACCAACAGATATTCCTGTACATCGAAGGTGTTCTAGGAAATATTTGGAAGAGAAATTGCACATTGCTCTTTTTCGTCTGAATCAAATGGAATATAAAGTCTTTGCTCTAGTACAGGCCTTGAGGTTTGAAAAGGTGAGAATGTTGATGGTTGCACACTGATCCCAATAAGCTATTTCATATCAGGCAGTCAGAGACCTAATAAGATGAAAGGCTTTGAAGGGGAAGACACAGAAATTCAAAGTAGAAATAAGAGATAAACTTTTAAGTTTATTTAAGTATTGCAACCATTTAATGTCATTTGGGATTTAAATTGAGATTGGATCTCTTAAACTATCTCACGTAGTCGGCCAAAATAGGAGAATAACTGGGCAAAATTCTCTGGGATGTCTAGTCACAGGAGGCCAAGTTGTGGAAGATTATTAAAATCTTCTGGTTTTAAAAATTTATGATTTGATAATAAATTCTATATTTCTTGAAGAAAGAGGTCGATGAAAACAGTTCCAAATATAGGTAGCCAAAAAGATAGATTTACTATGGCGAGACAACCTCAAATAATACAAAAATATGGGACCCCACACAAAAGGTGGACAAAATCTCTGCGGTGCCATGTCAGGCTCCTGAATTCCATGTGGTGGGGAGGAGAGAAGAACATTTGGCCTGAAAGTCAGGTACAGTCATTTTGCTATTCTTCCCCACTAGTGTGAGTGAGTTCCTGACTATAAAAGGTAGGCCAAAAGAGGCTGGTTTTTTTCAGAGGCTGAGCTGCCAACCAGTTCTGTCACGTCTTTTAACAGGAATAAAATTTCCACGCAGCTACAAAAGCATCCAGAAGATTTCTCAGAGTGCTGGTCAGTGACAAGATTTCATGTGGGGGTTTCAAGTTATTTTCAGCATTGTTTATCATTATTACAGGTTAAATCCACATTAACACGTAACCCTTTGGACAAAGAGATTTGCTGAAAAGAAGAAAACTGATATAGGCTAATCTGGAGATAAAGTTACAGTCAGTGTCAAGCACTACCTGGCTATGTTTCCAGGCATTCATTCTACATGCTTAGTGATGGATTACCTCTGTGTAATCAACACTGTTAGCATATGACATGAATTTTTTCTACTACGGTAAAAAACATTCTGGGCAATCAACTGGAAATCACGTTCATGTTTTCATGTCCGTGTAAGTCAACCCCTTCATGCAAAAAGACAGTGCTGTTGAGGAGATGGTAAAGACCTCATTCGATTTTTATGTGGTATTGTTTCTATCTCTAGAATTCATCTGACATTTACAAGTCTTGTCCATGAAAAAAAACCAACAACTTTTGCCAATGAGTGTGAGTTTGCAACTAGAATTACTATTGATGCTGATCTTGCAGTAGTCACGGAGCCAGACTGAATCCATACGTAGGAAATGAGCACTTAATGCCTTTGTACCTTGGTAGAACTCAGTTCAAGGTATCTTGGTCTACCTTGTTTCTATTTTAACATCAACATGAAAAGTGAATAAAGTGTTCTCCCCCTTCTCTTTGTATTATCATATTTATAGGAGTATTGCATTAGTTTAAATTATCCTTGGACAACTTTTGACCATATAATTTACATCACATGGGTGTCCAATAAAAGATACAACCTCCTCTTCCACCAGCCACAAATCAACAGTTCTGTTGTTTTATATCAATCTATTGAGGATTGCATTTTATTTTTTACTTTTCTTTTCCTTTTTTTTTAATTAACAGACATACCTGTTGTGTGTGTTTAAAAAAGGAGAAGCTATAAACACTACAACACAATGATTCAGTCCTTTTTAGATAACATCTAAGCCTATATTCTGTTTAAATAATATATACGTCCCCTACTGAAGTCAATGTTAGTCTCTCATTTTACCCATCAGGCTTCTCCTGAAAATACATGGACTTAGACTTTTTCTCAGATCCTTTCCTGCACTGGGTTTCAGAACGTGCCTTCAAATTCAGATCTTAGAACAAGTGACTTTGAAATAAAAAGCAAGATATTCAACATTTTTTAGCTGAGATCGTAGAAATACTTGATAATAATAAGGCAAAAGCAGAACAAAACAATCTCTCCCCCCACAAAAAAACCTGAGGAGCTAAACTGCCAGTACAGCATGATTTTAGCCACAAATAGAATTGTATTATCAGCTTGAAAGTGACTCTCAGCAGGGACTCAGACAGCAGACGGGATTGTATTATTCTGCCATTCCCCTATCCATCTGTTAAAGAAGTTCTGTTTGGA
Source organism: Falcunculus frontatus (assembly GCA_013398115.1). Taxonomy (NCBI): domain Eukaryota; kingdom Metazoa; phylum Chordata; class Aves; order Passeriformes; genus Falcunculus; species Falcunculus frontatus. The sequence continues at coordinate 524,714 of VZRV01005195.1, forward strand.
ATCAAATGCTCTTTTTTAAATTATATTTTAAACAATAATCTAATTTTTGAACACTATCAGTGGCACTTCATATATGCACACCTTGCAAGTGTTTAGGAAAAAGCTTCATTTGTTTGTTTTCATTCAGGGAATTCATATCCACTACCTTTATTTGTTTTAGAATTGAGCTTGTGCCAATCCCAAATACCCATTTGAACATCTGTAACTATAGAATCCTCCCTTGTTTTCCTCTATATAGTTGGAATTTTTTTCTGATTTGGAATATCTTCCTCCTTGCATGAAATTTTCAAATAGTGTTTTGCTTCTTTTATATACTGTCTCCTCTTTCCAGGAAATGTGCTCAAATCTCTATTGCAGCTACAAGGAGGGAAAAGATCTATGATATTAACACATACATTCCCCCCATCCAATAAACTATTCTTTACTCTAGGTGGTACTTGTGTTATTATCTGGTTTGAAAGCCTTTCTATCTCATATAAAGCATGAAAATAATGGTCCAAGAAGGGATACTATGCCAGCAAAGTGCTTGTAAGGTACGTTCATTTATATTGGCGAATACTGCTTTTGTGCTGTATATATCTCCCAGATGAAATAAAATGCAACAAGCAAATGGCATAACTGAACCTACGTCCTTCCCAGCATAACTGAACCCATGTTAGAGATTTCTGCTCTTATGTATACATTGCTTAGAAATTGCTGTTCTTCATGCCTCTGTAGCAGGCAGTGGAAAAGAAGAGGTTGTTGTGCAGGCTTACTTTTATCCTTCCCACAGTGTGGGTTTTTCTGAAATTAGAGGTGATGAAGAAGGTATCTGTGAAAGACGGTAGAAGTATTGACAAAGACAAATTCAATTTCAAAAAAGTCTTCAAAATTTTGTCCCTTTGAAATTGTTACCTTCTCTTATCAAAAAAAAAAAAAACCAAACCAAAAAAAAACCCTAACCAAAACCCTAAAAAAATCCCCCCAACAAAACCAAGAAAACTTGGCAAGAAGAGTCCAAATGGAATTGGCAGATCAAATCTCATCTCAGGAAATCATGAAAAGCCTCAGAAAGTTAAATTTTTTTTAAAAAGTATTATTAATTCATTCAGCTTGAGATTTGTTGTGTCTGTAGGAAATTTAGGAATAATCTTTGGATCTGTCTAGACCTCATTTTTGTGTGGGGTAGATTTCAAAGACTCACTTTTCTCTAGTACGTGAACCAAAACACTGAATGAGCATAGTCAAACTGCCTGTTAAGACTCTCTTTTGCCTTGTGATCTATCACAGACTTTGTGGTACAAAATCGAGGTAATCAGGATCAGCGGTTTCTGGGGTTATACCTGCTATATCCTGCCTCTGAATACCTACTTTGCTTGTTGATGTGCTTTCCCAAAAATGAATACATTAAGATAATGAGTTCCTGAAAATATCCTGGTTATATTTGCATTGATATTCCCTGATCAGAGACCTCAGAGAGAAAATCCTCTCCATCTCCAAATTTTACTCACCTGAATCTTCTGAAAATATTTTAAAATGCACATACTTAAATGGCTTTATTAGAAAGTAGTCAGGCTGTAGTTCAGCATCTCAGTGGGGTTTGCATGTTTAGAGTCACTTTGGGAGGAGACTATCACAGAGGATATGAGGTGGAATTTATATGTTAATGATGGAAGGGTGAAGAATCACCTTGGGGGGTGACAGAGTGGGACTTCTCTGTCTCTTTGACCTGAGATTGTGTCAGTTCTTCAGAACTATCTCATCCTGGTAATCTACTTTCACATTTTAACTGCTTTAAAATTACCCCATGATGTCAAAACCAGAGCATCTAAGAGATAAACAGCAAACTCTGTATCTTTCACGCACAACTCCATAATGTTGAGAGAACTCCATAATGTGGAGAGAAGGCTATGCCAGCACAGCAGACTTCACAGTACAGAATGTCTGAAACTGGAAGGTCCTTGGATGCTGAGGTTCAAGAGTCTATATTTGGATACAAACCTGTCACTGCTGAGGTCTTTATGCAAGCGCTTCTAGCTAATAAATGAAGGGATGTGATCTGTGCTGAGGATGTCTACCAGCACTACCTTTCATCCAACTGAATTTCAGTTTGGGTACCCACAGTATGCTTTAAAAAATGGTGACTGATTCTTTCCCTTTTTCAAGGAAAGAAAAAGCTTAGCTCCAATTTCCTAAAAGAAGTGTTTCCTTATTGGCTCGTTTACTAATCAAATTAGTTTTGTGCCTACAAATGTGGTAAGTGCATGCATTTGTTCTTTACTGAGTTTTCTTTTAAATGATCTTTTCCAATACAAAATAGTCTGAAGGAGATATTTTTATATGGTAAGTAGGCTAAAATGGACCTGTAAAATTAAATTTTCTTTCACTTGGCTCTTAAAGGGAAAATGACCATGTAAGTAATATAAGTTTAATGTAGTTTGCTTTTCTTCCTGTGAAATATATGGTCCATAAAGTGCATGTGACTTCAGCAACCACCTAGAGACTGTTTAACAAATGTAAACAGGTTAAGCCTGTTATATATGAGATTATATCTCTTCACAACTAAAATTTTCTATCCATTGTGTGACATCAAGACCAGGAACGTCAATTATTCTTTGATCTTTCACACAAGCAAGATAATAATTGGAAGCTGACAAAATTCATGCTCAGGTTGGGGTATATTGATTTCTGTTTGTTGCATCTCAACAGAATGTGAATGTTGCATCATCTAGAATGTGACTGTCATGTATACTAAAACATGAAATTTGCTGTCTTCATAAAAGTTTTACTAAATCAGCCAGCAAATGAAGGAGTTATTGGCAGCTTTTTCATTACTAAACATAGGGTAAAGCAGCTAATTATTCTTATATTTAGAGGTTCTGAGGTGACTTTCATGTACATCAATAAACACTAGGTCTCTTAAACATTTGGAATAAAATCTTTCTTGTTTTTAAGAAATTACAAAATTATTTTCTGTTCCTTTATTGGCACTAAATGATACAGCAACCTGTTCTTTGCAAATCAGTATGTTTGCAGCTGTTCACTACCAGAACAGTGCAATTTTGTCTGAGCGTGATGGAGTAATAAAAGAGCAGGGTTATTTTGAAATAGTTTGCCGAGAAAAAATATCCTGATAAAGAGTGCAGGCATAACATCCACTGTTGTGTGTTTGAAACGTGAATATATTTTTAGCTTACCTGTAGGTGAGCCAAAGAAAAAAGGAGAGTTGCAAGAAGAGAAACAACTTGATTTCAGGACTGTCAATGTTTTTTTTTGTTCATTTGAAAACTTAAAGCACTAAATTCACACACACACACAGACACATACACTCTGCAGCTCTGATCTGTTTTCTAACTTTGATATTATGACTAGTTCTGCAGGTAAACTTACCACTAGGACTTTGGGATTTTTCTGAACATTTGGTGTCAGTGTTTTTAAAACATGACTGCTAAGGAGACAATAAGTAGAATGCATATTTTAGTGGGGAGAGAGATAGGAAAGCTTTCAAAATATGTGTGACCTACATACTTTGTTTTTGAAGCAGGGCATATCTGAGTAGCTCAACAAATGCATGGAAGCTTGTGATCTTGTTATTAGGATCTTTTAGTTTAATTATTACCAGAATTGTCTTGATATGTGACTGTTCACTGGAATCTGTTCAAAAGCTGACATTTGTAAGCAGTTGGAGGAAATATTATCACGGGATATTTTTCCCTCTATTAAATTTAAATGAATATTTTTTTGCTGTCATGCAACTTTTTTTACTGTTGGGTGGAAAATGTTTAGCCTGACCTTTAGCAGCTGTAATTAGAGGTATAGCAATCAAAAGTTTAATTATGCTTATAGAATTTGTTTTTCTCTTCCCCATATACAGGAACTAAGAAATCTGTGGCATTATCACTTGGCATTTTCAATTGATTTTACTGAATTGCATATGAAAATATAAGTTGCATGGGAACTAACCTTATCGGAGTTTAGTATTCAGAGATGTGGAATACAAGATGGAGTGATTACATTTCTTTTTTTTTATAAAACTTGTTTAGAGACTGTAGTTTGCCTGTTAGAATGAAATGGACGATATTAAGTTTTCACTGACTAAATGGTGAAAACATTTAATATTCTGCACAAGCTTCGTTAGTTTGGATAAAAGCAAGTTATAACCGTGTAAAATGATGAAAACTCTCTTATCCAATTATATCTGTTCCCTGAATTACTTCAAGGGAAAGATAAATTGATTGTAACCCACAGAGCTGGTTAGGAGAGCAGAAGTACAGAGCCTAAGCTGGGTCTGTGATGAATATGCTGCATGGATTCATGCTTTAAATCTATTGCTACCTACCTCTCCCACAGATTGTTTAGGTGTAGATTATTTGAGTTATGATGATGAAGAGAAAAATAAGACCAAGGTTGTTGAGACTATGGCTTGTTTCTTCCCTCAGTTATTTCTGAGTTATGTTGAATTCACTAAATATTCTACCTGGACAATTTTCAAAGTTAGATGCATTTCTGGAGGACCCTTCACCTTCCTTTCTCTTACTGAAGAGCCTGGTAGTTAAGGCAACAATGGACTGACAAACCTCTGCCTCAGCCACTGGCTTACAGTAACTTCTTATGGAAAGCAACTGTGAAGTGAGTTCCCCACTGGTGCAATTAATCAAAGTGCTCTTTATCCCTTCTTTACCCTAAGACACAATGTCTCTATTGCTTTTTTGTGCTATATGACTCAGTAAACAGTTAAGTATTTGAATGATTCCCAGGAGATATTGTCCATATGCAGTGGACATGCCTGATATCAGACATTTCCATCTCTACCTGGGTACCCTTCTGAATGTTTCAGCAGCCTTGCTTATAGCTTTGCTAATGCTACATGAAGTTTTGCTAATGCAAATGTTCCATTTGGTCTTCACTCATGGATAGAAGTCACTTCCATAATTTGTCCATGGGAAAAATATTATTGCACTATTTGCCCAGATTAAATATTTAAAATGATGAGTAGAGCTGAGTAAGTTTTCTGGGGTTGGGGTTTTTTTTGGTGATTTTGGGAAAACAGATGCCATTCTTTTTCAACTGAACCCTTTTCTGTTGCATTCCCTAAGAGCCTGCCTACTTCAAATTAGTGTAATATTGTTGGATGTGTAATTTGTGGTAGCCGTAATGCCACTACAGCTTACTAGGCAGCTCTCCAGACTTTTAAGGCTTGTGTGGCCTTCTGCTCTGTGAGCTGTGTGAAGGGTGCTGTGCGCTCCAAGAAAGACTCTTGCAAGACCCAGTGACTCAGTCCTTGCCAGAAAGAATTGCACTGCACTGTGCTCTGCCATGCTGGTACTTCGCACATCCTTTTGCACTTCTGAACACATCTTGTACTCCTTAAATAATTGATTAGCACATACTTCACACTTGGAATATTCACATTGTAGACCTGCCCCTTCCTGTTGCAATCCGATGTCGCATCTGGTGCGTGCACTGTGTGAGAGAGGAGGAGGAAAAAAGCCCTCTATTTTTGTTTCCCTGTGTTATTGCTTTAGGCCTTGCAGTAATCTGGATCTTGTGATGGCACAAGCTCCTACAAAAGACATTGAATTTTTGTGCAGATTGTATTTCTTCCATCTATTGATCAGTATGATCCTGCTTCTTGTGCTAGCCACAAAGCAAAAAATGATGGAGATCACAGAAATTTGTGTTTATCTGATTTTTTTTTTCTTTTAATAACTAGTTTGTGCATTTTCTGAGCTTGGAAAAGTAATAGATCAAATTCTATGTTCTACACGCCAAATTTACCAAATCCATAAAACCCACCACAGAAATTCTTGGTTTTTTCTTGAAACAAGTGCTTATGTTCAGTATGGTCCTGTGCATTTTACTTTGCCTTCATGACATCTTTTTGCAGTAATTGGGAATGAACCAGTGAAAGCTTGGAGGAGAGGATAAAAAACGATATTGGACATGTGAAAGTAAAATGGATACATTTGTTTGAACTTTTATTGCACCTCTCACTCTCTTTTCACTTTTCTGTGGTTTGAGATTATGGAGCCATCTCCAAAACTGTGTTTTACTATGGTTTCCAACTGTTTTTGTGATACTGTTTAACTTGCTGATACAAATGAGTAGTAAATTATTTGAAGTAATGACATGCCCTGACAGCCTCTGGTTTTCACTATATTTAGTGAAATACTTGTGTAATAAACCCCGTAGTAAATACATACATACGAATATATTTTACATTCCAAAACAAGACCTTTTAATAAGAAATTAATGACAAACAAATTCACATCAAAAATATCTGAAACATACACTTGGGTAAGTTACAGTTTATTCTTTGTGCACCTGAGAGATACGTATTGTCTGGTGCAATGGCTTATGTAGGAGGTGCTGACTTGTAAGGCTGAAGATGAAGGCATGGCCTTCTCATCATTAAGATTTGATGCAAGTTAAATTTTGGTTTAAATTATTTTATT
>VZRV01005195.1:541147-606147 GCA_013398115.1 Falcunculus frontatus
ATTATTTTTAAACATGTCTTAGGATTACATACTCGAGACATCCTGTGCTGTTGATGACGATTGTTGGAGGTGCAAATACCACAGGATGATTTCCAATAATTTCTTGTGTGTTCATGACTAAAATCATTCCACTAAAGGAAAGGTAGGTACGGATGGAGTTCCCCATTTCTATTGCCAGCACCTGGAATTCATTACAGAGAACTTTTTTCACAGAAGTCTTCTACTAAAAGTTTTAGCAGTAGCTAAATGCCAGTGCTAACATTGGATATTGTAATGGCAGTAAAGCAGCTGTTTTGGGAGAGGGGATACCCTCTTTTCAGAAGGCAGAGAATAATACTACATGGCACCAACACCTCCCTGCTGATCTGGCAAACTCTCTGAGCCAGGGATTTCTTTCTATACCTCATTTTGTGTATTTTACCACCTGTAAAGAATACACTTCTCTGTAGTACATACAGAAAAAATGAAATTATTGTTTAGACTCAGTTTTCTTCTTTAGCAAGAGCCAGCAAATTCCTTCCAATCCTTCAAAATCCTGTGGAGCTCAACTACTATTACTACAGTTGAATTTTTGTCCAAGTACTACATATACTGAAATTTCTTTGGTGGTGTCCTTCACTGGAGTTGTAAGTCCTTCCTAGACATTAATATGTGCTTTGACAGCACAGATTTGAAGTGTGGGAGCAGATAGTTGTCCCAGTTTCAAAATTAGGAAGGTGGGACCCTCAGTAATTTTCCCAGGAGCAAAAGAAAAGTCAGAAACAGAGGGGAAGTCAACTTCTGTTAGAAAAGTTCCAGACCAGAGTAGTTTAATACAGAGGCCAAAGGATGGGATCTTCTTTCTTCTCACTCAATCACTGAATTGCTTTTGCTTCTTGCGAATTTAATTTTTCATTTCTTGTGCTGGTGAGAGCCTGAAGTCTGGGAGGTTCTCATGGTTGCAAATTGGATCTAGCCCTAGTCCGGTGGATGCCAGGTTTGTTTTTCTAATCACCAAATTTCTTCTTTCAGCCAAGTCAACGTTCAGAGGTTATTGCTTGCAGTCATGGTTTCAGAGATTAAATGAAGTCATGGGAAGTCCTGATGTAATTTGGAATTTAGGACTGAAAATTTTGGGATTACAACTTTGGATATACAACATTCATTTGAATTTTCAGGGCTTCTGAAGACTAGTGTGCTCATAGCCATTAAGCACTATAATCCTTTGCCTACATCTTTCATACTACTGACACTCCACTTACAAAAACATGAGTAAATGACTGGAGGAGTCAGACGATGGTACATTTAGGTCTCAGATTGTTTACCTGAAATTAGATGATATACAGAATATCAGAATACTGCTAAATTAAAAAAAAAGAAAAAGAATTAGTATTTGCTGATGTAGTTGGGCTTTAACATCCATAAAATTACCTTTTCAATCACTGTAGAAGGGTAGTTATGATTTCAGCAGTGGTTTTCCTTGGTGAATATTATAATGGGTGTTCTCATTGAGCAATGTTACCAAAATACATATTTAAGAATGCAAAGCACACGTGTTCATGTTTGTATGCTTGAGGAAAGGCTTTCATTTATAAGAAGTTTAGTTTCTGTAATCCGATAAGTGTTTTCTGTGAGCAGAGAACAAGTTTGATGTTAAACAGTTTTAAAAGAACTTAGTTGTAAGATGGGTTTTACTGAAAGAGGCAATATGTTTTTATGCCTCTTTCAATTATGGCCAAAAACTTTTTTGGCTGTGAATGCAATGCTTTATAAACTTTCCTCTAAGAGGAAAATGTGGTCTTCTTCCAGTACATGCATACATACCCTTAAAAAGTGCAATGCTTGCAGTGCCAAGTTTCATTCTTAACATACAGCAACATAAATATTGCTCTCTTCACCCCTATCGTTGTGTTATAATTGCGTTAGCCTATGTGATCCAAAGAGTGTTTCCAGTAACAGCAAAAGAAATTTCGAAATAATAAAGCTGTCAGTGTTAACAGTGATTCTTGACAAGACTCATATGAACCTAACTAAAAATAGAGCAAGTTACACTTGTCAAAAAACAGAATAATGCAAAGTTTGGGATTTTCTGCTTCCCATCAGATTTATTTCTTGCAGTGAATTTAATGATTTTTTTAAAAGATAGACAGTTTTTCTCCTTTTCCCTTTCTCTTTTCCTCCCACACTGCCAAACCTGAGACTAAAAATGGCCTTTTACAATCAATTGAAGGAAACTGATCCGCACTATAAACAGCTTTCAGTTCTCTTTATGGTTTAAAAATCAAGACTTTTCTTACGTATTTATTACAAAAATTGAAACTCTGCTATTACTTACTAGGCTTAAAAGAAATGCCTGCTCCAATGAATCCTATATAACATACCTGTTCTTCCAGCCTTGCAGATAATAGCAGTAGTCCGATTTTGTTTTAAATATGTAAAAAGCCTCTGATTCAAAGAAAGAAGATTCTCAATACTTGACTGGTTTCTAAATAGGCATTTTGAGCCTTAATGGGCATAACATTAGGTTTATGGTCGGACTCGGCGATCTTAAAGGTCCTTTCCAACCCAAATGATTCCATGTGCATTGTTTGTGAGGTTTGAATTTTGGGTTGCTGAGAACAGATGCACTGCCTGTGATTTCTGTTGTGCTGCCTGAGTTCATGACAGCATAGGATTTGACTCTAAATATCTATCACATGGACTCAGGATCTCCTTTATTTTAAATATCAATAAAGTTCTGTCTGTCTTCACTAAGAAATCTATCAGAGTAAGCATATGAAGGTCATTTAAAATAATTACTTTTTCCCTTTTAATGATGTTTATAGGATAGCTCACAAGAACTAAAAGTAGAATGACATTACATTCTTCTTAGTTGAAGATGTGTTGCTGATTAAACAAATACAAATATATAAAGGAATTTTTTAGAAATATCTGTTTGGGGAAAATACTAAATGGTTGTTTATAACTGTTAGGGGCTTTGGGGTTTTTTTGGGGGGGTTTTTTGTTGGTTTTTTCGGGGTTTTTTAATGAATTATAAGATTTTAATGTTTGCTATGCATTGAAGGTTATTTAATATTTTCTGATAAGACAGCATAATTGTTCATAAATTTAAGAAACAAGTAAAAAAATATGAACTGCGCATTGAGGTGGATATCACTTGGCTTATAGAATATATTAGATATGCTACTACAGGGTCCTATTCTAATTTCTTATTTGGCTTACCTGATATTTTCTTCATCATTTTAATTGTAAGTGCATGTGTATATGTGAAAAATCATTAAAATATTTTTGAGAGGGCAAAAACCTAATCTAAGAGCAAAACAGTATAAACAAAATGGAGAAAATGTACTGCACTTTAAATGAAGTCTGCAATGTACTCTCAGAAGCTTAAGGTAAAGATGATCTGGTGTCTGACTGAAAAAAATTAGCAAAAAACTTTCTCTCCAGTTAAAAGTCAGCTTCTGGACTGAGAATCTCTTCCATAATTGTTGATGACCTTACTAGCACCTAAACCAGAAGATGTTTCTGAATTTTCTGCACTGCTTAAATGTCAACGATACCTTCATGTGTTACAGAGAAAGCACAGAACACAAATATTGTATTTCAATTGCAATAGAAAAAGAAAATAGTTACTGTCTTATTCAGCTCATGAGAAAGACTAAAAATGCAATTGGGTTATTATCATTGTTTTGATTTTCCCTGTCTTTACATTTGAAATTCAGTTCTCTTTTCTACACTTTTCTGATATTCTTCAGTAAATTTCGACAGACTTTTGATATTTTGGATCACAGGTGGAGTAATTTACAAGAAAACTGTATGAAGCACTTGATGGATTTTTTTCCTCCATAGCTTTACAGAAGAGAGGTTTGAATTATGCTGTAGTTCTTTCCACCAAAGAAAACTTAGAAGTTTTCACTGGAATAAAGAGGTAAGATTAGCATCAAATTCTGAACATGTCATGTTTACTTCCCTAAGGACATAACGTATGGCTCTTTGCACGTGTTGTGCCAACAGGCACGTGTGTTACATCTTCTGTGAAAATACCCCTAGGAAGAGCCACAATGGAATAATTTTAAACCTTGGAGTAAGACTGCTTTTATGATGAGTTATTGGATGGAGCTTTGAGTCAGCAGCAGCTTGATTTAATATTACTAGATCCTGTGAAATTTTCATAGATTTTAAGATGAGGGCAGCAGAGGGGGCAGCCTCATTATTTCTCCTTGCAACATTCAATGGAACATAGAAGCATTTTGAAGTTGTGGGTTAATTGTTTGGCTTAAAGTGTAATTTATTTTTCAATGCTGAATTAGCAATACTTAGGCATATTATTCATGCTTTAGTAGAGAAAGCAGATTAGTTGAACTCCAGGAATTGAATTCTTAAAGGTTACACTTTGAAAACAAATGTGTATGAAAGAGAAGGCAAACTATAACAAGACATAGGTTGTCATCACATGAATTAAGCATCTGTTTGTATTACTATTGAAATTATTGACATTACACTGTGATTGCAGGGATCTTTTCTATACTGTTTGATAGTCATTCTGATCAGGCAGCATTTCTTCTTTCTCATTCTGAAACCATGTGCGGTTTGTTCCTCAGTTCCATGCCTGTGTCCCAGAAAGGCAACTTCACTGACATAAAAATTCGGAAAGTTTGGATTAACAACTGCTTCTCTGCAGACGAATTCAAAGAGAAACACATACTTCGATGAATACACTAGTAAGAGATCAAGTTCTAATTATGCTTGCTTTTGTGAGTGTGAGGAATTGTGGGCCACAATTCCTTGGATAAACTGCACTGTTGCTTTCTCTACTTAAGCCAATGAATAAAATAAATTTATTAATATTTATTGGAAGTATATACAGGAGTAAAGACAGATGTATGTAGTAAAGCACCTTTGGATCTGGGAATATTAACTCATCATAGCTCTACAAGTAAGTAATTGTGCATGACAGCTGTCAGTTTCCATGCAGCCACTCTCCTTCTTGAGTCTTTTCTGTCTCAGCAGCATAACATAGATAATTATGCTGAAGAATATGTTTGATATTTAGTACAGTGCATATAATAATATAAGAGTTACCCATCTCCTCAGTTTTGTCAAAAAGCTGCAATAATTTTCACTAATACTGCAATCCAGCCACACAATCTAAGGACAGAATAGTACAAGTGGTTGGTGTGAGTCACAAGAGCAAGTCATGGTCTTGTGTTGCAATAGGTACCAGAATGCTGGACTCTCAAAGAAACTGCTGCTTTTTATTTATTTTAACCTAATAGGGTTTTTTACCCTGACCAGAGCAAGATTTTTTTTTGTTCAATAGCTTGTAATAAAAATATGTGCTTAAATGACATTCTGTAACAGGTCCATATACAACAGAAATCTGCTAGTGGAGCATCCCTGTAGGCAGCATCACTGTCCTGAGGAATGGGACAACTTGCATGACTTTTGCATTAAGCTGCAAGCTCCTGTGAGTTTCTAGGACAGCTAACACGATTTCACTTCTGTGTTTTGGAAGTCATGGCTGGTCAGCATTACTCCAGACTCTCTTTTGTGTTTCTATCACCTCCCTCCCCTGACACAGAGCACCCTTGCCCCATTTTGCCCATTCATGGGCAGAGAGTCTGCTAATGCTTTTCATTAATTCAAAGGAATTCCACTGTAACGAGGTTTGTATCAAATGGTAGATGGTGAAATTAGCTTTGAAAGGAATTTGAACATGACTTTGTTATTGTAGGTCGGGAGGACCTTAATGCCTTCTTTGAATTGCATTGATAGTATGATTTCCAATGTCTGTTTATATTGAAGTAATTGAAAAAAACCCTTCAATATATTTATATTATATTGAAATATTGTACTTGTGTTCTCCTGCCTCTGATATAATAGTAAGGAATATATATTTTCAGCAGAGAAAATGAATCAACAGCTGCAAGCTCTGGATGCCTGTGGTCTTTTGTCATCTTTTTTTTTTTGTATTTAGCATGTAGAATGTGACCAGGATAGCACACCAATATTTTTATTACAAAGTGATGCCACTGACTTGTAGTCAACAAGTTCTTCTGAGGTTTCATACTCAGACTTCTGTTTACGCTGCTGTTGAGCCACAGCGTTTGCTGTATCTTGAGCACAGCTGTGAATTGCAATTGTGCCTGGAAAGGCAGGCATTGAACCAAGGAAGAGAGGCAAACTGCCTACAGATTTATGTATTTTTTCATATTGGGACTCAGATAAGTTACTTCTAGGAAGGTCCATTTTAAAGAATTCCTTTCAAATCAGGTAGGTGAGCCAAGGAGGCCTGTCTTAGAACGCTCTTCGGATTTTTCTTTAAGTTGATGAAACTGCAATGTTTCAAAGAGAAATAGCATATTTCTCGTATGGGATAAAACCAAATTGCTTGACTATGTGTTTGTTAGGAGTTCAGTTGTTAATGCAGTTTTTCGTATAAGGTCACCCTATAGGATGGTCTCTGTGCTATCATTTTCCTTCTGAAGCCTGACATACACTGCTCACCCTTTCTCACTCTTACGAGAACAAGAGCAGAATCACCTAACACCAGCATCCTTTTTATTTTTTTTCTTTTCTTTTTTTTTTTTTAACAACCAGGCCCTTAGCCCTCTTTTCACTTTGCTTCCATTAGTAGCAAATCCCCCTTGTCCTTTTTAATTTTTAATTACCATTGTCTGTTCACCTTTGTTTTACCCATGACATCTTCAATTTAAACAGTATCAGAAAGGTTGATGTGAACAGTTTTCTTTTCAGCTTAAGTGACTGCAGCTCGTTTAGTTGTTAATTATGCAGGGAGGTTTGCATGGCTGCGGCTGGTAATTTGAATATGCTCCCAATGTCAGGTCTGTGTCTGGACGGCTGAGCTTGTAAAAGGATTATGATGTATATACGGTTCATGGCTAAGAGGGCTAATGAAAGTACCTCATTTAATCAAACACAATTAATTAAATGAACTTATGATATTAACCCATCTTTCCGTGCATGTATAATTTATATTAATTGATCTGCTGCGTTGAAGTTGACCAATCAGGTAGGCTGCTGACAGCCTAAGGAACAAGGAAGTACCATTAGCATTAGTTTGATGCAAACCATAATTGATGGGTCAGTGTGTTTTAGGGATGTAGCAAAAGCTTTGTTAATTGTCATAAGAAGTTCAAATTGATTGTGTCTGCATTAGTACATAAATTTAAATTGATTAATGTTTTGTTCTAAAATTAATGTCTATACTGCATGGGTGATACAATGCTTTATTTATTGGATTCATTAATGCAGTCTCGGGAAAAATAGCGTTGAAGTTAGATAAGCGGGGATAGATCGTTAAGGATGAGTTCAGTGGAGCCATGTGGGAGACAGCATTCCCACATGGAGCCTGAGCCCTCCTGCACCAAGATGGCCATGTGTGAAACACTGTCCAGAGACCATGGAGGTTGATATTTAAATAAAGCTTTTTTAAAGACATTAATAACATAGGGGAGGGGGAGGAGGGGGAAGCCAACAAACCTTATATAGAGCAAATGCTAAGATGGAATACAAAGAAAGCCTAGAACTGGCTGGTTGTCTTAAATGTGGTTAAGTCTCTCCATAGTCTAGACCAGCATTGCCCCTAGAATATTTCCTGTAAACCTGTTTTGTACAAGTGCTGCAGCCAGCTTGTAATGTGTCTTCAGATGAATAGGCAATTGAAATTACACCACAGCAGGTTTGTTACTCAATCATTTTGTCTGTCGCTCTTCTGCATTTGCCAACATAGGGAACGCCATAGGTATTTTGTGTTTGACAGTCACTTTGTTTTAATAACTATTTGCATTGCACATGCTTGATTCTTGTGCTGTAGCACAGGAGGCTTTGGCATGTTTTATGGCACTGGCAGTTAAATAGAATTTTACCTTCTTTTGCCAGCTTATTATAGCACCTTATATTTCAGTTTGCTTTGCTTTTGACGTGAAATTTTAAAGGAACAAAGAAGAGTAGAAGATCCACAGAGAAGTCACTTTAATGCATTTATAACCCTTCCTTTTTCTTACCAAAGGAAACTTAACATCTGTTTCTTATAAACTGATTTAAATAGAAAATGTGTAATGCATCCTTTTACCAAATGGTTCTTTCTTTTATTGGAGGAATAAAGCAGTTTGACTGTTCTGCTTTTACTACAGTGCATTCATGCTCTTAGAAATGGGACATCTCCACTTTCACGAGGGCACAGTCTGAGCTTTGCACAATAGAGAGGAGATTATAGATCTTTCTCTGCTCTCTTACTGAAGTATGGTATACTATGTATTATTTACGGACAATTTCCTGGTTCTGTAATGGTTGGTTTATATTCAAATATCACTCCATGTGGTGGCACTAGCGAGTAGCAAACATCGTAATTGGTTCCTGGAGCACAACTCCTTTTCCTTTAACTTTTTGAGATTGTGTTAATGGGTGCCTCGCACTTGTTTTCTATTGCCAGATTTTAAGGACAGCTATTCAAAGCTAAGTCATATTGTTCTGAGGCAATCGTGATGAAGCGATGAGCTTTGTCATGTGAAGCAATGTCGGCAATACTTTTGACAGTTTGGGCAAATTAAGTTCTTATTACTTGCTTAAATTATGTTTAGTGTTCCTCTTTTTCTTGCAAGCTTTATAACTGCAGTGTATCCTATATAAGTGAAGATATACATGCAGACAGTTCTTGTATTTCAGGTGAAAAAAAAGACAGTGCTGTAAATTTTCTTGTTTTGTTTACACCTTTGTTTGAACTCCTCTGCAGTATTACAGTTAATTACTACCAAAAGGAACATTCTCTTCAGTGAGCTGGTTTCCCAGCAGAGTGGCTTTTTGCTTTGCAAAGATTTTGCACTAATAACGCATGAATATTTGACCCAGAGCCAACAGCAAGTGAAAAAACTCCTGCTGTGTAGAGAAAGGCATGAACAGCTCTCCTTTGCACTCTAAGAGCAAATGGAATGGAAAATAAAACAGAGAAAATTTGCCACTTAAATAATATGATAAATTCAGAACTAGTCTCAGTGCTACCACATGATGCACTGGAAAAGAAAAGCACTGACTGCAGGCATCTTGTGCCAGAGCAGAGCACCTTGGGAATCACTGTCTTAAACTAAGATACTTTTCTGTCATTTTTCCAAAACCACAATGATAAAAAGAAAAAGGTGTGTGATGTTCATGTGCATGTTTTAGGATGGGAGGAAACACATGTGTGCATCTGTGGAGGGGAGTGGGAGGGTGTCTTGGTTCTACTGCAATAATGTTGCTTTTGCTTTAGCAGCCCTGTGAATGGGTCACAGATGTTCCAAGAGTGGAAATTAACGTTATTTTTTAAAAACCACTTAACTATTAGCAGAATGCAGTGTCTCTTGGAGCAATTATTTTGCTAATTGTGTTGTGGTTTAGGTTGCAGCCAGAGCTGAACTCTTTGCTAACGATAGTATTATTTGGACTTAAGTGCAGGAGAGGTGGGACAGCAGATAGCTGGCTGCCTTTTGAAACATATACAGTGAACCCAGGGTGGCAGAGAGGAGCTATTACAAAAAAAACCCATTAGAAACAGAAGGACAGAGAGATGAGTATTAAATAAGGAGGGAATTGCCCACGTCCTCGTCATGTCTTACCATCAGATCTGCTCCTTGCTTTGCCATTGATGCACAGTGAGAATGTTAATTCTCAATCAGTTATGGAAAAGAAAGCATTCGGAAAGATTACAATGCCTGTGGCCAGTGGGTTCCTTGTACATTATTCTCTCTCTCTGAAGCATTGTGGAAAACCATTAATTGGGCTGTCCATCCTCAACTCCAATTCAAGTGTTCTGCCATCAATAGGTGTCACTGCAGCCAGACAGAAACACCAGTGTGCACAGGAAGGCACATGTTCACGTCACCATAAAAAACCAAATCGACACAGCAAAACCATACTGCCTCTCTAGCACATGGCAAAATTTATGTAATAATCTGGAGGCTTAAATGTAGAAAATATGTCAGTACAACTCTACTTAAAACGTTGTCGCTTAGTGATAAAAGATCTTTTTCCTCATTGCCTCCCAAAATGCTTGTACTGGGATCTGTAGATACGGTAGTATAATATTTACCTTAGCTAAATGGAAAAACAGTTATTTAAAAAGTAATAAAACTATTTGTGTGTAGTGTAAAGAGGTGTGAGTGTTATTTCAAAGTAAAATGGCAGTGCCATCACGAGAGAAAATAGTTCTTATCTGTTATCTAACTAAAGCCACAACTTGAGTTTGTAGTCATAAAAAATACCAGAAAATATTAGGTATTAGTAGGAGAATATCAGGATTTAATGTATTAGTCACAGAACAGCAACATAATCTCTAACCTTTCACAGTATAAGAGCTGTCTCAGAATGTATCTAAGCCTGAAAATATTATATTATATTATAGTGAACCAAGAAGAAAGTGATGCATTGCCATTAGCAAAATAAAAGAATTTTAACTGACTCCACCCACAAGAAAGCTATAATAGGATAAATCATCTAACACATTTGCTGGTAACATGAAATATTTTTGTAGGGTCTGTTTTTTAATTATTGAAAATTCTTAGCATTAGTATCAATAAGATAAAACATTTCTCTAAAACCACATGATTTCCTCAAACACTAACCAGCCTCTTGATCTATATTTTTATTATCATTTCAGTAGGGTAAATAGAACAGGAAAACACTAATCAGAATTAAAAATGGTAAATGAAGTTTAGGTGTCCTGAAGTTTCAGTTCAGAAATAATGTAAAGCTTTTGTTCAGTTGTTCAGTCTGTGCATTTAAAACATCAGTCCATTCTTAGCCAAGTGATAGCATTTTACAAAGTGCACTGTTATATTTAAATGCTTACAGTATTGGTTTGGTTTTGCACAGAAAATAAAACGAGATCTTGTTGGTTTAGCATTTTGTGTTCAGTCAATACACAAAAAGAAATATTCCCGTTATTTCATATCTAATCCACAAAATTGGGATGGGGAAGGAAAGATTACATTAAATCTGATAATTTAATATGGCATTTATTTGTACTGCCTCTTACTGTTGTTTTGAGATGTGCTTATGCAGGTATGTTGAAAAAGCCTGGATTGTTTGACAGAAGCATAGGTTCTCTGCACAGAGAAGGCTGCAGAACCTTAATTAATTAGAATGATTTATTTCAGGGGCTGGAAATTAAGTAGTTGGGTTAGTATTTAATGCTCTCTAATATCAAAATTTTAGATCAACTTCTGAGTTTTGTGTAATAAGACTTTAATCAGGCAAATCATTGACCATAATCAGATAACTAAAATGAGTTCTTTCTCTCAGTACCTACTTCTTCCTTTAGGACTCTGTCATTCTCATGTCTGGACAGTGATTCAGCAGTTCTGATCTACCTGACTAGCAATATTTAATTAATAAATATTTTTACTGAGTTATCAGAGACCTTTATCTATGGCACTGCACTTTTTAGTAAGTGTGCGTGCATGCGAGCATAGACTTCAAATATACATTTGATACGAGTTACATGCAACAAAAAATTTTGCCCGCAAGTGCCAATGAACACCTGATAACAACACATTCATCCACATTTGTGGAAAAATAAGGATTAATATTACTAAATATGGACTGCTTCTTTAAAGCACAAATTGACATTTTTTTAGAAAACATCTCTAATCAAAGAGAATATGCAATTGTTTTGCTCCTTGTGGTTTTACAAACCCTCTAAAGCTGATCTCCATGTGCATATTAACGGCTCCACTCTGCGTGGGGGTGAACACTACACCTTCCTCATTTCATTCATTAGGGTGATTTAGGTGCTGGCATGGAAGGCTGGCTTGCAGGCTGCTGCTGCTGCAGCTCCGGTGCTGCAACTGCCGCCTGAAGTTTGTCTGTATTAATGTTTCCAACTATCATACCTGAAGCAAAAGAGAAAGTGAGATGAAAGAGATTAGTTCTATGTCTAAAAATTGGTTATCTGTAGTGTTTCATGAAATTTGCCCCGAAGGGAAACTTCCTGGATAGTTTTCTTGTTACTTGACACAATTCAGGCAGAATCATATTTGTTCCTTTGTCATGTTACTTTAGCATGGTGTGTTGAGTAAAGTGAACAGGTGCCCTCTTGTATTGATCAGCTATCATGGCAAGGAGCTATTATTAGATTTTGAAGGGGAAAGAGAAGGGTTGAGAAATGAAGAGGAGAAAGTGGGACAGGTTATTGATGATGGTAATAACTGTGCTCACTGGTCTCCAAACACCGGAGCTGTAAAGTTGACCAGATGAGGAGATCAGTACAGATATGTTGAAGGGAAAAGACAACATGAAGAAGTATGGAGCATAGCTTCTTACCTGGCAGAGTTATTAAAGTTCATTGAAGGAAGATGAACTGTTTCAATATGTTAAACACTTGAGGCTGTTAAGAGAGAGCTGCTGTCACAGTAAGAGGCATTAAGTTTGCTTTTTCCTTTTTCTTTTTTTCCTTACTCCTTCCTTCCTTTCTGTATTTTTTTAAATTTGAGTTTGTTGCTGTTCCTGTTTATGTGTATGCTAGACAACCATGCAGAAATTAAAAAGTGAACAAAGGGAAAACGTTAACTGATTCCTCTGAATGAGACCTATTGCTCATTTTATCTGAAAGGTGATTTCATGATGTGAGTTCCACAAAAGCACAGGGTTATTTAGCATTAATGTGTGAGTAGGAATATAGTATGTGTATATATCATATTTTGCTGCTACTTTCATCTGTTCAGTAGGATGTCTTCCTCAGCTACAGCTTTGTTGTAAGCAAACCACTGCCATATTTTAGAAGCCAAGTATGCTAAGTTTTATATAGCTTGATATATAATGAGATGCACTAGCCAGCAGAGACTCAAAATAGACCCGACATGATTCAGAATATGCTACTTTTACCCAAACAGTGCCTCTAACATAATTAATTTGGTGGCAATAAAAGGCAAAAATGTAATTCTGCTTTATGCTTGATAGTAAGAAGTGCACTAAATTAAGAGACAGTGAACTCTCAACAGTAAATTTGACTTGAGGGTTAAATTCTCTGTTCTACTGAAAGGTCACCACATGATTCAATGTTTTTAATCCTTCCACAGTGCAATGATATTTTAGGGGATGTTTGCAAGCATATATCAGGATTGTCTATACAAAATCACATTTGATTTCAACACGTGATGAAGGGATGTTTCCTCCGTTGTGTATAAAGCATGATTTAATTTAAATTCTGTCATTGTAAATTGTTTTACGTATATTTTGGAACAGAATATAAATTGCAACCATTGAAATGTATATATTTTCACTGCAGATAGAAAATAATTATTATGTTACTCCATTGACTATCAGCCCACATTCAAAAATAAGTTCATCTTCTTAAGGGGTTCCCTTTAATTTAGCTGGCATTAATAAGACACACAAATTTAGGAAGGGAACAAACTGCATAGCATTTTAGACAATCTGAATCCTATGTAAAGAAAATTAAAATCTGGCTGGCTATGGCTATATGTACTGGGTGGAATGAACCTTGTGCAGGGATCTGAGAGATACTGCTGTTGGCTTGGCATTGCCATACTGGAGGGGGACATATAGTACAGTAAGTCTTAGTGCAGACTTTGAAAACAACATTGCCGTATTAGCAGGGCACTGCGCCTAATCTCATAAATCCTGCCTTCAGCAGGAATGATCATTTGGGCATAACACCCCACTGTTTCCAATTTGGGAAATATCGCTGGGAGCATGCTGTCAAACAGTTGTTTCCTTTTGATCCTCATCTTGAAAGGAATCCTTCAGTCACCCAATGGGAATGTGAGAAGCTATTAAAGATCAGTCCATATATTTTTATATATATACACACATATGAAATCTACATTTAATTAAGGATGGATTATGATTAGCCCATTGCAAAAACATTTTTAAAAAAAATTATATCTGTACGTAGAAAGGCACATTTACCATAGCAAAACTACTTCTCATTTTGAGTCACATTCACCAAACAGCTACTTCTGCTGAAAATGGCTTTTCAAAGAAGAGGGATTTCTGGCTTCACCACACTGACACAAGGCTTGTCCATATTTCCTTGTTTAATTCATTTGCTCACTGAATAAGGTAACTGTCCATACTGTAGCAATTTTCCCTCTTCTTAAACTCTCCCCATAGAGCGGGGAAATATTATAGCCCATATGCTGTATATAAAATAAAGACTTATTTTTCCTTGCAGTATTTCATACCAGTTGGAATATTTACGCTAGAAAACACTGAGTCTTTCCTGGGAAAATCATCTACTTGGTTTAGTGCAGTCACTCTCAGCCAGGGACGTCACACACATATTGCTGGTGGAGCACAGAAGGAAGGATGGTTAATGAAGGGGAGCAATATGCCAGCTTTCTTAAAGACACTTCTCTGCAACTGATCATCGGCTTAGTGGTTAGGACACTCTTTTGGAGAGTGGGGAAAAGAAACTCTTGCCCATATTTTGTTTCACAATAGATTTCTCAGAAGTTCATGGGGCAAGAGAATGAGGACGTCCTTCTGAAAAACAGTGGGAAGATTTCTGTTCCAGACCCTACTTAAATATATGCAACACAGAGTAGCTACCACAGTGAGAATGATAGTTCCTTTTCTCATTACTCATCATATCTTCATCACATTGCTGTCCGGGGAGGAAGTCCCCTTGATGCCATGATGCTTTTTTTGCTTTTTATGTACACCCCCTCCATATACTCTTTTGTATGACTTTTGTGTATTCCTAAGGGCCTTTTAGCCCACATACTTCTAATTCTTCAGGTTTGACAACTAGCATAGGCCCAGTATTCCATTAATCCAGGAGACCAAAAATCTTAGAAGCCTCAGACACCAAGGTCTTCTCTGGAACACATTTTGTAAACTAAGACAGGCCTGTCCGGGTGGGGGGAAGGTTCCTCAGAGAGGGGGGTTCGCTCAGCCTCTCACTGGGGAATCTTTGATAGATATGCTAATTGGTAAAGCCTATAATTTTGTACCCAAACTATTGTGTGTGTGCATTTCGGGGTGTGCTCACAGGGGTGCATTTTGGTGTGCATTTGGATGTGCATTCCAGCGTGCTCCACCTGGACGGAGGGCTCCAATGATCCTTAAAATAAATACCAAGGTAAAATCCCTTTTTCCCCTCTAACTGTGTTTGGCTCTTGATTTTAAGACCAAGGAAAGGCATCACTCTTAACAGGAAATAATTGACCATGACTTTTCACATCCTGGGTTAATGTTCCCACTCAGCATCCAATGAAAGGAAATGAGAAAGATCTCCTGTTTACCATGTCCCACAAGACGTACTTTATCTCATCCTCTTAGGATCTAGCCCTCCAGATTTTGAGAGGAGAGAGGAAGGAGAAGTAGCTGAGTCCTGCTACTAGCATGTGTTAGTTCATTTCAGAATAAGTACACTTTTATTCAGGAACAAGTTCTTGTACAGGCTCATCAAAAATGAAGAAAACCACCGCTGTGGCCTTGAATTCCTGGTGTTGCATATGGTGAGGTGGACAGTTCACACTGTGTCTCAGTCATCAGGGAAAGAGGACATGGCCTGTTTTCTTCCTTGTACAGTCCATGCTGGGGCAACTCCAGCAATACGGAAAACGGAGGTGCCAGCACTAAGAGCACATGGCTCACCCTGCAGAATTAAATTAATAATCCTGCTGCACCTATTTACAGAAGGTGTCTTGTACTGAAGAAAGCACTAATGTCTAAATGGAGCATTCACTGGAGGAGCAATGAGTCATACATTCAGACGGAAAGCAGATTCTCTCAGACAACACTGTACTAACTACTGTCTCTTAAAGGAAAACCTGCAAGTTCATTGTATATACTGGTACGATTGGACCAAATTTCCATATTTCTGTCCACAGCAGCCCAAGGAACCATTGTATTGGTTTTGTTTCATATCCTGAACCGGCAGCAGCTGAGAAGAAAGTTTTATTTTCTTTTAATCTTACTGTCACATAATTGGTGTGTTTGATAGGAGTAAAGAAAGTCTTGTAAAATACATCATATGCTCACTTTCTTAAAATCCCACCTCAGCAATAAGCATGAGAGTTGTATATAACTGCTTCTCATTCCCCCATTTCTTTTTCACACCTCACTAGTGACTAAAGTATTTTAGACTCTTCCTCCTACATAAATTGCCAGCAATTTCATAGGTGCTCAGGGATTTCTCAGTAAGCAGCCAGTATTTTCATCAAGTTGTAGTTTCTTCATGATTTTTTTCTTCCTCTTTTCAATTTTTTTTGATTTTTTGACTTGGTTTGTATTTTATATTAGAACATGATTCACCTCTGTCACTCTGAAAGAAACTGGTGGTTGAACTGTTCAATGATGCAAAAAGAAAGGATTTTCACATAAGGGGAAATATAATTTCCACTGTAGTGAAACTGCACCTCTAATCCACTGTTGGTTGACAAGCACCTGTAATCCACTGTTGGTTGACAATTATGCCCTAAACTGTGACCAGCCTGTGAGTGGACATTGTGCCATTCAAATAGTAGGGTAAATTGCAGGCAGCCGAAAATCTGGCTTAAACATATTTCTTGAAGGAACAGTCCCAGCTAAGAATATTCCTATTTTTCTGAACTCGATTTTTTCATTAACATGCTGATGTACTAATAAAGGTGACATGGGAGGTGACTCTTAAACCAAAAGATTGGAAGAGCAAGAGAGAGAGGAGAGAAGTGACGTCTTCTTGTGGATGTGTAGAAGAAGCCTTAGGTAAAACTTAAAAGGCAAATGTTCTAAAGACATTTCCTACACTGCTTCCCATGGAAGGCAAGGTGGAGGTTGTCTTAGTTCCTAAAGGGAGGCACTCCCAGGTGCTGCCTGGAGACTCACCCAGCCATTCTGTCTGGATGAGCAGCAGATAAGATCAACTGGCACATACCAGCAGCCCATTTGCCCCACTGCCTGTTGGACCTGCCAGGCTGGTCTATAGCTCCTAAACACCTCTGAGTTCTGCCCTTCCCTGCCCACCTCTCCATGCCAATCTTCTGGATGGAAGAGAGTAGCTAAAGCTTCTCTTTCGAAACATCTGATGTAGGTCAGCACTTTTTGCACCTTACAGGGTAGAAGGAGGATAAAGTTGATGCTGAGGCAATCCTTAAAATCCAAAACTTTCAATGTAATAGATTCCACTTGAAAATGAAGTACAGTACTTTGAATTCTTTGCAGAATTACAATATAAGTTTTCATTCAACAGAACTGAACTTACTGAACTTTTATTCCTCTTCCATTAGGTTCTTCTGATTTGCAGTTGATATGGAACTTTTCAGTGATGTGTATTTGTGATATTTTCTGTAGTAAATGCATACTTTTGCTCAAGACAGCCAGGCATGACCAGAATGAGGGGAAGAAAAATACATGAAATTTCAGAGGCTGTTGGGAATGCTGTGCTTATATATATGGTGTTTCTATCGCCTCAGTCCAAAGAAAAGGATGGGGAAAGGGTGGTAAAACCTCATGAAACATTACTGTCTCTTGAAAGCTCCCACTCTGTCCTAAGTAAAAAAGGACATACAAGCTGCTGCTGCAGCCATTATTATTTAGAGCAGTAAAAAACTGCAGCTCTTGAACGGGCTGGTAGACGTAGTGATAGGAGAAAAAAAAAAAAGTTGGAGTTTGAACCACAGGTAAAATTGCCTGAACATTTCATTTTACTTGGCTCTTTTGGTTTTGAGGATCCAAACTCCTGTCTTAAAATCAGTAATTTCTCCCAAGAATGAAGAATTCTAAGACAGTAGTCCAACATTTTTACTAGGTAGAGACCCCTCACTACTTCAAAGGAAGGACTTCCTGTCATTTCACATTGCAATGGAGAAATTTTGCCACTGTATAGACACTAACACAGAGTTCCATATTTCCCCTCCTAACATGGCACAGCTCTGTCGAGTAATACTTCTGCTGCCCTACTTCTCAATTAGAAGACACTCTGCTGCCCTAGATCTTGTGATATTCAAACAAAGGTTGAGAGTGGTTCTGGACTGTGCTGCCTTGCAGTCACATATCGTGGTTCTGACTACAAAACTGATGCTGTCAGACTGAAAGTATCTCACCATGAAACGGCATTTACAACCCAAAAGTGTAACACTACTACCTCAGCTTTATGTTTTTCTAAATAAACTTGATTTATTCTGCATCTCATTCCTTTTAGCCTCCTCTTCTTCACTTCACTTTTCTTACCAGTAAAGTATTTGCTTGGCTGGTTGTTCCAAGTTCTCTTGATATTAGATTTTTTTTCTGGGTAATTAAATGTACTTACTCTGTGACCAAAGTCAAATATTTTTCTTATCCAGAGAAGTATTCTGATGCAAGGGAAGTGATTTCATATAGCAACATTTCCTTTGGGAGACATGCTTGAGTCCTTCCCCAGAGGGCAACCTGTTTCACACACTCAGAGAAAGCTCTAGAGCAGATTGAATAGGCAAATTTCCATTTATCACCATTTAACTGGTTCATACAAGCAGCATCTTCAGCTGTTGTGAATTACACATAAGCTCAGACCTTTACCAACAAGACGTGTACGGCTGGTCAAATTATCCTGGTCACTCGATGATTTTCATCAATATTATGAGAGAAAATATTGCATAGCAGCTGCCTGTAACTGTTTATGTGTTTCTCTGATATACTTTTATAGCAGTTACTGTATATGGTTGCTCTATTAATCTTTCTATATGAACAGTTCCTTTGTTTAATTAAATTGGACCCAATGAGGCAGTGCATGGTCCTCTGATAAGCTCATTCATCTTTATTTGATTCTTTGCTGACACATTAGTTGCCCTGTGACACAGGTTAAGTCATTGAGTGGCCATTACCTTCTCGTTTACTCTCTCATGTTACTCCTAACCACCTTCCTGAAGTCAAATCCAGATGATTTGTGCCAATTTCATGGGGGCACAAACTGGAACATCTGATAACTTTCTACATGGCTGACTTTATACAATCTTGCTTGCACATCTCAAGCTGCTATGTCTGTCAAAACACAATTTTTTCCCCTCCTCCTTATGGGCTTTGATAGAGCTATGAGTACTAGAGGTCTCAATTATAAAATGTCATGACACCGCCGCACAATTTTTTACAGTAATTTCACAGTGTCACTTTGTGATTATTTCAGGATAGCTTTGAACCATGACTGAAATGAATTGTGGCCCTTAGTGTATTGGGTGATACAAATTGTGAGCTGGTGTGACAGAGAGGCAGGCGTTGTTAGGAATAAACTCCATGTGAAGAAAGAGAAGCATGTATTTTTTTCAGAAATGATATAAAAGAATCAAGCAACAAAAGGGAGGCAAGGAAAGGAAGTGGAAGAAGAAAGAATTAAACATTTGCAACAAAGAAAGCACCAGCTACACACCTGTAATTCAAACAATCTCTTAGCTCAAACTGGGGCTTTTCCAGGCTCATACAGCAGAAGCCCAACCTGGAATTCTGCAATGAACTTCGTCAAACTCTGTCATGAGGCAGAGAAATGTGTTCTATGTGCTTCAAGAAAAAAACCCAAAAAAACCAAACAACAAAAACAAAATAACTCCTTTAAACTGTCAGGGTTTTAAAAATATGTAGTGAAGAGTCAGACAAACACCTTACCAGGTAAATGTTAGTCTTGGCAGACACTCCTGTCATTTTATAATGCTGCTTCATGTAGGTTTAAGGCACAGTTGTTCATACAAAATGAGTGAGTAGGGAGACTTTTGCAGGTGTCTCAACCACTTCCCTGGCTGAAATAGTGGAGGGAGGGCAATGAGACGCTTCTCAGAGACCCAGACTGGTGAAGAGGTGGAAAAGGAAAAAGGCTTGCCCTTCTTCTACTCTGTGAGTAACTGGAGTGCAGTTCAGCAGAATGTGTAAATAAGTATTGAACCTAGTCCTCTGCAAACTTAATGCCCTCAAAAGCTGTGGGTAAGCAACAAATCAACATCCCTACAATAAAAGAGGGATTATTTTCCTTTTAAACAAGTGCTTTCAGCATTCCTTCAGGTTCTGAGGGAATCAAAGGCTTAGGAAAGGAAAGCAAGGAATGGGAAGGGGAATGGAGGAGAAAAGATGTTCCCTGAAATCCTTCTAGACTTCTGAAATTTGGATTTGTGCAACAACCCAGGGGAAGCTGCAGACTATTTTGCTCAATGTGAGAAAAGGCAGCAAATGCTGTCAAAGCAAATTTTTATTTACAGTTGAAGTAACATTTCAGCTGAAACACAGACAAAACATGTAGTTATTTTATTGATTGCAATGTCTTTGAAAGTTTTGGTCAAAGCTTTTTATTTCACATGAACTTTTACTATTTATCTAATGCAAAGTTCATGATGGCCTGTGACAGGCTGGAAATATTAACACTCCTTTTGCCTTAAAATTCAATAGTAATTCAACTATTTTCTAGAAAGAATGGTAAAATCTAGTAAGAAAAATCCCATAAAAATCGCTTGATATTCAGACTGATTTATTTTGATGTATGACATAATTTCTAGAGTCCATGTGTGTATTTTAGCTCCTATCTTCTAGCCTGGAGTAGAATCTGCTTAAGTAGCTCTCTGTAATAGTAATGGAACTTGAGGGGTGATCCCGTATCTGGTCTGGGTTTGGGCCAGTTCAAACAACTGGTGAGTATAGATTTGCTAATACTTTACTTTGCTAACTTGATTGTTAAGGAGCACATTTTTTAATGCAAAAATTAAACTGTTGCTTGTGGAGGGTTTTGTTTTCTTTTTTTTCATCTCTTTTACTTTCTCCCTTTCTTTCTTTCATAGAAGCATAGAATGGCTTGGAAAAGACCTTTCTCACCCTTTTTTCTCCCATTTTTGAAGTCTACCTAGTACTGATGAATCTCCATAACATTTTTTTTGTTTGTTTATGTCAGGATTTTCTTTCTCCTTGTTTTTATGCAATGAGAAGCATTACACCAAGTAAAAAAATACAAAACAAAAATTGATCGTATAAATGACAGGCGACACAAGGCACAAGGTTGACAGCAAATGTTAAATGGCATTAAAAAAAAAGCTTTTATCTCTTCTCACCTCTCATAGTGCATGTTTGATGTAAAGTACAACACACTTGTTGCCAGCAAAAATGGTCATCTCATTTAGACTGTATTGCTGTGTACTTTCACTCAGCACCTATAACATTACTTTATATTGCAGGTTCAAGCATTTTTATGTTACATAGAACAAGGATAACCTTATTGCATCTAAAACTCCTGCACAATCTTACAAGAAAACTCAATTAATCAATTAGAATACTTTACTCAAATTACTGGGGAATTACGTGCCTCAGTCGCTGAGAAGCGTTGGAACTTGCAGTGCATTACAGCAATTAAGAATACTTAATTTCCAAATGGCACAAATGAACAAAGTGTGAGTCATGGTGAACGTTTACTCCTTAAAAGCCATCAGTGCTAATGGTTTTGTAACCTTTGTAAATTTAATATGGGCTTCATTTATACAGCAGTGAAACCCACGTCAGGACGGTGTAATATTACTGCTCATATGCACTGAGCTTTATGCAGCCACACACTTAATTGCATAAATAATAAAGATAGGTTTTGAGGTAGGCATCTGCTTACACTACTTTTTGTGAGCAGATATGATCACTCTATGCTATCACACTCTAAGAAGTGCACTTAAGGAAATCAATAAGTAATGATTCATAACATTTTTTTCCTTAGAGAAGTTTTGAGAAGTAAAGATTAGGCCAAGAAAGCAGAATATTTTTAGTGTGTTTTTGGAAGGATATCTTGCCTGTGGCAGAGTGTTTGAATAGCCATTTTAGAGTTTGTCTCCCTAAAGAGACATTTTTTTTCACATTTTTTGGAGAAAAGATTGGGATCATAAACCCAAGAAGGGTGTAGATTTATTTTCTTTTGCAGCCTTCAGTGGGATCAAACAACAACCACAGGCAAATCCAAGGGGCCACCAAAGACGTTACCAACAGTGCGGTATGATGGGATGTGGGCACCCAGAGTCATTTTCAAGATGAGATTTTTGGGACTGAAAAGAAATCCTGCATTCCTCTCTAAAAAGAGTAACCCCTTTCAGTCAGTGAGATGATGAGTACACAGATTCAGTAGCATGGGATGATTCCTAGCAAGATTTTGTCCCTATGCCTTGCTGCTTTTGCTAAAGTGGTCTTTTACCACCCAGATCACTTAGCTTGTGGGTGTGATCTGTCTGATTTTGTTTAGTTTTCTTTCTTTCTTTTTTGCTGCATTTAGAACATTGAACTGCTGCTCTTAGATGTGGTAACATAATGTGAAAAAGCCGGTAGGG
This sequence comes from Falcunculus frontatus, assembly GCA_013398115.1. Classification (NCBI taxonomy): domain Eukaryota; kingdom Metazoa; phylum Chordata; class Aves; order Passeriformes; genus Falcunculus; species Falcunculus frontatus. Next base: position 563,377 of record VZRV01005195.1, read on the forward strand.
ATGGTCAGTGCTGCAGATTCAGCTGAAAGCTGGGGATAAAAACATAGTGTAAAGAAGGCATGTGTAAAGAAGGCAAGTTGCATGCAGAAGAGCTACAGATCCTCTCTTATCATTGAGATTTTAGTTTCTGAAATTATTTCCTAGCTTTATTGTTCGTTTTTGTTAGCCTAGCTTTGTCCTTCCCTCTGCTTCTCTCCCTCAGAAAAGGCAAAGTTCTAGTTTATTTCTTTTCCCCAGGAAAGGTTTTTGTTTCTTCTACAGAAATTTAAACCTAGGCAACTGTCATTAATTTAGGTAAACTTAGACAAGTTTTAAAACTAAGCTGAGGTTCAAAATCATACAATGCTTAAAACCACAGTGAAAATTTTTCAGCCTCTCCAAAGAGCAGCCACAGTCAATGAGGTGAGGTGAGAAATATCCCTCAGGGTGCTTTTTCAGCTGATACACAAATAAAACAAAATGAAATTGTCAACAGCAATCCTCAGAAAATTAGAATATTTATTATGCATTTTTTTTAAATAAGCAACCAATCATCATTAAATGTGTTGGTGTTCATTGCAATTAAATTAGTCTTAGTTAATTCATTAAATATTAATATGGAATTCAAATTCAATTCCATAGAAATTATAATCTGGCAATTAATTAACATATTAAAATTGAGAAACGTTACCTGTCCCTTCCAGGCAAAAAATCTTTTTTTAATGAAAATTTTTTCAGGGAAGGAATAAAGGGGGTTTTTGGGTTTTTTTTCACCGATGGGAGAAAAAAAGAAAAAATTACAAATTGTCCGGATGTTTCCTTTCTTTCTGTGCTTGAACAATATTTTGAGATATTTTTCCATGAAATGTCTTTAGACCAAGATGAGAATCATTTTTCAAAATGTAACTGAAAAACACCTGGTAGTCGTCTTGTGTTTTTGGAAGAAAACCATTTACAATCAAGATAATTTATATTCAAGGTTTCATTCTAAAAAAATATGGAAATGGTAAACTTTTTTGAAGTTTTTTCATCATATTTGTTCTTTTAAAAGATAAAAGTTGCTGTCAACAAGAGTTTAACATAACTATGTTATAATCATACCTTTCACTAACTCCTATTTTCCTCTTCAATTTCATAGTCATAGTATTTCCTCAATTTCTTAGAAAATTGTATGGCTGTCTGATAGTCCTTGTGCACTGAAACATATCTGTGGATGAATTAACAGAAAAAAATAAAAATTTGCTAACAGTGGACTGCAGGAATCCAGTATGATTCTCTTTGAATGAAACCTTGAGTGTGTGAAGCCTTGCCCTGTGTGTCCTGACACACACAGCAGTCTGAGTATGGTGCTTTTTGCCCTCTGTCGCAGCTACATGGAAGAGCTTCTTCAATCAATTGCCTGACTGTTGGCACGACCTGCTGACAGTGTTTGTTGCTTTTTGGGAGGAACAGTTTTATGCCACTGATGTGAAAGCTTTAGAGGTAAAAATACACATACATCACTGACAAGTTTGGGAAAGGTTCCTGTGCTCTGCCAGTGAGGAGCTGCACAAGGACCTGGGAGGGAGCATGGCCGGGACAGCTGACCCAAACTGGCCAAAGGGACATTCCAGACCACAGAACATCATGTGCAGTATATAAACTGGGGGAATTTGGCTGGGAGGGGCTGATGACTGCTGGGAGCTGGGTTGGGCATCAGTCAGTGTGTGGTGAGCAGTTGTATCGTGTATCACTTGTTTCTTTTGGTTTTTATTCCTTACTCTCTTTTTATTACCTCCCCTTCCTCTTCTTCTTCTTCTTCTTCCTATTATTATTATTATTATTATATTAATAACTGTTCTTATCTCAACCTGTTTTCTACCTTTTTTCTGATTCTCCCATCCATCTCACAGAGGGGAGCATGTGAGCGAGCAGCTGCATGATACTTAGTGGCTGAGGGTTACCTCCAGTATTTTTAGAGGATGGTAGTTTCTGGTTGCAAATCAAAGCAGTAAATTTTGACTATTCTAATCAAGTGCTATTCTTTATTATTTATATTCTTTATGTTATAGGAAAATGTCATGGCAAAGCCATCTTTGAAATCATACTGGAGAATGCTAAAGATGAATACATGTTTTTCCTATATGTGAAAACATAGCTATATTTTACATGTTGATATATAATGAGGAAAATAGGCTACTGAGTTGAATTTTTTTTCCTTTGGAAAAATTATGAGGAAGAAAAAAGGAGTAGGACACTTGTCAATCCATTCCAACTCATTTGAAAACTCAGTAAGATTTTTGCCATTTTTATCAACCATGGGACTATGTCCTAAAGGTGTTATCTGCAGGATGTAGTAATTTGCCTATTCTGTATGTTCTAGTTCAGTTCTACTCCACATTTTTTCTCATACTTTAATCTCCAAAACTTTGGTGTAATTTGAGTGCGCAGTTTAGATGGATGGCATTCATTGAAAGAAGATCATAGTATCTAGTAAGTGCCTGATTACCCATTGGACATCAATATTTTTCTTTAAAAAGTATTGACATGCCATTAATTATGATTGTAATTCTTGTGTCATGTCTTTACAAGTAATATATTTGGATTCCAAGTGCAAAATAACTTTTTAAACTGATTATGTGGAAAATATTGAGCACTCTAGAGAAAGTTAGAACTAGATTACCCCTCTGTAATTCTGGTGTTAGCGCTTTATATAAAATGGAGCTGTTTAAGCAATATGACTGGATTTGGAGTCTGATCTGTTTTTTTAGTGCAAGTAGGGAAGAAAACGGAAAGTCAAACACCAAATTTGTATACACATTTGATTTTTTCACATTTGTACTTGCTGAAACCACTAATCAGAGTTGATTATCCTTAACATAAAAATGCTTAGCTAATATCCATTCAGGACTCAGCCTTGAATGGATGGCTCAGACTGGTATTAAAGTACAAAAGAGGGCTCACAAAGAGCTGCATTTCCTCTCCTGCAGTTGTACTCTGTATTTTTGTTTCCATCAAACTTCTTACAATTGAGACAAAATCTAGTTACACTATCAGCGTTAGCCTGACCTCCACTAAGTAATCCATGTGGTTTCCATATGGTGGCAAGCTTACCCTGCAGAAAGCAAATGGGTGCAGTGGCAGTACACACACTGTGCTTCAGAGTCACCCTCAAACAAGGTCCCTGCCAGTTGCCACTGAGATGATCCGCTGCCGCTGCCAACCGAAGATCCTGATTTAAAGTACCCTTGCAGCCGCAGTCTGAAGACTAAGAAATGCAGCATGGTTCTTAGATGCTTAGATAGCTCCTGACTGATAAATAAAGCTGTTTTTTAGAAAAACAAAGCCTTATTCTTAGCCTTAGGACTAGGTTTATAATAAAAGCAGCATGTGTTAAAGGCACAGACCTTACAGTAGAGAAAGAAAAGCAAAAGTTTGAACAAGGGATGTGGTTTTCTAGGCTTGCTTAGAGGTGGTATAAATAAATTGAAAATTACTAAAATTATGTGCATAACAAGAAGAGATAATTGTGCAAATGATTTGTGCTTCAGAACTGTATGCACACTGCTTACTATATTTCACCTCAGCTTGTTTAAAAGAGAGATGTAAGTGATAGATGATGAGTTGACATGCCCACCGTGTGCTGAGATATGGTGGAGCAAGAGCCAGGGAGCACTGCCCAAGCATGTAGTCCCATTTTTTTTACTACAAGCAGCCCATTATATGGAGAATCTGTCTAAATTCCGCTGTGTAGAAAAGGAAAACTTTGAAATGACACAGATAGAAAACTTATTTGCATTTAATTTGTTATCTCTATTTGTCATGAAATTCTAATAAATACAGATAACATTTCTTATTTCAAACTAATTATGCTAAAACACTCGCACACTTTTAGAAAATCAAGTTCACCTTTTGCCAAAAGCAATCACAGATAGATTGCCTCCAACTTGTGACTAAATCTTGAAAAGTGTTTTGACAACGCTGAGTGTCTCTAATTGTCCTGTAAAGAGAACATGGGGACTATGCCAACAATCCCTTGTTTTCCACTTCACTAGTATCTTGTGTCGCACTCATTCATTATCTGCACAGTAGCTGTAACAATAGCAGCCTTTCTAGGCAATTGCATCGTTGCAGGTCTACACGGAAACTGAAAGTTGCCACTTTATTAAAAGAATCTTCATAGGCCTTGGCTCAAAAGAAGATTTGCTATTTTGATGAACTTATTCTCTGTTTCATTGAAAAAGACACGACTTAACTACAGCAGTCCTCCAAACACGCAAAAAATCCGTGAAGTACCACCCAGCATTTAGGGCTTTTTTTTTTTTTTTTTTGCAACCAGTAAATTGTTTCCCTGACATAGAAAAAGACCCATTACAATTAAATGTATAATCAGGTATTTATTTTGTGTCTATTTTTGTCACTGTTTGTGTAACAGAGGAATGTTCCATCACAGAATTTAAAATAAGATGATACAACTGTCTTGGATAAACATTTGAGATTTTACCAAAGTATTCAGTTCTAATAACACATGATTGTTATTCTTTTACAGAAGAGACAGAATTTACAAATGTGAATGAACATATTGGCGGCCTGCCACTGTGGTACAATAACACAGTGTAACTGCTGCAGCTCCCTCATCTCCTAGCAGGAAATCAGTGTTTGTTATGTGGTAGATGGCATTTAAATGCATTCAGGTGGTTCATAGGGTATCAGCTGAAATAAATATACAATCACAAATTGGAAAAAGCCTTTAAAACATTAGACTACCTAAAGGAAGAAAAATTAAGTCGGCATATAGCTATCAAGATAAGCGTGGTGAGAAAAGTGCACTTTACCTTGTAGGCATCAATAAGTGAATTAAATTATTCTCTTGCAGTTTTATTCCCATTTATTTCCGAAATCTTAACTTCAGTTAGCATGTAATAAGGCCTTGTAAGGATTAGATGCACTTAATCTGGCTCGATTTTGTATTTTGAAACTGCCTCATCCTGCAGCATGTCTCTGAGTGAGAGAAAGCAGCACCCTTGGAAGCAAAGAGTCTATAGCAATTGCAGAGAAACGTGGCTATAAAGAAAGGCTCAGGATTAGTGTCAAGAGCAGGAATAGCCTCTAATTATGTTTTTTTAATCACAAACAAGTTTTGTGGTGACTTTTAGCTGTCATAGGCAGAAGCCCTCACAACAGGACAGGTTCCTCCTCTCTTTGCACCAAACACTTGTTTCTGCATTGGGCTGCTTCCCACAGTCTCCTTTTTTGTGAGTAAAATTTTGGTCGCAGTTTAGGGAACCAAACTGAGAAACTGAAAAACAATAAAACCTGCTCTCTTTTTTTGGAGAACATGCTAATTTCCACCCAAATCTGGTTTGGTGTGTGGCTATGTGAATATTTCAACTAGCAAAAGGCAGGGCTCCTTGAGGTAGTAAGTAAACGGCTAGAAAGTTTCAGCGAGAGGGACTAAGCCTCTGGCTGGCATTACCAATTTATGTTTAATACCAGTTTAGCAAATAAAGAGTGGCTCCTATTCTGCTTGTCATACCCACCTTGTTAAACCTCTCACATAGCTCTCTCATGGCTTTCCATTCAAATTCAGGACTGGAACCACAGTACTTTAAAATGTTTGCAAATAGCTCTCACACTTTACCAACCTCCTTTCTGCTTGAGCCTGAGGCTGGAGCAGGTAATGAGTTCAGGTGCTTGCAACTTCTACACTGAGGTTGTGGACTCCCATCTGCTTTGTTGTTGCTGGCTTAAAATACCTTATTGTTAAAATCTTCTCTTAATAGTCAGCTATCAAAGTTGCCGACTACTCATTGAGGGACAGGAGGAAGAGGCAAGAAGCACTAGCATGTTACCTCCATGCACACTAGGATTTGTGTAAAATTTATGGTTTCTCATCACTGCTTGAACTGTGAAATGTGTAAGTGCAAAAAAAGGCAATTAAACAACACAGATCCTGACATGTCTTGTAAGCAGTTGCAAACTGGTAGCAGAACTGTGTGCTGGGACAGAACGGAAAGTATAACTCCAAAAGTTTCCCTGGCATTGTCCTGCCTTAAAAGACATAGGAGAGTGCCTTTTCCAGAGAAAGATATGTTGTAGCTTTGCAGCTTTGATTTGGTTGTAAAAATAGTAAGGCAAGTATTTTCTTCATCCTTACTTCTGAAAAATTATTCCTAGTAAAGTTAAAAAAAAAAAAAAATAAAGCTGTCTTTTTTACTATACCATGAACATTTAGGTGACTGCCATAGCCTTAAGATATTAAATTAGCATGCTTTGTGGAACCCTAGGCAATTCAAAAGTCATAATCGAGTATGCCTTACAAGAAAACAAAGTAGTCTTGCCCTAAATGACTAGAATATCTCTATTTCAGTATTGATGTAACCCCTGCACTTTGGCTAGGGAATACTGTAGATGCTGAAATAATGGTTCACTATTATTCCTTTGTTTCATGTCGGAAAGCAAAAGTATAGCAAAGGAAAAATTGGCCTGTTCATGTGTTTTTTAGAACAGCTATGTCCAGTGAAATACAAATGAAAGACTATTTTCATAGCTTCTCCTATTTCTTGCCAAGTGAGAACTAGCACATTACATTTAAATTTTAGGAAAGCTGTAAGGCACAGTTAAGAATGGTTAACTATAACACTTTTCAGAGAGGGTAATTATTTTCATATATGTTGGTTCTCTTCATCTACTCTGGCTGGGAGCACAGTAATCAGGATGAGACTATTTGAGGAACAGCTCAGGGAACATGACGGGAGCTATAGTAGAAACATGGATCCTCTCTCCTACATAAGGGAGGCATAAAGCTGTTTGAAAAAGTATGTTTGGAGAAATAGAAGAGGAAAATGGGAAGATTTTCAGAAATATGGGTGGATACCAGATGAACTTTCTTTCTAGCAGCAGACACACAAAAAATCCCAAATAAAAATCTTACACCTTTGTCTTTTCTAGGAATTTTAATTAAAGAGGCCTAGAACAGAAAGGAAGAAAATGGTCTCATCTCTGAGCTTCCAGAACCAAGGAGAAATTCCCTCTGCATCACATGGATGTACATCATCATGAATCTTCTCATTACCTAATTAATCTGCGTGTTGCTCTTCAGTGACAAATGCTCTGACTGCTGGAGCTCTTCTGCACTTGTGTTTGCAATAAGACTCTTCTCTTTCCCTCCTAATTTTTAAAAAGGTATCAGCATTTACACAGACTGTAAGCATCTATCTTGTCTTTTATTTTCAATGTAATAGAGAAACACATATAAGAAAATACAAGCAGAGCAGATGTTTTGATATTAATGATTGCTGCTGTCAAATAGATTTTCTTGGGACTACAGGGCAGGCTATAGACGGAAGCTTGTGTTTAGTACTTGTGAAAGGTATTTAATAGTATACAATTTTCATAATTTAAAAGGATTTAGCACTTAAACAGTATAGTTGAAGATGTCCCTGCTCACTGTAAGAGGGTTGGACTAAGAGACCTATAAAAGCCCCTTCCAACCCAAACCATTCCATGATTGTATATAAGGTTTTGTTTAGTATTTATAATCAACACATACTGTTAGACAACCACTCAAAAAAAAAAAAAGGTCTTTCCCTTTCGAAGAGTAAAAAAAGTTTACTAGAAGAAAGTAGTATTCATTACTAGAATCAAAGACGTAGCAGAATATTTTTCTCAAAAAGAACAGAAAACCCCAAGCTATTTGTAATGACAGCTTGCTACTAGGTTTATTGCTGTAGTTTTATTTGGTTTCTGTAAAGAAAAAATAAATTATTCCCATTTCACTTGTCATGATATTTTAGTTATTTTTTGAATGAAACGGAAAAGATATTTTTCGTGGGACATTACATTGAGAAGCTTAACTTTTTCATTTGTCATATTTCAGTAGTGCAAGATCTTTGAAGTAATATTTCTTTTGGGAATTCACCGTTTTATTGAATAAGTCTCAAAAGATTTGTAAGTACCTTACTTCTTGTTGTCTATTGTACAACAGCTAAAATTCTTCATTAGACATCAAAAGCATATAAAAAAAATTAATTCAGTTTATGAGATGCATTTATAAATAGATTGTTTGATCATGTTCTTAAATTCCAAAACAAATTATGCTTCTTTGAGACACAACACTGCTGGCTGGTGTAAGTTTCTATTGGAAGATTTCTGGGCTTACTATACCATTCCTAAGTAATGTTGTCATGTTGTACTGGATAACATCAACAGAAATCACATCTCCCTTTCTACAGGAAAAGGTCTAAAAATTTACAGACCACGCTGCTTTACAGAGGACTAAAAAAACACTGGAAAGATGCAGTTCTGGTAAAAATTAAAACCACGCTGCATCTTTACATATATCTTGAAAAGTGTTGAAACATATGCACTTGTTAGCTGCTTGCTAGGTAGTATGATTGCTTCTGAGTGTAGTTTTTCATACACTCAGAATTGTCCCAAGTGGCTCTGCAGATATAGATATGAAGATATAAGGAGAATCAACTATGCACTGAAGCATCATGTTCCCTAGACTTAAATATCTTATATGTCAGTGGGGTAGATAGCAAAGGGAAGGCATTTTTCTCAGATTGGTTTGACTGAGAAATTGAGAAGTCAACTTTGCAGCAGGGAGAGCAGAAAAAGAACGAGACATAAATGGTTTCTCCTTTCTACCCTATTTTTAATTAGGTACTTGTCCTTCTGGAGAGGTGTGGATCAATTAATGGTCCTGGTTTGAGATCTGAAAACGTCATAAGTTCCCACCTATACTGACTGTCCTAAGCAAGGGAATCTGCTTGGTATTCTGCTGTGAGTGAACTTACTGAATTTTATGTTTAAGTGAGTGAAAGCTCTCTCAGTAATAGTGGGTTCCTTCTTTGGTAACAGCCCCTGAAAAGAGCTGAATGGAAAACAAATTTCCTCCATGCAGGAAAAAAAAAAAGCCACGTATTTCTGACAGGACAGTTTTGGGGAAGATAAAAATGGCATTTGGCTGGCTGGTTTTCCATCAGTGGATAGACTGTCTGCCTCTTCAGCTTCCCAGGACGCTCACCCTGCCAGTCACCTGTCAGCCAGGCAGACCGAGAATCAGATTGACTGTGTGAAGGAGTGAGGATCTTATTGCTTGGGAAGCCACAATGGATGAGTAGCTGCTGTGGCTTCTCAGCTCCCACCATGGGAAGACACAGAGTCAGGATTCCAAGGGTTCATGAAAAAAAAAAATTGAGAAATAGGGTTAAATGTCGATTGTAACCAAAACCCAAAAAACTTTTCTCCCAAAAGATTTTCAGCTAAGACTCCCTGAATGACGAAAAAACCCACATGTAGATGTTTTGTAGAGTAGAAAATACCAGAGGCCAATATACTGAGAACATTTTAGTTTTAGAATGGTTCTATGGTAAGTGTGGTGCTATAACTATAAATAGTCGGGTAAGCCAGACATGCCGAATAATTTTATTATCTCAAAGTAAATGCAGACTTCTATTCTGTTAACATGAGTTTTCTCAAGGGGAGATGTATTATTCAGAGCAGAAAAAAAAGTAATAGAATCCTTTAAGTGATAGGGGAAAAACTTTATTGAATGTACATAACAGCAAAAAAAGTCATTCTCATAGGTCTATTAGTGTAGATTCAGACTCTTAGAAAATCACAACTATTGACAGACAGAAGACAAAAGATCTGTATAGAAAAAAAACCTGCTCTAATTATTGGATACCTTGCAATTAGAGAAAAGCAAAATCAAACTATTCATTGATAGGTAGTGACCAAATATAGAGTGAGATGCGCTGAAAATATTGTTCGACTGACTTCAGAAACTATAAAAGAGGAGTTTTGTTGATAACATTCAGTTATTCTTAGAAGCAATTCTTGTTGAAGAAGATTTTGTCATACAGAAAAGCATCTGTTTTGTCTTCATTTTACAGTATGAAAGAAGGAAAGTGTATTGTCATGATATTTGAAGTGATACAAAGAAATGGACAAATGAAAGTAATTTTTCTACTGCTACCTTTTATATTACATTATAGATACAAGGTTTGGCCATTAGGCAGTTTGTGTACCAAGCAGACATTGCAGTTTTCAATCATAGCAAACACAGTTATGATATTCCTTAAAAAGTAGCTCCGTTAAAATAATGCTATTTGTGTTCAAATGTAAACCTCTACCACTAATTCTATATCCTGAATCATAGCTGAAAAATACAGATCTATCTTTCTATAGTAAATTTTAAGAGTATGCAAGCTGTGGGATGCGTTTTTAGCTTCTGGAGAACTGCCGTCACTTCAAGAGACCCACATCAGATGACACCAGGTATGGATTTTTCCCTCTGTTAAGAAAAAATTCCTAGATGCCAAATGGTACTGACAGGTAGTCCTCGGGGCTTTGGGAGTCACTTTGATGTTTGGATGGAAAGATGCAACAAAAGTTTTCTTGGTCCTTATCTGTATCTTGGACTTGCTTGTAACCCTTCAAAACGAGGACCCAGACATTAGGCTCATGCAGGTGTAGTGAATGAAAAGTGGTTTGAAGCGACGTTACATTTTGCAATGCAGATTTGTCTTTAACTTGGATTGTTCTGGAGTGGGAGGAGAGGATTGTCCATCAGAAAATGGTTAGTTGGTGGTTTTCTGCTTTCTGAAAGCAGTCTGTGCAGCGTGGAGTCCAGGGAAACCAACTTGTCTGCTGCCCAGGCATAAAGTCCTTCAGCAAGTGAGATTGAGCCATATATTCAAACAAATACAAGCCAGCACTTCACTTAAAGTGTGGGTTAGATTTCTCCCCCTTTAGCCAGCACTACTGTAGTCTTTAAACAGTGTGACAGAAGTACACTTCCACTTCAGTTAATGGATTTATCAAATACCTTATTTCATGCTTTCTGCTTTTGATTTATGAATTTTGATCCCAGAGACAAGGACCCTGTGAGTATTGATTGCAGAAAATGTCAGACTAACAGAAGTTAATTTCGCTTGTACATGTGGAAGTCTGTGATTCTCTGACAGCGATGTCTGTGGAGAACGGGCTGTCACCCAGCCCAAGCAACACCGCGCCATCACAACAGCCAGCCCCTCCACCCTGAACACAGGGATGAAAGCGGACACGGGACTGGCAAAGGGGTCGGAGAAAGGGATGCCTGGAGTCAGGGCAGGGGAGGAGGGGGTGAGCTGCCGTGGATCCTCTCCCTCTATGACTCCCCAGACATGATTACAAGGCGTCTGGTGGGATAACAGAATGTCACCCTGCCAGCACCCCTACTACTCGGCAACAGTTCATTTATCAATTAGCTTTCTTTGCAAATTATAAGCATTTATTTATTTATTTATTTATTTATTTATTTATTTATTTAAATTAGCAGAATCAAAATGTCACTTCTGCAGTGGGGCACTTCAGTGATAGAAAATTATTTGGATTTGGTCTTTGTACCTCTTGCATTTGAGAAGTGGTTAAAAACTTCCAACATCTGGCTACGTTTTAACTTTGAAAGAATATACTACCTCAGATGACAGAAAAGCAGAGAATAAAATCTGGATGTTGGATGAAAATTAATAAATGTTATCAATACCTGGTCTTCACCAGAAAAGAGAGATTCTCACTAGGCATTCACGTTGACGAGGGTGAAAAGATGCCCACTGGGTTAAGCTGAAGTGGGTTAAGTATTTGTTTTAGCCCTATAATCTTTTTTATTGACACTTTTCACAGGACTTTTCATCTAGCACTTTTTGACTAGGAGAAATATCACAGAAAAACTAAACCACATTGTTGTTTCCAGACTTTTGTCTTAAAATGATGGTAATAATTTTTTAAACAAGACTTTTTAAGGAAATAGCATGGATTTTATTTTCATCTGGACATGGACACATTAAGGAAGTAGTCCAAGTTTCATCTTATTTAGATATTTCAAGAGAAATAAGGCCAATTTTCTTTGGCTTTCACAGCTGAGAAATATGTTATCAGAATGCTGATCAACTCCCAGTCAAAAGGTCTTTACCACAGGATATACCTCTGCTGCTCCTCTTCTCCTTTGGAAGAGTTGGATATATCCACACTTGGAAGAAGACAAACAGATCATCATGAGGGGATTGTTTATAGAAGGGCGGATCAGAACGGAGGTTGCAGGCCAACCACACAAGAGTAAAATATGTACCTCTTTAAAGATCTTCACTTGCATAACCCTTGAACAGAAACTGCAAGGCTCCGGACAAAACGGAGTCAAAATAGAAAAAATAAAATTTGTACATATCATACATAGATGCAGGTAGAGATATACATGTATCACACACTTACATGCATACATATAAACACCTCAGTGTGTCTGGATGTTGAACTTTATTTCAGAAACTTTTTCACTCTTGGGTTGAAATTCTTTTCTTTCTTTTTCTTTCTTTCTTTCTTTCTTTCTTTCTTTCTTTCTTTCTTTCTTTCTTTCTTTCGTTCTTTTTCTTTCTTCCTTTCTTTCTTCTCTTCTCTTCTCTTCTCTTCTCTTCTCTTCTCTTCTCTTCTCTTCTCTTCTTTTTTTTTTAAAAGTGTTGGTAATCATTGAGGTTAGTGATTTGTTTAGTTAAATATCTTTCTGTATGGGGGAGCCAGCTATATCATCACCTATTCAGCTGTTTCAACTGTACTTACACCACTCACATCCAGTCCACGTGGTTTTGCTTGAGACTTTGATTAAAAAATGTCATCAGACATAAAACATGCCTATCTAACAAGGAAAGCAAAACCATTGTTTTAGTTTTCTGGAAATATGAATGATATTATGGTAATAACTAAAGAAGCAGAGGCTGTACATATTTTATGTACTTTTTTTGCTATGAAATATGTGTATTTAATGAGACACATTAATTCCATGTTTTTTACTAGAACACCGTAATTGCATATGGTCATTTGCATGTGCAATTTTAAGTCATATTTACACGTTATCCTTTAACAGCAGTTTGACAAAATCATAGAGCCTTTGTTTAATGGAAAGGAAAATGCAAACAAATACTCCATCTACTACATAAATACACAAAATCAACTGCTTGGGAGCATGTCAAAAATATATGAATGTATTGCATATGGTTATATGGCAATCATGCATTTAAGTCTGAATCTCTAAACATGTGCGTGCAGCTACATTTGTCCAAATTTACATAGTATGTCTAAACCAGGCAAAAAAGAATTAAAGAGAACAGAAAATGTGCAAAAATTTTTTTTTTCATATCAAGCCATGATCCACACTGAATTTACAATTTCTATTTAAAGGAAGATTAAAATTGGGATAATATATTCCATTTTCTGTAAATGCCTTAGCTAGATGGCTCCAAAGAATATTACATGTTTTCAGCTAATATAAATCACTTCTAAAAATTATTTTATTGGTACAGTTCTGAAAAGGTAAGGCAATATGGCTTAAAAAACACAAGAACTGTGAAGTGGCTGTCCCATTAAAAAAATTCTCTCATCTTATAAAATTTCTATATTATCTGTAAAAAGCCCACAAAGACAAAATCTAAACATATTTTTGATGTGAAAGTAAATATTATCTTCGATAGTTTCAACCATTGCATTTTTTTCTTTTGTAGATACAATTCTTCTTCAGGAAAAAAAGGCCTGGTTTCTCAGCTGTAAATTGCTCTTTTATAAATGGAAATCCCCTTGGTGTAGGCGTTGAATGCAGACAAAGCATAAGGAAGGTGAGATTTTTAGAGATACCTGAACAATTATGAATATTGTTAGATGGCATATGTTTTGCAAACCTGTCATTATTTGACCTATGCTCTATCTGAAACAGAGACATATTTTAATGTTAACACCATCAAAATGCACCACCACAAACCCCAGGCTATTCTCCCTTCCCCTAGGACTTCCTCACGGGAACCTGACCAATGATGACCCTACTGAGACAACGCTTTCTTTTTTCCTTTAACTATGAAGCTTCCTGTAGTGGTAGCAATTTGAAAATGTGGCTTTAGTTGGGCACTACATCTTTTTTCCAGTTAAAGGAGGGGTTTAACTTTACATCACTTGCAAGAAGAGAAAGGAAGAGAGTAGCTATTTTAGGAAATGGTATATATGATGTCTGCATCTGGGAAGATGCAGCATAGTGTATTGAGTTTATTGTAGATGATTTATGTAGATGGACAAATAGTTGGTTTTAAACATGTTTTAAATATGTTGTGATTTTCTGTTTCAAGAAGACTTGCATAGGTAGATTGTTACTGTCATGGAAATCTGATATAAGCAAGCCTACTAATATTATATAAAGAATTCTCTAAATATTAACAGATATAGAATGTGTGATAGTGGGATGTTATTTAAAACTTTGCTGTCACTAATGAGGAGTGACCAATGAAATCCCCTCTACTCGTATGTCATGGGATCATCTTAAACCCATTCTATGGAAACCTGTACAACACTGGTCTTGTTCATCATTTTGTTCTGTGGAAATAAATTTCTATAATTTTAAATTTTTTTTTCTGTAAAATGACACACATAAATGGCATTAAGACGTTGTTTACAAGGTATGTTTTTTTCTGCAATCCTTCCTCTAAAGGAAGAGATTCCCTATACCTCTAATGTATAAGTATTTAAGAGGCTTAAAATATATATTTAATACAATCCAGTAGGTCTAAAATGAATATCCATTGTCATGAGTTTAATGATTTTGGATTTACTGCAATAGCCTGCTTTATTTACTGCATTAGCAATAGTACAGACCTACCATGATGCTGCTGTAATTGTAATTATGTGGAGATGTTTGAATTATTTTGTAGTAGTGTTCCAATTAATTTGCCTTTTTGCTTTCTCAAATAATCAAACATGCTGACAAATTCAGAAATATGCTTGCACAAAAATCTATTTTCCTCAGATGTATTTTCCTTCAACTCTTAAATGCATTTTTTAGAGAAGTTCCTAGAAAAAAGTTGAATTTGAGATGCAGCTTAATGCTTAATTTTATTTCTGTTAAAAAATGCCTTTGCTTCAGAATGCAATTTCTTCCAAATAAGGTGTTAGAGGGGAGAAATTTTATCTTCTTTGAAATGCAGGGTGAGAATCTGGATTTCAAAGCAACTGAGTTTAAAATAATAATTTCATTTAAAAAAATTTTCTTTGACATTTTTTGGAAGTAGTTCAGGGTTGGGATTCTGTTTCTTCTGAGTGAAGGAAAACTGAATGAATAGAAAGCCTAAAACCCTGATCCCATGCCCCCTCACACTCAGGTGGGATACCCTCTTAATATAAGTTCTAATGGACATATGCAGAATTTAAGCAGCCTTATCTTATACTTCTTCATTTATTTGATTTTAGGACCAAAATTTTAACTTAAGAAATAGAAAGCATCAGAAAAGCCTATTGCTAAAGAGATTTAAAAGTAGCATCTTTGAGTGTATTTCATATTTGTTTCATAAGACAAGTACGACCGAGTTATTCACTAGAATGGTTCGCAGGTTTCATATGATTTTTTATGATGGTCTGGTTTAATGCCTGTAAATAGTGCAACCGTCTCAGACTCATGCCGGTAAAACTAGATCTGTCTGGAAAACATCACTCTTTCTAAACTTGCTTAAACGTTCAGCTCTTTTCCGTATTAAAGCCCCTTAGAGTTATATGTCTGTGATTTACCACTGCTTTAAATATGCTGTGGATATTTAAAGCTGAAGACACAACTATCTTCAGTCTGTTCTCCCCAGTGAAGGAGTTGTTTTTCCCATTTTGATCAGTGGTCCCTGGCAACAGGGAGCAGATAATGCCCTGGTCCCAAGCACAATGCCGTGTTGTTTGCCCAGCTCCTGTTTCCTTCTCCCCTTTCCCTAGATGCTGGTGTGGTGGGTATGGTTAACAGGCCCACCAGCTGGCGTATCGGTGCAGACATAATTGCACATGAATGGTGTGGGGAGAGAGCAGCGAGGGAAGAAGTAAAACAGATAACAAGCAAAGGGAAAAAGTAGCACTGTAAACAAGCAGCATATTTTTTTCCCCTCCACAGAGCAAGCTTTTGTGACTGGAGGCAGTATCTATGTGCAGCCTGACTTCTAATCCATATCGCAAACAGCTTCCAGATGCCTGAGTCCCCACCACTATTCTGGCATCCCTGCCCTTCACAGATGCCTCTCTATGAGGGGGGTCTATAAGTAAAATTGGGTGTATTTTGCTAATCATTCATTTCCAATCTTCCTGAAGGGGAACTTTTATTAATAAACTCTTTTCATCCGTCTCTTTGATTAGGAAGAAGATAATCGCTTAGTCATGTGAAAAGGGGGGAAAAAAAAAGATTGCTGGGGGGTCGCCTTTTCTAACATGTGCTTGAGTGGAAGGAAACAAATAAAAACCACAGAACAATGCGGGTACTAAATGGTTCCAGTTGAGCTTGAGTGGTGGAGGGGAGTTTGAATAGAAACCGTGGCGGCTGGGCTGGCCTCCCAAGGCAAGCAGAACTAATTCCCCTGATCCCAGCTACCCTGCAGGCAGCAGGCACGTCAGCTGGACCTGGCCAGCACAGCCGGCAGGTGCGCCCATGAGGGGAGGATGGGCAGGGACAGGGCCAGTCACCCACCCCTCGGGGAAGGGGTGGCTCAGTGCGGGATGTATGGCTTTCTCTACAGGTTGTAAAGTCAGTGAGAAGCAATTCAAGAGTTTGCTCTCTGCTGTGCATCATTCTCAATATATCTGCCCTTGTTACTTAGCTCAGGTTACTACACTTGGGCTTACTGCTGCGCTAAATCTTGGGCTTCTCTGTCTAAGGGAAATGTATGCTGTCTGGTGACCACCAGCACTTAATCACAATAGATAGGCTGGAGAGATATTTTCACATTAAGGCAAGTTTGGCTTCCAAACTATGCTGTGCTTCTATTTAAGCCATGTCCTGGGTTTGGCCCACATTCAAAAGCTGATTTTTAAGAATGTAGTACTCTAATTTTAATAAATCAGTGAATTTGTGTGATCAGTTGGCATCAACAGGTATCATCCCAGAGATTGATGATGGCGGAGAATATTATTCACATAGATTATAGTCATAAAAATATTTTTAATTAATTCAGTCACACCTATTCCGACTCACTGAAAGGTTTGAATAACATTTCTTTCTTCTTTTCACTATTCAGGCTGAAACTTAATTTGAATGGTTGAGAAAATGTAGATTTTTATTAATGTATTTTTTTTTCCATAATTTCCGTATTTTGCAATGCTAAGACCTCCAGCACAGTTTTATGGAATGCTTTGGGCTCTGAGACCACAGCAGTATAATGTAGATTTTCACAATGATTTCTATACTCCAAAATGTAAAGGTTAATGCAAAGTTGTCACTTTATTACATATGTTCGGTAATACTTCATTTAGGTTTTCTATTCTCCATCATCATACTAGTTATTAATTCTATCTTTATTTCTAGGGAAAAAGCAGAAAGAATGGAAACTTCATTAATGAATTTCATACTGTTTTGAGGAAGATATTAGTTGATCTATTAACTTCAACATACCTAATCAGAAACTTGAATGTTTCTGATGTTTCACTGTTCTGAAGGTTTCATGCGTTGCTTTTACAAGGATGTAATAAATGCTTAGCGCACATCTAGTTTTTTCTGCATTTTAAAATTGTCTGAGGTCAAGCATTTCCAGGAGAGAGAGAAACCTGTTCATTCACTGGAGATGGGGCTTTGGACACTTGCATAAAATTCAGGTTTCTTGTCTGACTTCTGCAAAGCCTTACTTGAAGCCACGTGAAACCCAAGGGCTCTTTCTACTGTTGTTGATTGCTCTGCCTTGATAAAGGTGTATTTTCACCAGAATTTCCATTCAAAATTTGTGAATCGGTTTTGAATCAAGAGGTGTAGAAATATGATGGATCAATTTAATCAATAAATCCATAGCCAAATCTGATAATGTATGCAGGAAATATCAGGGAAAAAAATTATTTTTCCCATCAATTAAAGGGAAAAAAAAAACGGAAATGAAAGGGAAGTTTTATATAAAATTCTGCTGGCAATAAAACAAATAATCAATGGGGGTTTTTAAAGCAAGAATTTAATAATGCTTGACTGTGTCCTCATATCTCTTACTTCAGAAATCTGTAAATAGGAAAGGACTTTAACTTGCAAATTTTATGAAGAATGACTGACTCTTACTCATAGCCAAAGAGGAAAACTGGAGAAAATAGAATGCAAACTTGAAGAATCACACAATTAAAAGGGAACATGAAATCTTCTGTTATTTTTGTATAAGGAAGGTATTTGTAGATGCAGAAGACAGCAAAAAAACCATCCAGATTGTGTAGTTGCCTGAATTGCCATGCTGCAGGAAGGCTGAATACATGTGGATGTAGCCCGAGCTGAATACGGCTCCTCTCTCCCCCGTCCTTGTATGACGATTCTGACTGCTGGGAGGTGTGGAAAACTGTCCCCAAAAGGTGCCCAGTGGCAGTGAGCTACGTAACATCTGACAGCTTGTGCTGCTTTTGGATCATCCATTACCCAGTGCTTTTTTTGACAGCTATTTTCCAAGGACTATTTGGAAGAAATCAGCTGATCCCAAGGTATAAGTTGGAAAGGGGACATCCTGGGATCTAGGGTGAGGTGTGAAGAGTACTTCTTAAAGCACTAAGCGAAAACAATCATTTAAGCTCCTGATGGTCATAACTTGAATAAGGGTATTCATCCTTATTGTTTTCTTTCTAATTCAGTTCAGGTTGTTGTTTCAGTCTATTGTGTATTATATATCTCTTTGTGAATGCTAATGTTTGAGTGTTCCAGCATTCCTGTATTCTCCAGCTTTAATCCATAGCTATCTGCAGTAAGAGTAGCGGAGTGGAGCATAAAAGGCAAAGTGAGGGTTTAGTGCAGTAATGATATCATGGGCTAAGTCGTATTCTTTCTGCTGCTCAGCCCTGTTCCTTCAGCATCGGTACTTGTCCTCAACAAAAGCTACAGCTCCTGCTTGCACAGGGGTCAAAGGCCTGGTGACCTGTTCAAATGAGACTGGTGTGCTGGTTTGGCAACCTGCAACTTTTACTGGTCAGAAGTTTGGTACCTTCTAGTGAATTGGGGCTCAAATGTGTGTAATACGGGCATACACAGTAAGGTTAGTAATGGAATTGATTCAAGCTATGGCATGGATGATAATATAGGATCGAGCTGCAGAGCGTAGAGGTCTGCTAATTGCCTAACTATTGCCTAATTTTATATGTGCTTTATGTAATGTTTAATTGTCAGGCAGGGTATGGTGTATGAAGATTCTGTTTCTTTGGCACTTCTGCCTTCCCTGTGGATATCAGTGAATGGTGTAGTTCATAAAAAACTTGTGCATAAAAGAAGTTTGCTCTGTAAATTTACCAGATTGTGACAAATTCTCTGTGGCTGCCGAAAATTTCCCAGGAAAGAGCGTGTCTGGAGACCAAAATATAAAGCATGTAAAAACCATGATGCATATTGTGCCAAAAAAAGAAAAATGGAAAAATTTCATGGCTGATAAAGCTTTAGTGTAATGATGAGAAAGACATTATCCTCAAAATACAGGTACCACTTCCCTGTCAGTACACAAGGAGTCATTTTCATTGTCTTAAATTTAACAGCATATGTATTCCCATGTGTAGGAAAAGGGTCCTGGTTAATTTTTGTATGCAATAAAAGGACCTTTGGGCATATTTTACCTTAATGCTTTTCCCTTTGTTTGAGAAAAAGAGCTCTCAATCAGAAAAGCAAGAGATTAACTAAGACTGCAGCATGGATGCTGGCCCGTTCAGTTAAGTGCACTGCTGATAATAGGTATACCAGATCATGAATAATAATAGATTGTTCCTTTGCTTCTAAAGTTTCCTCCTTTTGAGTCTTTCTGAGGACAAAAGAGATACTTTAAAGAGTAGTATGAGATTTCAAGATAATATAAAGTTTTGAATGTATACTGAATATCTAAAAAAAAAAATCAGCCTGTTACACTAAATGATGTTTTGTTAGCATCTGATTTCTGCTGCAAAATGCAAAAGCTGCTGCCTTTGGTAAAATAGTTGGGTTTGGAGCTGAACTCAATAACATATATGCCAGTTTACAGTAAAGTTCTTCCTCATGTTCAGGTGGAATATCCTGTGCACCAGTTTCTGCCTGTTACCTCTTGTCCTCTTGCTTGGCACCTCTGAGAAGAGCCTGGATTCTTCCCCTTGGTAGCCTCCCTTCAAATACTGACAGACATTGATGAGGTCCCCTCTCAGTCACCTCTTCTTGAGGCTGAACTGGCCCAGCTCCCTCAGCCTGTCCTCATAAGAGAGATGCTCCAGTCCCTTGGTCATCTTTGTTGCCCTCCACTGGAACTGCTCCAGGAGGTCCATATCTCTCTTGTCCTGAAGAGCCCAGAACTGTACACAGCAGTCCAGATGTGGCCTCGCCAGGGCTGAGTTGAGGGCCAGGATCACCTCCCTTGACCTGCTGGCCGAACTATTGTCAAGGTACCCCAGAATCCCACAGGCCGCCTTGGCCACAAGGGCACTGCTGGCTCATGGACAGCTCGTTGTTCACCAGGACCCCCAGGTCCTTTTCCGCAGAGCTGCTTTCCTTTGTGCTCAGCCAGTGTGGAGAGGACTTCTTGAATCCCAGGCTTCTCTTCCACCAAGCATAGTTGTGATGTTTGACTGACTCCAGATCTCTCCTTGGATAAACCCACTCCTATTATTTCATGGAGTTTGATTATTATATTTACAGTTCACCTCCTCAACAACACTAAACTCTGGCAAACCAGAATACCACTTTGAAACACAAGGGTTTGTTTTCTTTGGTGTTTTTTTAAGACAAACCTGCAGTTACAGTCCTTCTTTTGCTTTATTCAACTACAGTCATGCTCTTATCACAGTGTGCTGCTCCTGCAAGTCGGTGCTAAATTTTTATTCGATTTTAAGGTATGCAGAACAGACATTAACCAACTCTCACAAGATACTCATGAAGTCAATGGTTAACTGAAATTATCCTTTGTAAGTAAATGAGATTTTTAAATGCGAAGATTGTGGAATCTTTGCCAGGCCAGCTGTGATTCTCCAGTTGGACAGTAGCTCAGACCTGTTGACACCCAAGCTTCTACTTATGCCATCAGACTATGCTGCCTTCTGACTGAAGAAGATGTTTCCCAATTAGATGTAAATTATATGGGTTTATATATTATGTTTAATTAAAGAATGAGCAAATAGTTGTGACAACTGGCAAGATGGTTATTTTGTACCATCTCAGGCTCAGCTACAGCTACAAAAGGGGCATGCAATCAGCAGTTGTCTTTAAAAAGGGCAGTTAGAATAAAATGATTAGTTTAATCAATTTAGACCTATTTTCTTAAACAAATGGAACTCCTAGAATTGCTTCCTCTGTTCAGACTGGAAGACTTTGTATGACAGAAAAGGAGAGGTTTCAAGTACCATCCCTTAGTCTAGAAAAGAGGAAATTATTTAATGTAATTAACATTTCCTTTATATTTACCAAGGAAGTGTGGTTACCTGTGCTCAGGGACACTAATTTACTGATACAACTGACACTGCATAAAAAGGAATATTATTTTTGAGATTTAAAAAAGGACTACATAAAAAGTATGCAAGACTTACTTCCCTTCCTGGTTTACTTGTAGTTCATTCGGAACTTAAGTAACTATTTAGAACATTTGCTGGGATAGGAGGTTGGGAGGTCAGTTTAGCAGAAGCCACACAAAACTACTTACTGTCTTGATAAGAATGGGTTTTTTTCTGCATGCTTGTCATCCAGCCATTTTTCACAGTGCATAAACAGTTGAACAGCATGTGAGTGACTCAGGGACTTGAAACGTGTTTCTGGAATTTGTTGAATCGCACACTATAATCACTTAATCTGCTCCAGGTCAGTTAGGATTTTCTAGTGCATAAATACACAGGCAGAAAACTCATTCCAAGACAAGCTTAAAACAAAGTATAAGCGTGGCAGGTCCTATTAATTTCCTGTGAAAGCTATCCTTTATTTTTAAAATGCTATTTGTGTATTTTTCAGTTTTTGTAAGGAAAGAGGTAATACCAGACTGCAAAGGTCTTCCATAAAGCCCAGTGAAGTTGGTAAGAATCTTTCCACTTAAGTATGCAACATTTGGACTGGGTCATTTTAACAGTAAACTACTACACACTTTCTCATGTGAAGTTAGTTTCTCTCATTACATGTGAGACACTACTTTGTTGTATTTTAAAGCTTGCGGGTGCTAACACATTTTGACTCATTCTTAACCTCGTTGTTGCACTTGAATCAAATTAGTTGCTTGATAAATTAGCAATCTATTAATTTCAAGTTCTTTGAAATTTGTATAGAGTGCCGCAGTAGTCGTATTCTTAATCAGCAATATGCATATCCTTATCAGTGTGCTTTACATTACAGTGATAGATATTGATTAAGATGTGCTTAATGGATTATCGGATATTATCTCCTGTGCAATTTGTAAAGAATTAAGCTCATAATTTTCTGTTCTGGGATCAAAGAAAATTTGATTTTCTCTAATAAGGTATGATTTATAACAGAAGTAGACAAATGATTAGTTTTCTCTAGTGTATGAGGATTACATTTCTGAATGCAATTTTGGCATATAGATCTAAAAGAATACAGATAAGAAAGAAATCAGATGTTCATAGAAATTGTGGCATTCAGAATCAATAGAAACTTAATAATTCCAAGTACCTCTTATGCTAAAACATAAAAGCTTTAGAGATAGCATTACCCAGCACAGTGGCAATGTCTTGCCCAAGAAAGTGGAATGCAGCCCTGGCAGTCTATGGTTTAAATATTTTGAAACTCAGTCGAATGTGTTAAGTAGGTAACATAATGTATTCAAGTGCAACAGTCATATATGTTCATATAATATACGAAAAAATAAATTTAATTTCGTTCATTGGCTTCCTGTTATTTAAAGGGTTATTATTTCATGCATTTTTTTCTTTTTTTAGCTCTGACTTCAGAGTTAGCCCTGAATTATTGTCCAAATTCCATTTGCCCTACATTTTAGTGATGAGTAGTCATGCTGCATATATGGCATAACAAGTTGAAGAAGAACCTAGACCTCAGGATAAGGTATACTGTTTATGGATAAGTAAATCCTAAACATTTTCTGCTTGTTTTGGCACTTTTCCTTATATTCCCCTGTGGAATGAAAGGTTCTTTGTACCTGAGACATCTACTGTCTATATTTTAGGCCATAAATTAAGACTTATAAATAAATATAACATTCTTTTATTCAATAAACACCAAGCATTTTATACTGAGCCCTATATGGTCCATTATGAAATATATTCCTATTTAAAATTCTTTCATGCAACAAAGTAAAAAAAAATGTAACAAATCAAAAATTATTAAAATGCTGGAATCAGCCAAAACACAGATTTTGGTTACAGCAGACCAATTGTCTCCCATTTGCACTCATGCCTCAAGTTAAAGTGCTGAAAGAAAGCAGCGACATTGCTTTTAAAGAATGAGCTGGATATGCTAGAAGTTGAGTTGGGGCAGCTAGTTTGAACTGATATTTTGGATGTGGTGATGCAAACTACTGGATTGCCTATATCTGACAGAAATGAAGAATTAATGGATCTGTTCAACTGATTTTTTAACGGTGAATAAATTTCACAATTCTCCTATTATGATGGAAAAAAATTGCTTTGTCCGGATCTACATATTCATCCTTATTTTGTTAGTTCATGTTTGCATTACAGCTTAACACTGAAAAAAAATTGTCTTTGGAAATTGTGATTGCTCCAAACAATTGCTTCAGTTCTAAACATTTGAAACGGTATACAAAACGACAGCTGCATTCGGGCAAATACATCAAACATACAGAAATATATAAAACTTAATCACATCATTTATAGTGAGTCTGTTAAGCTGCAAATTGCACTGAAGAACATGTTAAAAATAAAGGAGTCACCTTAACAATCTGCCCATACTGTTCCTTTACATTAGTCTGAAACTAATTCTGCATCAGCGTGAAATGAATTGGACTTGGTTCATAACCAGGTCTTGAATATTATGTAGTTCTTACCAGAGCTACATACAGAGTTGTGGAAGTGTCAGTCATAAATCATGTTTGCTAATGGACTTTCTAGGAAGAGAGATATTCTTGTTACATGGCCAGGAGAAAGAACTGAGGTTTAATCAGCTTGGTGAGTCAAACACGTATCTCTAGCAAATACTACTGAAAGCAAGGAAAAAAATTGCAAATTTATATGATCCCCCCAAATTATAGTTTTTTCTTTAGGACCCAAAAGGGCTCTTTAACCTTGATGCAGAGGCCCTCAAGGATCTCAAGTGCTGCACCAAAAGTTTCATTCATTCATCTCTGAGGTAGAAAGCACAGCTAGCTTCCCTTTTTTAGACATTCCTATCTGACACTGTACAGTCTCATTATCAGTGAAGTGCTATAAAAGGAAATGTTTTGTGACTCCCAGAACAGTAATAGGGATGATAAAACCCTGAGAATCTCTATCCCTAATTATTTTTTTTTTGTCTATTTTGGATCTGAAGTTAAAGCATCTGGAAGAACAAGCACTTTTGAGACTGATATCAAGAGTTAGGTTTTCCCATGCTCTCTCATTCTTGGTTGATTAGCAGATTAGTGTGCATGAGCAGGGAAAATATCCAGGACTTGGAGATTTTTCTTATGGCTAAATTATTTCAATCAGAACACTTTCTCTCTGGAGAACAGACAACAGAACAGAACAAAACAAACAAACCAACAAAAACCCCAGCCCTTGAGAATTACCTAAGTTCTTGGGACATAATCCTTTACCAAGCATGTTTGCAAAATAAAGTGAAATATTTTCAAAGAATATGACTGAATGCATTTCAAGTTCCCACTCCTTATCTTGAATGAGGCCATGACACAGCTATTTAAAAAACAGTCTCTGCTCATTAACTTGTCATCTAGGAGCATCCAGCTTAGATCTAAAAAGACAAAAAAACCCATCCAAGAGTGCAGTATAAATACCACATCTAATTTCAGGAAAGCAACCAATACACAAAGAGATTAAATTCCTCATCCAAGAGCTGACAAGCTGCCACTGGCAGATCTCAGTTCCCAAATCCTGCAAGTCTTACCTGGGTACTGGAGGAGATGGATTTTAATCCTGTAGAGTCCCAGTTGTTTCTGTAGAAGACCTCAGCAGTTGAAGAAGACCTCAGCAGTTTACATGCTGGCAGTCTATATGCTTGAAGACCCCAAAACCTCAACAATCTTCGTGCTTGAAGAGGACACAGTTTAAACATAGCTTCAGATCTTCTGGTCTTGTGAAATGCTCACAACAGTGAAACAGCTGGAAGGTGCAGATTATAACAACATGGTTTTAACTAAATTGTTTTCTAGCTTTGATTCATAGTTCCAGATTCACAAATCAATTTAAATTGTCTTGGTTGTGCTTAAGAATTTTTTCAATTGAAGGGTCATCCCTGATTAATTACCAACAAAACGCAAAGCAAGTTAAAGTTTAGATACCTTTATTATATGCTTAAAAAAAACAACCCTGAAAATTGACCTAAAATCATTTTTCTCTTTTGAATTACAGATATAGATAGGTCAGGTGACTTCTAACTACAGCTGGTAGATGATATTGCCTGTACAGCCAAATGCCCCCCCATTTGGACCCTAAAACTGACACAGACATAATGGGTAAAGTACAAACACAATTAATGTCACTGCAATTTTGTCATTAACTTTGCAGATCTAATATCTACGTCAAACTCTGGCTGGTGGATCACTGACTGAAGGCAGAACAGTGAGGATCCCTGAGCAGTTGTTTGTGACTCTGCCTATGTCTGACCTAGTCAATTTGGCTACATTTTGAAATATCACCAAATTCATCACAGGAGCATTGTCAGAAGACTGTCTGACTTTCGGGTCCACAGAAAATTGCACTTTACTGAACATTAAAGATGCATTACAAGTTATAGTCACTTTGCGTGATTATTATGGTATCAGTCATAGAGCTTCAACCATTTTCACTGTCGTCAGTGAAACTGTGAAATAGCACAACTATGTCTGGCAGCAGACAGTGAGGAACAAAACAAGACAAAAAAATCCCAACAAAAGCTGCAAATAAAACCGGTGCACATTATGCAGAAATTGCCTTGGCATGCAGGTCATTGGTGATTTCATTTGTAAGTAATGTTTTGATTGTCACAGATTATATGTTGCTCTCATCCCCCTGACATTTGTTGTGCAGCGGGATTGATTTTTGTGCTCCAGTATGAAAAGGTCACTTTGATCAATACAGTGTAATTGGCACTAAATTAGGATCATATCAGGTTATTTTGCTATTTAATGATGAAATATTAAAGAATAGCATGGGAAGATTGCAGGCACTAAAGTGCACTTTAAACCTGCTGTAATGATGTTTTATTTTGTGGGAAAAATGGAGAGAAAAACAACTAAAGTGCAGAAAATGACTGTGATGTATTGGAAGAGTGGCCTGGAATTACATATTTTCACTTGAAATAGACTGAAAGCCCCAGACACAAAACACCAAACCCAGCAGTCAGTCCTGAATACGTTATACACAGAGAGCCCTTCTTTAGAAGTTTTAATGATGCTCATTATGCACTAGTTACACGTGTTAAGTCTTTACGATCTACATATAATGGCTGGGCAAAAGTAGATTGCTGAAGTTACGCACTTAGGCCATGATTCAGGGCAACACTTGAGACATAATCGGCCACCATTAAACTCGAAAGTAAATAATTAGGCACATGCTCAATGTACACCTGTGTGGTATAGTTATAAGCACTTTATGTGGTTCCCAAACCACCATGGTACAAACATGTCAGGATTATTCAAAGGACAAACTTAAGCCATGCTTGTTTTTTAGAAAAGATGCTTTTGTAAGTAACTCTGCTACTCTTTTTAAGTTCAAAAGTTGCTTGCTTCATCCCCTCCTTGTTTTAAGAAAACTCAGTATTACACTATCAGTATTTGTAGAGCAGTCTCTGTAGTGTAAAGCCAAGGTTAACATCTTAACCTTTTAAGTTTGTACTCCAGCTAGGTAATGTACTTAAGGAGAGCATAGCTCCAATGAGATTTCCTGCAACATTGACTGCCTTTAAAGAGTAATCTTTTGATTAAGATTTCCCAAAGAGTGGATGCAGAACGCACCAATGTTCTCAATGGTTCTCAGTGTTAACAGTGAAACTCTCCTAAGGTGGGTGATGAGAATTAGCTATCAGCTGTCGTGTTCAGGCACCAGGCTTGATAGAACTTAAATGGGAATCTGAATGCTCAGCTCCTATTTAAATAAATAAATACCCCAAATAAAAAATCACCAGCGAAAACCAAAAGCAAAGACAAAAACCTCAGCCAGTTTCAGTCAATTCTCACTGAATTCATTAGGATTCTTTTCAGGTAAATACAGTAGACAATGCCTTAGATTAATTGTCCATTGGAAAAAAAATTGGATATAATCTTTAAGAACATTGATTAAACTTGAATCTATTTTTTCAAGTGTTTTTTAAAAATATAAACACGTGCTGATGAGTTCCACAAGCTCAGATGCTTCCTATTTAATGAGGATATATTTAGAACATGAGTTTTGTCAATATTTTTTCAGACTTTGCATCTAAATAACGATAAGCATCATAAGCAGTGTTAATAGTGTATGTTATTTTCTCCACTGTAAATACATGCTCTTTCCAATTATTCTGAAATGTTGCTGAACAAGAGGAGCAGCATAAGATTATACTTTTAAATGCAGCTAATGTTGCAAGAAATTTGTTTGAAGCTTTGCTGCTATTAAGTATGTTATCTAGCTGTGGCATGAACTTTAAATTGCTAAGATATTAATTTTGTAAGTACCCTACAAATATCCTAAACCTATTAATAATATAAAACAGTAGAATTGAAATTATATAAACCATGTAAGGTAACCCTTAATGACTTATTTAAATTTATGTACCAGGCAAAGTTTGGCCTAATCAATCCTTAGGACTTCACTTACTTTAGACTGTTCTTATTAAGTCTTTGAACTACTGGGCACATTTTGGATTTAGTTTAAAATATGTCTTTTAAAGTCTATTAAGAGAAGACCCATGACAAAAGCAAAACAGAATTTATTGGACTTCAGAGATTTTATGTGTGAGTGATCCACTCAGAAGGAATATTGTTTATCCATGGAAAGATAGACTGTCATGATCTGAAGAAAATAATCAAGAAACATGTTGAGGGGCTTCAGGGCCTGATTGTGGGAGAAATGTGCAGGT
This sequence comes from Falcunculus frontatus, assembly GCA_013398115.1. NCBI lineage: Eukaryota > Metazoa > Chordata > Aves > Passeriformes > Falcunculus > Falcunculus frontatus. The sequence continues at coordinate 591,497 of VZRV01005195.1, forward strand.
GTAGGCAGAAGGAACATGTTCCAGAATACCCTGAAGTGGTGTATCCCAATCAAGGCCATGATACGCACTGATACTGTGTCACAGTGTACTTGATCTTCAACTACCCACGAACAATTTGCCTGCAGATAATGAAGCTTAAATACAAAGGAAAGAAACGAAACATCTTTCCAGAATGAGCTTATCCTGTTTTCAGTACTTTTTCCCTACTTCTTCAGTGGTTTTCACACACAGACACAATAAAGGGAATTAATAAAAAGAATTAAAAAAAAAAACCCTCCACAACATACATCATTAGATTAAAAAGGGAGATTATTCAGGAATTCCTGCTATGATATTCCATCATTGGAAAGAAAAAAGATTGATTTTGGATAGAACTCTGTGTATAAAGATAGTGGGCTTTCAACTGATTTCCCAAAGTTCTGTTCATCCTTTAAAAGATATTTCAGTTACAATTTACCCTCTACTATTTTAAAAATTATTTAAAATTAGTTTCTTTTATTAAAAAAAATGTTTCACAACAAGGCAATTCTAAACAGTTTTAAAAACAAAGTTACTGTAGTTTAAGGACTGCAGTCCGTAGGCCCTCCACATGATTCAAATATAAAGAAAATGGGATCAGTGCAGTGATATCCATAACACAGAAGTGACTGAAATCCAGAATCTGGGAAGAATGTCCTTCAAGAGATGAATTTGTTTTTTGACTTTGCTCTGGTAATTGAACTCTTTTCCTCAGGAAGACCTGATGCTTTATTTCTGCCTCAGAGTTGAAAAGTAACTATTTCTGATGTTGCTTGTAATCTAATCTCCCAGTTATTTTATCTCTTTGTCAAGAAATGTACATGAATGTCATGAAATAATTTTAGTAGTGGAATGAGAAGAGCAGTGGCTTATGAAAAGCCTTTCTGATACAGTACTTTAAATACATATTTACATTTTATAGAAATCAATACCTTAGATATAATTAAAGACATGGATGGATGAATTGAATTAATACTGTAAAACATGCAAATAAATGAAAGTTCAGTTGTCCAACTTTATTCCATCAAACTGAAGTGAGTTAACATGCATGTCATGTGTTAAATTATTTCATAAATAAAAATAATTTCATTTATAATTAAATAAATATATCTATTCAAATATTACCACGTCTAAAACTTGTAATTGAAAATTTCAAGGTAGAAACTCCACCACAAGAGGACAGCAGGAATAAAAAAGGGCATATAGCAAGAGAAAAATGCCCATTGAATAAGAAGCTTTGTAGCTGCATGACTTTTACCCAAGTTGAACCCTCTGTCCTGCCTGCTGCTGATATTGAAAAGAAATTGTTTTACAAAGCTAAGGCTTACTTACTGGCTACTCTACAGTTGTATACAAAACATCTTTGGATGACATACACCACCATTCAAAGTTCATTATGTTAGTGATAACACAATTTATTTCAGCTCATAGTATGGAGTACCTGCATCTCTCTGCACTTTGTAAATCAATATATGCATGTGTTTCCATTGCACATTTGTGGAGGGCTTGTGACTTAGCAGGGATTATTTGCCCTTTAACCTGTCATCAGGTGCCTCGGAGTATGAAAATCCCTTCACAAAATAGAAAAAAAAAGGGAATAACTACTCATGTGGATGCTGAGAACTGAGCTGGTTTCCTGCAGCTCCTGCTGTGCCCCCATTCAGTTGCTTGCAGTAGGCACACGACGCCTGCCCACCGAGCCACTCGTACCCGAGCAGACCGAACCTCCCACGCGAGCCGGCAATTCGCCGTAATTTACGTACAGGTCTTTGGTCCCATTTGCTTCATGCCGGCAGCGTGCCTGGGGCTGAGCGATGAGCTATGATGTCATTTCTCCCGAGCTGGGCAGCACTTACTGCACTGCCTTACACGGGTCAGCGGGTGAGGAGTACGGACAGGCAGCTGCATAGACATCCATCAAAGCAGCATGCTCATCCTCCATCTGCAGGGAGTTCTGTGCTGTTCTCCCCTCTAGCCCTGGCGCAGCACATGTGGGCAGAGGAACAGCTGCTAGGCCATGTCCAGAGTGGGAATATTAGATGCAAATCCAAATATAGACCACAGATCTCACTGCAGCTGAGTGGTCAACCCTAAAAGGGCTTCAGGCAGCAGCAGAGACCCCCCCAGACAAACTGGTGAGCTGCAGAGCGTGTCTTAGAGGGTGCTCTCATCATCGATGGGCCCCATGCTGAAGTGGGCAGTGAAGAAGCCACTGTAAGGAGCATGGGTAGGAGATGGTCAATTGGGACACAGGGATCAGGGATAAGCATGTCTGATGATTGAGGAAGAAGCACAGGACCCACTAAAAGCACAGCTCTAAAGAAATTTAAGCTTCTGTGCTAGCAGGGTGTAGCATCAGCCAACGCATCAAACCTTCACATACCCTTTTTTTCTTCTGACATTAATGCACAAACTCTTACCCCTTTTTGTTTTTTAAGATTTTTGATTCCTCAACAGATATGGTACCATTCCAGCTCTCTTCAGTCCATCTGCAGTGGGACTACAGTTTTGACAGTAGTGCAGGGCAGAGGAAGGTTGGACTGAAGGCATGGATATGTTTTTAACCAAGGGGCAAGATTCGACAGCCCTATGTCCTTTGCTTTACCTGCTCCAGGCCTCTGAAGGTGTTTTGCACAGACACAGAATGAGTCAAGGACAGAAACAATTAACAACTGGACCAACAAACTCATTTCTTGTTGCTGTGGATAATAGCATCATATCATCACATCCACAATTTTAAGCATGTCTCACTGGACTTAATAATGCCAGAAACAGCTTTTTTACAAACTTAGGGCCAGACTCTGTTTTCCTTTTTAGTGATGTGAACATTTGTAAGTTTTGAGGTTAAGGGTTTTTTTCTGTGTACTTTGGCAGTATTAAGAGTTGATACCTCTTGGTTTTGGCACTTTGGGCTAATTCTCTATTGCAACTTCTGGGTTCAAGTAGGTGGGTCAGTTTGTAAGACAAAGATTGGGTTCCCAGGAAATGAATACTTGAAAAATATCACCTTCGCTCTTCATAAGGGATCTTATTACTACTCTCATAGATAAAATGAAAGTCTCTAACTCCATCTAATGTTCAAACTGCTGAGCACCCAGCATCTGTGTAATCTGCTTGCAAAATATGACAGCTTTGCTATGGTAAAAATATTATACTCTTACTGTCATGGTTACACAAAAAAAACCATCTGAACACACACAATATGATACAGCACAATATAATGCAGCACACATCCTTAATTGCAATGGCCACTTTTCTTTTTGTTATTGTTATTCTTAATATTGTTTTAATGTTTTCATTAATCAGCTCATTTCAGTAAGTATAAGGACGAAAGACAGAAGTTTTTGTGAGAGCACAGTGAAGTCAGCAGAGTGATGAAAAATAAGATTAATACTTCTGTCACAACTAGCATTTCCAGCTCATTCTTAAGATTTCATCTGCTTTTCAAACAAATTATTACTCACTCACTGGAAGCTTTGCCAACACTGTCTTTGTGACTTACGATAATTAATTTGAATGTTTGTGCTCTTTACATCAGCATGTCTCAACTGAACACTGTAGAAAGAGAAGCTATACGTGTGTTTATGGGGAGAGCTCAGACCTGTAAGTGGACATGCACGGGTACACACACATAGCCTTTTTCTTCAAAGCCTATCTTCTTGTATTCAAACACAAATTTGAAAATCTATGAGCCACAATAATATTAATTCCCAGTTTCTTTGACCCCTCATAAAACAAAAGAAGAATGAGTGTTTGGCTAAAAGGATTTTAATGATGCCTTTGGACTCTTATGTTCACGTAATGACTAGTAGAAAGATTTATATGCCCTGTATAGGTATAATTAGACACCCACAAACCCATTGACCCTGATGAGGTGAAGAGCTCTCCTGCTTTTTGTTTCAGCAGTTGAATCAATACTTGCACGTTTTACCACTGTGGAGTGAAATTGAGGAAATGAAAATCTGATAATTTTGCTCCCAGTGCAGTCTAGACAGAGGAGAGCAGTTTTAGTCTTTGACAGGAAGATCTATTTCCAGTTACTCAAAAGGCTAGTGTCAATTTTAAAACTTCTCTTATCATTGATTTTCAGTTTTGTTAAAAAGGATGTTTTATTAGAAATATTAGTCCCAGTTACAATGTAAGCTTATGTCTGTTTCACAGGTTGATGAAATCATGGTTTCATTTTGGTCTGAATCACAGGATACTTCTGCCTGGTCACTTTTGTTGCAAAATATGTAGTCTGAAGAAGTTAATTTCATTGTGTCTTCTAAATCTACATAAATCAGAACAGAACTCAGTATGCAATGGTGCAGGTTCATCTAGGAAATGCAGTGTATATGAAGAAAAAACATGGCTAAAATATGTAAAATAAATATAGTTTGGCAAAATTGTAATATAAGTGAAGTATTATTTTTATTTCAATTGTGTTGCTTTTTGTGTAGTTTTTTGTGTGTTTTGTTTTCAATCAAGGAAATAATTACTCATAAGTGTAAAAAAATGCAAGAATATTAAATGGAAATCTTTTAGGTTGGACCTGGAGGCATAAGCCAATGATATTAAACTGCAAAGCAAAATGAAAACACATACCTGTAATTTTGGAAGGAGTATCAGAAAACTGATGTTAACTTTCTGTTTACCATGGTAAACAGTTTCAATTCAGTATAATACATTATGTATGGCTATTGCCATTGCTTTTATTTTATCATATCAATAGACTCCACTGATTTTAATGTTCTATCACCTGGCTTTCACCTGTGGTATCACACTGTCTTATGTGCTGATTTTTTTGTAGAAGTTTATAATGTGTTGAAAACACACATAATCATAACAGATCTGAATAAAATTCCAGCAGAGTCAAAAATCCTCAAGACCCCTTAAAGACAAAATAGAAGTCATTTTATATGTACAGACTAAGAGGCTTAGGATTAGAATAGCACAGATGGTTCAAGTATTAACCAGAAATTACTTTTTGCACACACACAAAAATGTGTCAATAAGTAAGCTACTATAGAAATAAATAAACCACTTTTCTAATTCATTAAGAGAACAGGAGTCTGTTCTAGGGGTGCATCACATGCCTTGTTTTAATGCTCTGCCTTGTGCAAGGAGAAATCAAGGTATAATACTTAGATATATAATCAGTTCTGAAGGCTTTGAATTGCATTGGTATCTCTTTCAGCTCGCCGTTTGGCAATGCTTATTGCCTTCCCCAAAACAGTTCACACTGGAAGTAATCTCTGACGTTTGGGGTTTTTTTGTCTGTGTCTATAATGTGCTCCTGAGAGAGACACAGCTCTTGGGGATGAAGAAATTGATATTAAATATGCATCTCAGGACACGTGGGTTTTTTACAGCTGCATCTCCTGCCAGTGGAATTTTATTAAGCACAAATTAACGAAGCTTTAGGACTTTCAGTCCTTACTCCCACAGGGCTAGTAAAAGTAAAATTCTGATTTAATAAATCCTTCAAATAAGAAAATAAACCCCCCCCCCCCCTCAACCCTACACCTTGTTTCTTATGCAAAGTTGGGCTTCCTCCATGGATTGTACAGTTCTTCATTTGGTTGTACTTGAAATAATAAGTACTGGTATGACATTTTTTGAAGCATGTATTGAGTCACAAGGTGCTGTGAATTTTGTTAATTGGAAAGTCTGAACTCATCTCCTTCAAGCACAAATAATTATTTACCTGATATGGAATATTGTCTCACAGAACCCCAAGTTCACACAAGATCTAAGATACTTATTATTCAGGTTCCTTTGAAGGTTGCCTTAGATTCTCTAAATTTTTGCCTTTACAACATAGTATGTGATTATTTGAAACAATTTGCAAATAATGACAAAATGATGTTAAGCACAGTTCTACTTAACCTTTTAAGAGTGTCTATAAGGTACATTTTTAAAAAGGCTAGTTTAGGCCAGATAGGAAATGACTACTGCATCTAGATGCTAAGTATGCTGAGTAATCGCAAATTACTCATCAGTTGTTTGTTATGCTTTTTTTACTCCTTCTTCAAGGTAACTCAATAAAACTAATGTGGAGAGGGGTTGTTTGTTTTGTTTGTTTGTTTGTTTTATTGGGGGGTTTTTTGGTGGGGTTTTTTTGTTTGTTTGTTTCTGTTGTTGGTTAGGTTTTGTTGGGGATTTAGGGGTTTAAAAAAAACCAACCTAAAAATGCTGTTGATTGTCCCTAAAAGTAAGGAAATGTACTTTTCTCCTCTCTGCTTTCAGTTACTCAAGATACAAGCTCTTCAGTAGGTAAATTAAAACCCAAAATTCCCTCAATTTTTCTGTAAATTTTACATGCTCTTTTAAAAAAAAACAACTTGTAAACAGCAAGCAAACAACAAAAAGTGATTTTATATTTTAAATTTTGCTAGAGTAAACATGGCTTTTGCTCAATAGAGTTCAAGACAGATGGCTTTCTTTTTCTTCTGTAAGAATTATTAGGTATAGTTTTATCACAGAATATCATACATAAAATCATATTATTCCCGTATGTATGTTAATAATGAGGAAAAAAAAATCTAGAAATATGAAGGGAAAGTTGCATGTAGCTTAAAGGAATAGTTGAAAGTCTATTGCTAAACAGACGATTTGCTAATGAGGAACTTGTTCTTTGAGTAACCTCTTATTTTTCCATGTTTAAGAAGCAAAATGTAACACTGTGTAGCTAGTGACTTTTAGATCAAGATTAAGGAAAACAAGACAAAAAACAGGAGCAAAATATCTGTTAAATGAAACAGCACAGCATGATGTGAGCACCTGCCTGTTCGCAGGCTGGCTGGGCTCTGACAGTGACACAGTTCCTCTGCCTTGCATATGAGCTCCTCAAATTAAACCAGGAGCTGCAAACAGCAAGCAGTCCCCCTTTCGGGTCTCTCATCCTGCAAACTGGTTTAAGAACTACATGTTGTCACTTGCCAGTGCAGTTTAAGGAAGAGCAGTGCAGCATAATGAAAGAGGAATAAGACTGGAAGTCCTCCTAGCTGTTACTGTTGTCCCCTACTGAGACCAATTAGCTAATACCAATTTCTGTGCTTCAAGTACAAAATTTATCCCCTCCTCATGCTTGTCCGTGAAGGATGTGTTTAGGCACTGTCAGTGTCTTTAGAATTACTGCATTCTTCATGCCCACCACCCCTTTCTTTTGTTAAGTACAGGAGTAGGAAAAAAAGATCAAATTGTATGGTTTACACCCTCTCTAATAATTCAACTGAGAGAGTAAGTGAAATTTTTGTATTTTCAGAACCATGATTCACCCCTGAATTTTTTAGAATGCTCTTCTTTGAAAACAAATTGCAGTACATCCTCCATGTTCAGATAAACTGTCCCTCCTTTTGCTGCTCATTCTTGAACTGGGTATATAACCAAAGAGATTGCCTAATCTTGGCAGAAGTTTCTTTGAATAAAGTGAGATAATGGAGGGAGAGCAAAAAAATGTACAGAGAATATGAGGAACAGGAGAAGTTGGCCTAAACTTACCCTCATGCTTTACACAAACACATACACAGACATCTTTAGAGAACAATTCCTGTTTCTCAATTGATTCCTAAATGTAGTCCCTATGCAGCAACATATGAGAGTCTAAATGCCATGAGTATGTGTCCTCAGCAACCCTGCTCTCAGACAGCTCATGAGTTTCTGTACAGAGTGGGTATCATTTAGTGGATTATATTGGTCAAAACTATTCAAACCATGACAAAGTGCAAAGGCTCAACTGTTTTGTAAATAACATGTTATAAACAAATGTAATTATGCAATTGAACATAATTCGTTACAGCCCTCGATGGACGATGGAAGGAGCAATTCGTATCTTTAAAAGTCCATAATTACATAATTATACAATATTCTGTAATTGCAAATAATCATGTAAATACATCATTGAAAATTTTAAAAAATCTGTGTTGCATCATAAATGGGATAATAGGGATTTTACTGTTGGAGTGAATTAACCATCTCAGATGAAAACTTGTGCATTCATGTACATCAGTCTCACTTCTCCATTAGAAAAAACATTTGCTCCTTGTAATCCTTGAAAATTATAAAGTAAAAACATAACTTTGAATTTGAGTTAAAACAAGTAAATGGCATTTTTCTTTCATTTTTCAGTGGAGGCAAAACGTATTGCCTTGGAATAAAGAATGGCTTTCAAACAGACAAAAAAGTTATGTTGAAAACAAGCGTTATGCCCCATAACTGATTAAGAAATCAGTGAATATTTTTTATTTGAAATTAACTCTTTTTCTACAGTAAAGAGGATAAACACTTCAAGTAAATAAGTGAACTTTCCTTAAAACTAGGGGAAAGGCAACAGTAGGATAGGAGTAGGTTAGTCTAGTACAGCATAGTTAATAACCCATTCCGTCGTATCCATAAATTAATGAGCCTAGTGGACTGAGGTCTAAAGATGTAAGTGATATAAAACTAATTTAAACTGAGTTTGTCTGCCACTGAGAATTCTCAGTGAAACTTGGGGTTTAAGGCTGCAATCTTCATCACCATGAGATTTGGGATACATTTCGGTGGTGCGTCATGTAAACTCCCATACGAGAAAAGTCTGTATACCTACAATCACTGTTTGTATTGATAGACAAATTTAAATCCAGCAGACTTTTTAAAAATAATGCTGAGTAGAAATTAACACACAACCATGGAAATACCTTTTACTCTTTACATGAAATGTAGGTAGTCATTTCTATGCCATGAAGGATTCTAAACATGTTGGTCTTTGCCTACCTCTCACAGGCTAAACAACACATACACGTGTTTTTCCAAACAGTTACTAGAAAGAATTTCTTTATTCTTTCAGTCAGGAACAAGCACTCATACACAGGTGTGAATGAACACACACAGAGACACACACACAGAGTTGTGTTTGGGGCACACACACACTCTTGTTTGGGGCAAACACTTAGGAAGTTGTCGAGCTCTTTTGAACCATTTTTTTTTCTGTATTGCTCTTGTTGAATGATCCAGTGATGGCACAACTACATTTTCTGTCACCTCTACAGCCAAAGGCTTTTATGGCATTACTCATTTTGAAAATACAAGGCACAATCCCTACACTGAGATCTACAGCTGTCTCCAGGATTTGTAATGAATTTAGTAGCACTGGTCCAGATGTGAAGAAAGGAAATAAGAGCTCTTTAACAGCAAGCTTTATTCACTGATTTTGTTATCTACACTGTTAAAAATTTTGTTGCTTTGCTTAAAAAAGAAATCTTTAAAAAAATGCTTTCAACAAGATTTATGATATTAAAATACAAAGAATACAATTTGTTAGTTCAGTCTGGATAAACAATAAACAAACTGCAGTCCCTGCCACCTTTTTAATTATGAAAACAGCTCAGCTATATTATCAATCCATCTTCCTGTCCTATTTCCTGCTTACATTTCTATCTTTGTACTTTTCTCCCTCCTAACATTGTGGTACTCTTAAAGGTTAAGAAGAAATACCTGTCACTCCTTCTTCTATGGAGTACATACATGGGATAAAATTTTAATTAGAGAATGCTGAGTCCAACAGTTGAATTCTGCACTAAGTACTGAAAGTAACAGGATTAGAATGCTTATTTTTTACAGTAGGAAATGTGGAGTCTATTCCACAGAACTACCGTGCTGGGCTTTTTTCTTCCAAGCTCTGCCTTCTAGTGCTGTCTTTTTTCATTGTTCGACCAAACATTTATGCTGTCAAAGGTACTGGTCAAACGCAAGAATGTGATTGCTCATGTCAATTTGTCAATTTAATGTAGAAAACAAAGAGCTACAGAGGTCTTGAAATGTGTTATATGCTTTTAAGTAAAATTGAAGAGCAGCTGATGATGTTCATAACTATGCCTTAATTGGTAGGCCATCTAAATTTGTACATTGCACCAGTTGAAGCCTTTTCAGGACGTAAGATTTAATTCCCAGATATAAAAAGTTTCAACAAAGATTTCTGATTGATTAAAAGGTGTTTTTATTAAATCTTTTGAATGAGGAATTTCCTTCTCAGAGCTTGCTAATTCACAACTGGAGAGTTGATCATCCTCCAGCTCACTTGGCATCTTTTGGTTAGATAGCAGGGTCAATGGAATATGCCTGTACCACATGAATTGGAAGATGTGTTTAAATTTGACTCTGGACTTCCTTTTACTTAATACTTACTGCCTTCACCATTTCCCTGTAGGGAATGCAGACATCAGAAGAACAGAGTTGAATATGGAGGCGCTTACCACAACAATTTTAATATAGCAGGTTTGGATTTATTTTCAGCAAGAGGCTCTTGTGGAAGCAAAAAATTATTTCTTTGAAGCTAAAATTATCATGATAAAATGGTCCAATGGAATTAAAAAGAACATGTCTCTTCTGGTCATTTAGGTACCGAAAGTAGGTGCCATCTTTATGCCTAGCCAAACAAAGACTCAACAGTGACAAGCAGTAATTTACACCACAATTAATGATGAATAATTCCTTTAGAACAATACAAACTGGGTCCATTCAAGGTTCTGGAAAAAATAACTTTGGTATAAAATGGGAGACTTTTAATATTATCTTACGAGGGTACATAAAATAGGAATTAATGAACGGATAGAAGGCAAAATATTCTTAATTGTAGTCAGCAATAAAATATTCACATAAATACCCAGGGAAGTGTTCAAGTTTATGAGGGATAATGTCAGTAGTGGACTACTATTGAAATTAGCTCAGTTGGTTTGAGCATGGTGCTAATAACACCAAGGTTGTGGTTTGATCCCCATATGGGCCATTCACTTAAGAGTTGGACTCGATGATCCTTGTGGGTCTCTTCCAGTGAAGAATATTCTGTGTTTAAATCCCGTGAACTCTCCACTTTCTTTAATATTACTGAGACACAGTGGTTGCTGATAACAAATCAAGATAGAGTCAAAACATTAATGTTATAGCTGAAGTGTAGATCTGAGTCAAACAGGAGTGGTTTTAGCACCATAATAAAAGAACTACTGCTCGTCATTGACAAATGCTGGCTTTGAGTATTTCCTGCTATTTGTCAGTCAAAACAAATGTTATATATTTTGATCAATTGGGTTTAAAGTAACATACCAGTAAAAGTTAAATCTGAATCAAAACAAAGATTTACTAATTGAGACCAGATTTTTCAAACTGAATCCATTACTGTGGATTGCTGTGTGTTCTATCCTCATAAACTACACTGCCTTCAAAGAAGAGATATATGGGATCAGTACACAGGTCTGAAGTTAGCATGATCAAGAGGAAGACAAAAGCATTTGCTCTATTTTATAGTCCTTATTTAACAGGGGGTGATATCTGAAGAATGAGAGAGCATAAGAAATATCACGGGACTGTTCTACTGGCTTATACTGACTGTCAATAGGTAACTACCTCCTTCTCCACACCTCTGATGAGGAATCACCTGCAATCCTCTCCCTCTTCCTTTCCTAGTTTTGCTGGGTTTGTAGAGAATTAGGACAAAAGTAATAATGTGAAATAGATGTTTTTCCATAAATAGAGAGGTGTATGGGTGTGTTCTTGTCTATGTATCTATAAAATCCTACACAAACAAACACATGGATTCTCACAGGAGAAATGAGATGGAATTAAGACAAAGGGAAATTTGGGTTTCAGGAGGGAAAACCAATTCTTGTAATACTTCATTTTTAAAAATTGTACTCCAGAGTGTCTTCATTTTCTCAGGCAAGTGAGGGGAGTCTTTTCTATTGGGACATTTTCAAGTGAGATGGATAGAACCTGCTGGTTATATACTTGGAGTAATGACTTGGCAATGAGAACACTTTCCACCAACCTTTTTTATTATTTTAATATATCATGAATTTTCCTCAGAAAATATCTTGTGCTGAACATAGTTCTTGCACTCTTACCAACTATAGTCACAACATGAAGATCCTTTGCATTGTTTAAGCAGTCAGAAGTGAATCCTTCTGTGATAAGTATATCTCATTCTTCCAATGACTATCACTTTCTTGTGCTGAAAGTAAGCAGTGTAGAAATTCAGGCTAGGCAGAACTGTCTACCCTTTGGTTGTCTAATAATCAAGTTCATCCTATTTCAGATAATTGCAAGAGAATTTGATCATGAATGTTTTTGAAGAATTTAACCAAAGGTGTCTAAAATTTAAACTAATCCTGTAGATATGCTTTATAAAGTATGTGCTAAATAGGAACTTAGAATATCTTTCCCACACAGAATTATAAATTTTTCTTTCTCCTGTATGGGGAATATTATTAACCCTCTGCACCTGTGTGTATTCCCAATACTGAAAAATACTGCAGATTTATGAAGAGATTGTTCCTTTCTAGGAAGTTACTGTATGTCTTCTCACCTGCAGAAACTCTGCAAGGAGAATTTACACCCCAAAGGAGGTAGCTTCCTTTTTTAGTCTGGCAAAGGTCTGAAGAATACATCACAATTTTAGCAGCAACACCACTCTAGAAATCGGTCAGCAGTCTCCAGGAACTAAACACTGGTGGTAGGAAGTAGCTATAAATGCTTTTCAATTTGTTGGTTATTCTTGGTAGATGTACATTTTCTTTTTATAAAGAAAATACCTGAAATGCAAATTACTTTGGTATGTAGCTATTGTGTCAACTTTGTAACATAAGAAATAACAGATATCCTTATATTAATCTGCAGCATGTTGCAGGAAGAGAGAAGAAAAAAATTTCTTTCACTGTCTCTCAAGAAAATTAATTGTGTCTAATGATTCACAAGCCACTATTTATAACTCAGTATAAACAGTTTCCTCATTTTATAGTTTTTTTCTGAAAAGCTCTTAATTGAAAGGAAAATGAAAATGTTCAATGAAAACGGAAAGTTCAAAGAAAACATTGTACTTCATAATATAATAGTGAGGCTAAACCTCTAGCAAGCTTTCTTTGAAAATACACCACTTTCTCAGGTTGGTTTAGTGGATGCTGTGATAAAGCTAAAATACATCCTTTTAAATATATGTTGAAGGGTATGTGCTAAAGAACAGACAAAAGATATTATTCTTGTTTAAGGCTACTTTTACACTATGGTACTTCTGTCTAAGAAAATATCTTCTTAAAATGCAGCCTAAAATACAACTTTTTATCTCTTTTCGTTTGCAGATTGGTTTTTTTAATCTGTTAAGCTTACTTTTACATAGTTACGTGTGACATTAATGGCCCTGGAAATGCAAGGTGACATTAAATAATCTTCCATAATAAATTTAAAAAGGATTTCCCCAGTTCTGGGAACCTGATAAAATGTCTTTACTGAACTGAAGTTGGAAGTTTTGGGAAAACCCGTAAATTACTAAGAAGAATGCTTTCAATACGTGACAAACAGCAAGCAAATGATATGCTGCTAAACATAGCCTTTGAATACAATTCATGTTGGTTTACATGTGGTTTATAATTAATTGCAAGTGATTCATGATCTTAAGTTTGCAAATCAAAAAGAAATGCAGACAGCTGATTCATATTTTTTATGGTGAGCAGTAATTTGTACCTAATGACTAGTAAAGTGAAATTACTGAGTGTGCTCAACTGAATTTCCTGAATACATCAGTGGGAGTTTTATAATTTTACAGTCAGCATGATATATTCAGAATCAGTTTTAAAAGTGACATTTGTTTCAGATCAGGTTTATAAATAAAATTAGACCTGAATTGGCAGTATTTTCATTTTAATCCCTTTTACTCAGGGATATATAATTTTGCTTTTATGTCTCTTTACATTAATTAGAAATAGCAGTTGCAGGCACAAGATTAAAACCACCATTACATGTCAACCTCCATGAGCAAGGAGGGCATTGTCTGAATGGAAAATTAACTATTCTTTCAGTTAAAGAAATGAAACAAAACAAAAAATACTTACTGCTTTTCTTTCATCTTTCCTGTGGATCAAGACAGGGTTTCACTCCTGAAAAAGATAAGCCCAAAACTTGTAATAAGCGTGTGCATGTGCAAGGTTACAAGCTTGCTTCACGTCTGTTCCCCGTCTGATGCCTCCAAGAAAATTTACAGCATGGATGGACATCACAGCATCTTCACCCATCAACCATCCTACATATGTCTCTTCAAACAATTCCACAGCCCTGATTTTGCCACACTTGCATTTTGCACAATCTTTATGTTGGTTTTACCAGGTTGTGCCTGCTGTGGAGCTAGAACATGGCCAAGGAGTTGGTGCTGATTTGGGAAACAATCCCAAGTTCCTTCATATCAAGAAGGCTGTTGGACAAACGCCACAATATCAGAATTCCTGCGTCTAACCCTCCACAGTTTTGTCTTCAGGCTGTAATTTTTTCCTCTTTCAACCATGCTTTCTTGAACAGGCCCAATTGAATGACCCTGTTCATTCCTTAGTATGCTTAGTATGCCTAAACCACCATGTCCAGGACCACCTACAACTTCTTCCTGAAGCATACCTGGGGGTGGGCACCAAGTGTCCCTGATGCCCATGATCCTCAGGAGAGAGGTCTGGCATCCCAGCCATGTGCCCAGCCCCACAGACTAAACTTGGGTGGCTCTTGCACCCCACTGAGTCTGGTTACGGGCTCTGTCATGAATGATTCACACAACCAGCCAAATTAAGCATCTATGGGAACAAAAAAAGAAGACTTTACGTCTGTATTAATTTCTCCAACACACCTACTGTACCTGGAAG
>VZRV01005195.1:611147-696147 GCA_013398115.1 Falcunculus frontatus
GGACTTAAATGATAATAACTTAAATGTTGTTACATAGTTCAATAACCCACATGCAACAACTTTCTGCCTCTGTAAATGTTGGCAGTATATTTATAGTGGGTGTTTGGATTTAACTCTTTGTAGGCTGTTTGCAATGTTAGGTGAAGTGATTGGGTCTTTTGTAGGACATTACGGCTATTGTTGTAGCGTTTCAGGTTAAGTTTAAAAACTGAAATATTTAAATGTATCAGCATCCTGAAGGTGATTTAAGATTGAAATATCCAGTTCAAGTTTCATGCCAGAATTTATTAGCCTTATTTCAGGATTCTGACATAAACAGAAAAAAATTAGATTTCCATGGATTTCCTTTTGAAAATGTTTATTTGGGATGAAAACCACATTTCTGAAGGAATGCCTTGTTTCTTTTTATTATATTAATTAAAAGCTGAAATTTTGTTTCAATTTCAAAAGTGAAAACTAGGCTTTTTAAATGTCCTTTCTTTGCTTGTGACTTTGATTCAATCTAAAAGAAACCCAAATAAATTTGAAGGCATATGTATCTTTTTTCTGTTTGTAATATTATTTTTAGAAGTTATATTTTAGGCTGGGTCATAAGTGCTCCATTTATATTCCTACTAGTGTCCAAGAAATGAGGGAGAGAAGGCTACTAATTGGAGATTTCCATTCACAAGCTGCTTTCAGCATGTTCTCAATTTGGTGATGGTGACTCCATTTTAGGTTATCTTTTATGCACTTCCCCTTTAAATAAAATGTCATCTTCCTTCTGCTGTGGCTTCTTTGTTCCTCCACTTGTCTTCTTAACTCTGGGGCTTTCAAAAAAAGCAAACTGTCCAGTTGAGAAGGATGTGTTGAGGATGCTAAGGAGAGCTATGGACCTGTGTTGAGTTTGGTTGCAGAATAGCGGAATGCAGCACCTTCCTTTCGATATTGCTTATGTTGTACTTAAAGAAAAATAATTACTTGCATTGTGGATTAGGTGAAGTAAAAAATGAAATGGTAAAATGCATAAATGCATATATATATATAGTCCTAGTCTTTGAATTGGAATATATGAAAAAAGCACCCTTCCCTCTCAAAAAACCCAACCAACCAACCAAAAAAAACCAACACAAAAAAAACCCCCAACCCGACAAAAAACCCAGGCCTAAATACAAAAAAGGGGGACAACTTTAACTTGCATGCACTAATCTGCCATTGTATCATGATTAAAACACTAGACAGAATTCTAGACTGGGACATAACAATATTGGAAGAACTGCAGCCATGTGAGATACTTAAAAGAACACCATGGATTTTAATAATGTTTCATCATCTCTTGTCTCTCTAATTCTGCCACCTTCCCAGGTTGTTTGGATGAAGTTATCAGATATCTGCCCTGATACCTCTAATTAAAGATCATTTAGGGAATTTTTCTGTCTAGGCCTGTTTTATTTATGTTTCCTATCTAAAACTTTGGAGGGTGTTTTGATTGTGGTTCAGATGTCACTTGGATGACAGTGACATCAAGTGTCTGGATAACCTAAACAGATATAGAAATTAATTTATTTTACATACCATCTTCTTGGAAAATTCACTTCATTAGGTGTTCACATGCCCTCCCAGTTAGTAAAAGAGACTGTAAAACCTCTGTGTGTGTCAAGACAGTGATTCAGCATGTATATCAAACTTTTCAGGGAATAGGGAGTGCTTCTGGGATCAGCATGGCCTTTCTGGTATGCTCCTGTATGAGGATCCTCAGTTGCTCTGGGCTGTGAAGATTCTGGGTAGAAATCTCAGGTGAGTTTTTATGTGTATTATAGCAGCTTTCAGAGCTCCTTAATTTATGCTTTTGATTAAGGTAGCCCCAACAGCAGTCTGTTATCCTCTGGGCATAAAGGTAGGTTGCAGTCACCTTTTTCATACTCTCCCTAGACCAGGAGGTGTACCATGCTTCCCTGAGCACAGAAAAGTAGCTTGTTATGAGCAGCACAGATGCTGCTGTCAAAACGAAATCAGTATGAATTAGTTTTTCTGACTGTGTAGGGGCAAGCATCAGACTTGTTGTCCAAGCAGCTCTGCTGCACTGTTCTGGCACCATGATGTGTTTCTTTTAATGAGGGGTCCAAAACTGGACACGGCACTTGAGGGGTGGCTTCAGCAATGCAAGATACAGGGGGACAATCACTGTCCTGTTGCTGCTGGCCACACTATATCCTGATAAAGCCAGGATGCCATTGGTCTTATTGGCTACCTAGGCACACACTGGCTCATGTTTAGCCACTGACAACCAGCATTCCCAGGTCCTTTTCTGCTGGGCAGTGCTCCAGCCACTCCTCCCCCAGCCTGTAGCAGTGCCTGGGGTTGTTGTGCAGGACCTGGCCCTTCGCCTTATTGAACCTCATACCACTGGCCTCTGTCCATTGATCCAGCCTATCCAAACCCCTCTCTGGAGCCTTCCTGTCCTCCAGCACTCCTGTCCAACTTGGTGTCATCCACAAACTGTCTGAGGATGCCCTCGATCCCCTCATCTCATTTATCACTGATAAAGATATTAAACAGGACTGGCCCCAATACTGAACCCTGGGGAACAGCACTCGTGACCAGTCGCCAGCCAGATGTAACTCCATTCACCACCACTCTCTGGGCTCAGACATCCAGCCAGTTTTTTACACAGTGAACAGTGCAGCCATCCAGGCCATGAGCAGCCAGTTTCTTCAGAATGCTGTGGAAGATGGTGACAAAGCCTTTACTAAAGTCTAGGTAGACAACATCCACAGACTTTCCCTCATCCAGTAAACAGGTCACCTTGTAATAGAAAGAGATCAGGTTGGCCAAGAAAGACCTGCCTTTCAGAAACCTTTGCTGGCTCAGTTGGATTCCCTGGTTGTTCTGCACGTGCCATCTTTTTTATTTTATGGAAGCAGTTTTGACATATGGTATAGGCTGACTTAACATCTCTGCTGCATGAACCATCATCCTCACACCTGGTGGTGTGTGTTGTGCTGACATGTGGCAACACAGAATTCCGTGCACTATCTGGGATGGGATCCTGTCATTAAGCATGGTTCTGACTCCTAATGAACAACCTCTGCCTCTTGTGGGTGGGAAAAGAGAAAAGAGGTGGCTGTTCCTATTCTGGAAAAGAAAGTAATTCTAATTCTTGGCAATTTCTCATTACATGTGGCATGACTCATTTTATTACT
The DNA here is from genome assembly GCA_013398115.1 of Falcunculus frontatus. Classification (NCBI taxonomy): domain Eukaryota; kingdom Metazoa; phylum Chordata; class Aves; order Passeriformes; genus Falcunculus; species Falcunculus frontatus. Next base: position 614,330 of record VZRV01005195.1, read on the forward strand.
AATTTTGCTTAGCTTTGAAAACTTATGCAGAGCTTTGCATCGCTTGCCCATTGCCTTCTAGGCAGCAGAGGACTACCATTCCCTCTTTTTCTATTCTGCTACATGGAGATAAGAAGCACCAGATCATGAAACTGTACTTACAAAAAATGTGATCAAAAGTAAAAGTTTATTTCCGTATTGCAAAGTGTTCTCTTTGACTTTGAACTCTTGCTACAGGTCTCAGCCAGACTAGATGAGGCATCTCTGGAAAAAGGTTATTATCAAAACTATGTAATACCAAAAGTTATCAGTTCCGTTGCTGTGAATGGCAAAAGCCTGGCTGCAGAGAGATTTCTCAGTTTCTGACAGTGTCTGTGTGAAAGCCTTGCTTTCTCATGGACTCTAAGGGAAAACAGCTGAGAGATTTTGTAAACTTTTGTATTGTTATGATACCAAAGAGAAAATATCTGAAGCAAGTGTTGTTGGGTTCAGCCAATCCCTCTGGGGGGTGGTTGGTCAGTGAACCAATAACCTTAATGTCAGTCCAGCATGCTAAAGTATATATGAGCAAGTTTGTAAATTATTAAAGTGTCGGTTTCTTCTTGTACTAAACTGTCCATGTTGCTTTAATTACTCGGTCTCTGCTCACTAGTGACATATTGCAATATAATTTTCTAGATAGAAATAGTATATATGTGTATTTACTTCCTACAGAAGCTCAGTAATTTCTCTTCATCAAAAAGATGTGTAGTACTGCAGAGCACATATAGAAGTCTTTTGTACTATGTAGCATGTGCAATATACAACAAATCTGGGAGCTGCAGTCAGACAATGCAGGTTTTTGCAATGAAGGTTTTTTTGCAGTCAAAATGATTGTTGCCAGAGAAAAGGGGAATTCATCAGCTTGCACATTTGTGTATCAAGAATCAATGATGGGGGATTGTTTTGTGGTTTCTTTAGCACCATCTCAGAAGAAAATTGACCACTTTCATTCAAATTAAAAAGACTGTATCAGTAGTTTAAGAATTGGTGTTTTTTTCTTAGCTGTGCTTTATACTTTAATCCAAGGTAAATAATTTTAATATTAGCTGATCATGTTACTTTCTTTCTGTGAAACATTAAAATTTGTCAGCAGTGTTAAACTTGCTACATTAACCTAGAAGAGAAGAGCCACTTACTGACACGTGGTCTGTTATATTATCAGTGTTTGCTTCTTTGTGATTATGTTTAAATTCTTCCACTGCCTGTCTCACTAGCTCAAGGAAAGGTAATGGTCCCTTGTTTACAAAAGCGTTAATATGTAGTTAATATCTCATTAAAAAAACCCAGAAAAAGCAACTTAATTTTGTTTGTTAAAAATGAGTTCTAGCAATATGTGAAAAGTTTCCCAAAATTTCCTCTCAATTAAAAGAATTAATGGAGCTGAAACAGAAGAAAAAAAATTCTATAAGCTAAGACATGCATCTAACATTTACACGAAGAAAGATTGTCCCTTTATCCTCAAGTAATGTGCTAATGTAATGGCAATCAAAAGATAATAGATGCCATGATCATCATGAAAAACATTTGGCCTATTATAGGCAATGGTATTTTTGCAGTATGGTTACTGTACAGATGCCTAATGCAGGATAAAATATTTTACTGTGACCCAATTTGATAGGTACAAAGATCACAATCCTTTAAGGATTAAACTTTATCCAGCTGCATCTCTAACTTCATCCATAGATAACCATGTGAACAAGATATTTAGTTTAAAAAGAGAAACCAAACATATTTATGATTTTGCAAAGCTCTTCAGCATGGTCCCTCTGCACCATTTGTGCTCCCTGAGACTGTTGTTCAAGCTTTCTCACCCTGTAGGGTTTGGGTAGATTCATACTGGATTTCAACTCTGCCAAAATTTGTTCACTAATTAATTTTTCCTCAAGAGTGTTGGGCCCCTCACTACAAGAAAGGCACTGAGGGGCAGGATTGCTTCCAAAGAAGAGCAATCAAGTTGATGAAGTGCCTGGAGTGTCTAATGAGGAGTAACCGAAGGAGTAGGGGGCTCAGGAGACCTTATCACTCTCTACAACTACCTGAAAGCAGGTGGTAGCTAGGTGGGGGTCAGTCTCTTCTACCAGTGGCCAGGGGAGGTTTAGGTTGGACATTAGAAGGAATTTCTTCATAGAAAGGGTGATTAGACATTGAAATGGGCTGCCCATGGAGGTGCTGGAGTCACCATCCCTTGAAGTGTTAAGAAAAGATTGGATATGGCACCTTGTGCCAGGGTCTAGTTGACATGGTGCTGTTTGGCAAAAGGTTGTACTTGATGATCTGAGAGGTCTTTTTCAACCTAATTGATTCTGTGATTCTGTATGGTGATTAGAAACATGGATTAGTGGTGGACTCGGCAGTGCTGGGTTAATGGTTGGACTCAATGTTCTTAAAGCTATTTTCCAACCTATACTATTCTATGATTGTATGTTTTTAAATCAATTAAACTTATCTAGAGGATATTTTATGATTAATCTTTGAATCATGGTAGAAGTTATCCATATATTACAACAGATTCAAATGGAAGTCTTCCATAAACACTATCCTGAATTCTCGAGAAACAGCTTTCAAAGTATTTTAGTATTCAAAACAATTTCTGTAGGCTGATTTTGTAATTGACTTCCAGAAATTTCTAATATTATCTCAAGAGGAGTAAATTTAGTAAAAAATATAAGCAGAGAAACCTTTCCACAGTCAGCAGGATGTGGGTTTGCCAAGAAATTTATGCTAACATTAACCAAGTAAGTGTTGTCTGTTAGAATCTTCTACACCACCTAGTCCTGAATGGAAGGCAGTCACACTGTATGGTCCATTTCATAAATAAGTTCAGATTCAGAAAAATACTCCTCACTAGAATAAACATATGTCAGTCCAGGTGAGCTGAAAAAAATACATAAATGAACAAATTGTAGACAAAGTAACCATTGCATAACTCACAGTGAATTATAAACTTATTGTATGTTTAATGATATAAACCTGCAAAATACATTCCCCATTATAGCCCTAATATTTTATTTCTTGTCTCTTATTTGCCTTAGAACAGACTTCTCTAAAGAACTTAAACAGAGTGGGGTGGCAGGATGATTTGTACACTTTTATATACTTGAGTATTTCCTGTAGGACTAATGCTGTGAAGTATCACAGGAAGGCAAAGAGCAGATGTGACATATGAAAAGCATGTTAAACTTTTGGGAAGAGTTTTGTCAAAGAACATACCTCTTGGGTAGTGAGATTATACCTTTATTAGCATTGAATCTTTATGACTTTATAGACAAGGAACTGGCCTTCTTTTGTAGTGTAGGTGATTTTACAGGCTCTACATGCAGAAGCTCATGCTCTACCATTCAACAGTTCATCTCTAGGGCAGAAAAAAAGACCAGCTCTTTTCTCTTGCAAGGAGTAGAACCATATGTACTGGATGATGTGTGGGCAATATAAAATTTATCCTTTGGAATGACCGAAAACCATCTGGATACCTGCATTAATCAAAGCATGCAGAAAGGTATTACTCTCCGGCTGTGCAACATAGCTTAGCTTCAAAGAACTGTATGACTTCCCTGCATCCTGCTTCCCCCACCCTTTGGTCTCCTGCACATCTCCTTTGTTTGCACTTTAAATAACAACACAACAACTGAGTCCTGCAGGTATTGATGAGACCAGGCAGCCTTTCTGCAGCGACAGCTCACACAGCCCTGCTCTGCAGCTTCCCGTACTACAGACTCCCATGTTCCTAACGCATCTCCCGGCTCTGAGACTTGCTCATTCAGACACAGCCAAAATCCCATCTTTGTTGCTGCCACTAGAGGGATCTGTGCAGTTAGGTCCTGTTCTTCTCCCTTGTCTCAAATTGGGAGGAAGGCCAGAGCAAGCTAACCTGAGTACTAGTTTAAAATATTTTTTTTGTTGTTTTCTTTTTTTTTGTGTTATTCCTTCTTGAGTCTGATAAAACACTGTGCATTATTTATATATAATTTTGTTTCCTGTTAAGTTAGCTTTAAAACATTAGAGCTAAATGATACCTATTCGTCAATTATTAAATCTTGATTTGTGCCTGTGGCACCCAGGGTTCCCATCCAAACAGAAGCCAGGATTACCTATACTCTGAGGGCAAACACACGTGCACATTCTTGGCCATAACTTTGGTCCCATCATTACCAAATCACCTCTTAGTTGCTTAAGTATAGAACTGAAAAAAATAATTATATATTTCTATGCATGAGCAAATGGCATGAAAATTACTTTTTCAAATGTACATCCTGGGGGAAAAAACCAGAAGGTAGCTCTTCATATATGATAAGAAAGGATGAGTGGTTTATACATAGCGGCTGTGAAAAGTAGATCTTGGTATTTTTATATTTACTATATCACAAGATGTGCAGTTCAAGTCAAGGGCTTTTTAATTTTTTTTTTTTTTTAATACTTAATATTAGTTTTTGATATATGATTGAAAGAGGGTTTTATAGTTTTGTTTTTTTCTAGCTGGTAAACAAATTAAACCGAGGAGAGGGTTAAAAATTGAAAAATGATAAAAATGTTTTTGAAGTTGTCAGAGAACACTTCAGCTATCACTTCTGCAGTGGGTTTGAGGGAGCTGGTAAGAACAGAAAAACTTCAACATTTCCTTGTTTGAAACTTCTTGTAGGTCAATAGTGACTGAAAATAATTACATTGGATTGCAGCCTCAGTCCAGTTCTTAGTGGACAAGTGTCCATGTCACAAAATCCACCATTGCAATTGGCAATAGTTGGCAGGCTCAGCAGAGAAGTCAAGGATTGAATGGGCATGGAAATTAAACTATTCTCCTGCCCCTAATTGTGGTCCTTTCAAGTCATCGTTGAGGAACATTGTTTGGGAAAAGTTGCACAGCTGTTGGCAATGCTGAACATGACCTGTGGATAAAGATTGAATTTCCATCTCCAAGGTCTTAATCTGGCACATTTTGTAGCCTTAAAAGTCACACTGGGGTGGGGGAGCTGGGGGAAAGACACTTCTTTTTTTCCCTGTTACAGAAGTAATATTTTCTTAAGAAAAAGAAAACCTACAGTTGAAATGAAGAATACAGTCCTTCTTCCAAAGTACTACCCTATATTCATACACATTAATTCAAACAATAGAGGTATGGTGGGGTTTATTTTTTTAATGAATCCAATCTTATTATTTTTGCTCACTATGTATTTTGGTATAGAAGTGAGCATGTTCTTTAAGTGGATTACGTAAGTAACCTTTAGATACAGCACTGGTGGCCTAATCAATATGCTAGGACCACTTGTGCTCAAGAAAGTGGCTGGAGCCATGGGACAGTATAGGAATCAGACAACCATTGGTTTCTCATGGATTTCAATGGGAACTTCTGCTTAACATCTGATAATAAAACATTTTTAGTCTAATTCTAATTGGAGCTAGACGTAAAAACCCAAAACCTGTGAGCACTATCAGCTTGTTTTTCCTTCCATAGAAACAGTAATATTTGTCTCCTGTCTTTCTAAATGGGTTTATAGGTAAATCAAATATGTCAACTTCCTGCACACTCAACAACTGCAGTAGTTTCTACTCTTTTGAGGAGAGGACTGATGACTTTTGATTTTCTTTTCAGAGAAGAGTAAGAGGCAAATAATATGACATTTCTTAATACTGGCCTATTTTAGTGGATTTCAGCTTAGGTGACTAGCCTCCTGGAGTGATTTTTAGGATGAACTTTGATGGGAGACACCTATTGAAAGAAATTACCTAAAAGACTATTTTACCAGGTACCTCAGCTTTATGTATGATTAATATTTCAGTGATGGTTAATATCAGATTATTTAGGTAACAGTGGTCTAGATAAAGAGGCAAATATTCCATGGTTGTTTCGGTTTGGCTTGCAATTTTTTTAATGCTGTTTAAAAGCCAATAAGCACACAGGTTATTGCTGTACCCTTGGCAATAATAAACATACACTCACTGCTCTGCTCTGGAAGTCTTTTGCTTTTTTTGTGTGATTATTTATTGGACACGTGAGACCATATTTTTCTAATGTTTTGTTCATATATAACAGAGTAATTAAATTTCTAACCTGCTAATACATAAGAAGTTTGCAAGTGACTTGTTAGTGGAACCAACTTCTTATTGAAAACAAGTTTGTCAGTACTTGTGGCATAGAAGCCTGAAGCAAAACACTAAATGGAATTATAATGTTAAAGGTCATTTTTGTTTTTGAAAATGTGTGATTTCTTGCCTCTTGTTAGCTACCAATTGTATAATCTGCCATATGACTGCTGTGTTTCGTGCATGGTCTGAAAAGTTTTCTAAGGTAAACAATCAGACAGAAGGTTATTTCAAAGGCTTCCTGGCTAAGTCTACATGTCTTAATAAACATCAGTGACATGCCTCCATGAAACTTTGGCTAATTCAGCTTCCAGCACTCCTGACTGCATGTTCACTTTTACCATTGAGATAGACTCCATGCAAAAGAATTGTAAAGACTATCTGAAATCAATTGGAATTCAATGCTAAATCCCCCAAGAGACCCTGTTCTTCCTCAAGATTTCCAACATGCTGCAGCAACTGTCCTCCTGCAGCACAGCCAAAGGCCCAAAGGCACACAGTGGCTACCTTTTCCCAGAACACCTGTGAATGAGACACAGATCTTCCAACCAAACCAGCCACTGATCTTCCAGACCAATATTTCCATCACTGACTACTGACAAGGTATACTCAGTTAATTGGTGTTAAACCACATAGTTATGGTGTAGCTGACTACTGTTATATTCTGATACATGAATTTGCTTTTATTCTTTCCTTTGTTTGCCCCTTTGACTCATCAAGTGACCACAAAAGTTTTAATAATCATGCTCTGATTCACAGGGTTTGGTGCTTGTGGCCACTGTGCATTGGGTCGTCTGGGTAGCAGAACAGTTGCCTCTTTTATATTGTATCTCAAGAAATATTTTTAAGAAGCACACATTTTTAATCCATATAAGGAAAAAAATTCATATTCATGTTCATGTTTGAGAGCTAAATAGAGGGTTGCGGAAGATGAGGAAGAACTGTGATCTGAAAAACAAAGGCACAACTCCAGCCTTTTTTAAACTGTAGTACAGCTATTTTCTTGACATTTGCTGATGTAGATGGCTTTGGGTAATTTTTAGGTCGTTGCTCTGTTCTCATCATTGCTCAAAGTTTATATCAGCTGGCAATAAAGTTTAAAAATTTTTTAAGTTGTCGTATTCTTCTTGAGGGAGTACTAATTGGAAGGTTGAAAAGTTTAAAAGTTCTGTAGCAGAAAGGAAGTTATCTCGAAAGTTTTATAACAGAAGAGAAATTTCTTACACAATTTTATCTGAATTGAATATGGTGCTAAGCTGACAATACAAACACAGTTCTTTGTGGACCCAAACATACACCAAAAAATACTGTTCTCAAACTTGGTCCTAATCAGCACCTATCATAAATGACCCTCCCATGCATTTCTCTTTTACAACTGTTCTTTTCTATAATTTCTTGTTTTGGTCTTCACTTGACTATATCTGATATTTTTGTTCAGTAATGAGATAAACATTTTACCACACTCCAAGTTCTATACTTTACTGTCCTCTTGTACTCCATCTGACAAGGCCAGGAGATTAATTAACAGACCCCTGCTTGTTTGTCACTTTTCTTTTGTCTGATGATACTTTGAGAATCTTCTCTGCATGCAATCAAATTTCTGAAATACTCATTAAAGCAGAGCTCTGCCTCCATACAAAGAGATATTTCAGTGAAACTCCTCCGTGAGATTAGATAAAGAATTTGCTAAGCTTTTAGGATAGAAATTACCATTTATTTTCTGATTCTAATTTTGTAGAGCCATGTATTTATTTGGAACACCAACACCATGAACTGTGTATTCCTTTCATTTGATCTTTTTGCAAGAAGCAGTTGAATTTTATGCATGACACTCCACCCATGCACATTGGATGCCACCCATTTGTGATTTTTTTTTCCTCCCAAATAAAGTAGGAACTGCAGCATCTCAACAATTTCTATGTGCTCCGTATCTCAGAAGATTGGTGATTCTCTATAGTACCATGAAGTTATTGCTGGCAAATGATGGCAATTTAATTTGTAACCTATAAACACATATATTGCACAGTGTAAGTGCCTTGGCTCTTATGTCTTTTTAAACATTTTCTGCTCTGAGCAACAAACATATTAATAGTGTTGCTTGACTTATATTTCTGTCATCTATTACTAATCATGTCCATTCAGACAGACTTCTACTCATTCATGATTTCAGTAATATAAAATGGTCATAAAATACAATAAAAATGGGTGAAAATAAAGGTTGTGATTTCCATGGTTTACTCTAAGACTAATAAGAAAACTTAATGATGGTTGATGGGATTAGCTAAGAAAGACAGAAATTTAAGTGTCAATCAATTGTGAGATGTTAATAGAAATTAGGCACCTAAATTCCTTGAATGTTCCTAATTTAGTCTGGAAAGTTTAGTGGTAACACTTAAAATCAGTTTACTAAGAAATGGTAAATATTACATTATAAAAAAGTTTTTCTCTCCATAAAACAAATCTATATTTGCTGATATAATTTACATCTATTTTATAGAATCACTCCTCTATTTGTTACAGTCTATCTATTAAAAAAGATGTTAAATCTTTGCCTAAAAAAAATCAAATTTCTTCAAATATGTTGATGGAGAATTCTATCAGCTTCTTACGGTTATTGACCAGCATAATAGACAAGATGTTTGCAATCTCTGAAATGAAAATAGAGTATATCCCCAACGTAACACCAGACTGCACAAAGGATATATAAACATTAAAGCACCCAATGAATCTGAAAAAAAAAGCCAATTTTGTTTATAGTCCTACCATTCAAAGGTTAAAACATTGAAATTATGTATGGCAGACAAGTTCTTTGCGAAGTGGAGGATGTTTTCTGTTCTGATCATTCTCATTTCTTTCTTCAGCTTCCTAAAGATTTTCGCTTCATAATACAGTTTCATATTTGACTTCTTCAGACTTGGCAACTTCTGTCAAAAATCAGAAAAGCCACTGACTTTTTCGACAAGACATTTTGAAGGCACTTGCATAATTAGAAGACAGTGTCAACAAAACTAGACTAGTGAAGAACAGTGGTAGGGAATTTGTATTTAAGGTTCCTGAATCTTGGTCCTGTGGATTGACCAAGTCATATTGAGCCCATGACACCCATTATATAGTCCTCTGCATTATTTTTGAATATCTCAGATGTCATGCATGCTACCACCATGAGGTTAGTCTGCCTCCTGTTATGAACATCAACTTTTCAGCATCGTTTATTCTGCAGCTTCCTTGATGGAGTTTCTGCAGACTATGATGATTTGCAGCTTCACTGTGATGTTTATGGGCTCAATAAAGAAAAGGTTCTAAAAAGATTATGGGCACTGAAAAAGGAAATACAACCTTTTCTCCAGGAGCACAGAGCAGAACAGACTAAACATTTTTGGAATTTCTTGCCTGCCACAAAGAGATGATGATTCCCCATAGACATTCTTACTTATTTTATACCTTCAACAAAAGTCTTTAGGGCTTGAATAAAAATTTCAGATATATAACAAGCCATCTTCTCTTTACACAAGAAATTTGATGCTTTGTGGCAAGATCTTGTAAGACAGGGACTGTCTTATTTTCAAACTTTAAAGAGCAGCAAGACACAGAAGTAGCTGATATTTAGGCCTAGCTTTCACTGGAGATATCAGTGAGCTAATGCAGATTTCAGATGTTCCTTTATTCTGCATGTGAGCTCTGCATGATACTTGCCTGCTGTTAGCTGCAACTGGAAAGACAGATCAGGGGAGGACTTAACTTATCCTGCTACAGATGCAGTTGCTTTCAGGTGACTTGGAATTTAAATTGCAGTTGCTTGTAGCAGTCTGACTATGTAAGCTTCTTGCACCGTACTTTCAAGTCTTTATATATTTTACTGAAAAATAACCTGACTTTATATAGCTTTTTTTGATTTAACAAGTCAAAGCAGTTGTGGGAAACTACAATAGCTAGATTTACCTCCTGCACATCCACAGTTGTGTTAGTCTCTTCCTTTGTGCTGCATTTATAATTTGTAGTGACATGGAAAAGGGAAATCTCAGTTTCAACCTTCCATTTCACAATGATTGGGAAAAGGGAAAAATGCCTTTAATTTTGAACTGAGTGGTTGTAGTATATGTTTGAGATAAGTGAAAATGAAATGTGTTTCTGCAGAATCGTATATGGTCATATTTAAACAGATCAGGTTATTCATAAGATTTTTGGCGAAGTTACAATGAATTTCCTAATCTGTGATGTGATTTGAATTGCTGACACATTCCTGAAAGGTGTATGGTCATTTTCACAAAAAGTCATGAGTATATTAAAGATTTTAAGTGCAAGGCTCTCAGTTATCTCTACCTTCTTGATTCAGATGTAGCAGAGGCAGCTAGAGGAAAGGTGATGGGATCAAGATATCCCTTGCCCCAAAAACTCCTACCTGCTGTGTCGGCACAGTATAAATATACACAGTTGGAGAAAGATCTTGGGAATCTGTGTGAACAGAAGTGTCTTAAATCAACCTCTGCAGTCTGAAGAGCTGTTGTGCTTTCCATTCTCACTTAGATCCAAAGATAAGGGCCGAAGGCATTCCTGTATTTGTAATCCTTCAGCTTCCAGAGGCTGCTCTCTCAATCCGTGAGTCAAAAAGCAGGCGCAACTCCAAAATTTCTGACAGAGCACTAGAAGCAGCAGCTGCCTGGGACTGTCACGTCTGTTATAAACTAGTTCTTAACACTTACTTTAAGACTCATTATTTTCTTTCGCAGTTGGAAAGTGGCAAGAGTTTTATATACCAGAGTTAGCAGCAACAGATGTTATTGATGCACTATGGGTGATACAGTTTCAACCATAGGTTTTTAATCCATTTAACCAAAACTATATTAAAACTATACTGATGGCCCTCACTTATTTTTTTCCTCAGACTCCAGATTTTGGCAAGTTCTTCCAATCTTTCTTTGAAAATTATGCTTTTGATTTTTTACTTCTTTAATACTCGATGGTAGTTCATTATCATATTGCTTCTAGTGTCATGTTCTCACCCAGTTAGATGAACTCTATGCTCATAGGTGAGTTAAACTTATGAAACCATTAAGGTATTTTCTAAACGCTTTCTTTACAGTATTATCATCAATCTGCAGCCTCAATTCCCTTTTTTCATTTCATTTTTATCTTTATTTTTAAAAGAAGTCTTTACATGTATTTCCAGATCAGGAGACTGCATTGTCATGTGGTGTGAATGTACATGACACTTATCAAAGAAGATGTCCTTCAGCAAAATGCTACATCATAGCTTTGTATGATTGCACAGTGATGCAATGCCATAGGAGCCAGGAAAATGTCAGACTTGTCATGTTGTTTCTGGTTTATGCAGTTCTAATGTTTGTTTAAACCGTAAGGTTTAATCTAGTGTCAGCGACTGCAGAAGGATGCACTTAATTGGCATCTTAGAAAGACGACGTGCACATTTTAAGTAGGATGATTGCTGGGGAGCACATTCCCAGCAGTACATATCAATTATTCTGGATAAGAGGCACACCTACTTGGTTGAACTGACGTGTCTGTTGCTGTCTGGGGCATCACTTCTCCGGGGCTGCTCACAGGCTGGTTTGCACATGCCTGCTGGTGAGAGAAGAGGTAGCAACAGGGGAACTCCGGGTGTGCGTGCTGCCAGACATGCTCTTTAGGAGCATTTCTACTTGCCAACGAGCATTTGGTGGCAGATTTCCGTGGGAGGAGTTCCTATGGAAACAAAACGGATATTTGGTCTCTCCAGCTTGCTCATTCAGTTTGCATTAAGTTCAAGTGGTTTAAACTTAAACTCTTAATAACGCCAGCCCCTATCTCTAAATCTACTCATAGTAGATTATGGGTGTGAAACAATATTCTTGTAAATTCGTATTATCTTTGTTATTTTGCAAGGTACAACCACTTGTTTCCTTGGCGCTTCATTCTGAGAACAAATTCAGTCCTATTCTTTAATTTGTTGCTTTAAAATATTCTGATATTTAACTTTCTAGAAAAAAATATATATCCAGGATTGTAGCCACCTATTATTGTCAGCAATGACTGGATAGAAAAATTAATTTTTCTGCCATCACATGATAAGTATTAAATATGACTCTTCTTTCTTAACTTGAGGTATTCAGAATGCAGAGTCTAAATCGAAAAAAAATAAATAACCACTTATCAATTAAATATAGTGAGGTCTAGAAGCAAGATCTTTTGTTTGTTTGTTTGTTTATTTAGGAGGTTAAGAAAAATAGTAGAATACCTGGTAAATAACAATAATTAAGAAAGAGATAATAATTATTTGCCCTGTATTTTATATGTATGGTGTCTAATTACATAGTTTCAATATATCATTTATTAATATTAGTAAGGTTATTATTTGAAGTAATATGTGTCACATTGCGATAACGTAATCTTTTGCTCCACAGATGTTTCTGTTAAGTGTCTGCCGATCAGTTCACATCACAAGATATTAATATGATATAAAAGAAGTGCTTCTCAAAGCAAGGATAAAATGTGTTAGAAAAATAATTGTTGCTTATTTTGTTTTTTCATTTACTTAAGCTTAACAGATTGAAGAAGCATGTCAGGTTTTGAGATTTTTTTTCCCAGGAAGATTGAATGTGAATCTAGCATGCAGATGGCATGTAATTGCATTTCCTGCATTGTTACTATATGGGTTTCATTACTTTTTCACAGCAATGCACTGAGATTTAATCACCCCAGGCTAGCAATTGCTGGTAAGATGTGTGTATCTAGCAGTCTTGCTCAACGGTCAGGGAGCTTACCCCTTGCCTCATGCACCTCTTCCATTATTGCTGTACCATATGTTCTTTACAAATCCAAACAGAAGAATCATAAGCGCTAAATTTACCTGGGACTAAGCGGAAGCATTCCAGACAGTCACAAAAAACCACAGTAGTACTTCTCTTGCCATCTCACCTCAGGTGATTTCTTTTGCTTCTCTGTTTTGCCCAAGACAAGTAGTTATCAAAATGAACTTCTAGAGTGCAAATTAGGGTTATCCCTTTTTTGGGAACATTCTTGCTCATTCTGACTGCTTGTGAAACGAGCTATGAAATTTGCTTCCTCTCCCCTGATGTTTACACAGGCGAGAAAGATTTTCCCACACTTGTGTGTATCTATGATTTAACTACAAATGACATTGTACTTCTCCAACATTAACCCCTTAATCTTGTACATTTCTACAAATAACCACCTGTAGTCAATTCTTTATTCATAAGCCTTATCTGTTGTTACAGTATATAATCTGTGAGAATGCCCTAATTTTTATCATTCTCTAAGCCTGTCATCATGGCTGAGACAAGGCTTATCCCTCTGAGCAGATGAGATTAGTCGATCATGTTGAAATCAGAAGAGGGATTATAATGCTTGTAATACACTGAGTCAAATTAAATGCATTTTGTTTGTACATCAGAAGATCTTGTTGCTAAGGCTTTGGTGTCTTCTGCTGGCTGTATAAATTGCCAATAAAACATATGAAGGATGGGTGTGGGAATGAAAAGTCAACCAAAAAGCAGAAACAAATGAAAAATATTTGGTTTATTTAGCCTGGTAAACTAAAGGCTTAACTGTTCTGATGTCACCACCACCAAAAGGGTTTTCACCAAAGACATTTGGTGATCAACATTGCAAGTTATTAACTTTAATTTATCTTTGACCAGCTCTAAGGACATCTTTTCTTCTGAGAAACTTCTTGCCTCTTTGTATTTATCCTTTAGTTCTTTTTTAGGCAGGTTACCTTTGCCCTGACTGTTTTGTCAGTATGTAGCATAAACGTACAGCATTTTTGGGCTGTGATGCATAAGAAAGGAGATACATATACATCAGAGTATATGTATCATTTATATATCAGAAATAAAGCCATAAAATTATGAATCAGCAGGTCAAGTAATTAACTCTGTTACCCCACCTGGTTATTCTGTCCTACCAGGGTGCTACAACAACTGTAGCTATTCTTAGAGAACAGAATTTATATAGAAGCCCACTTCTCAGTAATAGCCACAGTTTTTAATTTTGATTCCTCTGGATAAACATTCAAAATCTGGGATATTCATCTCAGACTTCTCTGGATTGTCTGAAACATATGATTCAAAAAATTGAGACAAAAATATCAAGTGAACAAGATTACTTACTATTTCAAGCACTTCTTGTTCCAAGTCCCATTCATAAATTTGAAAGTGTAAAAGATTATCAAAAACCATGAGGAAAACGGAATGTGAGAATTAGGTGGGAAGTTTGCATGTGCTAGGAGCATGTCTTCCCTTTTTAGCCTTGGGGTATAAGAATGGTCTATTATTTGGCTTCTAGGTAGAGGCAAGATCTAACTCAGTGGAAATACACCCGATTGCATCAAATGTCACAAGGAAATTGTAGTTATGCTTGTAATAACTAATGACAATAAAACTTAGCTTTTGACATCAACGGGAGGAAGCAATGCCTAAATTAAAGGAGTTGAGGTTTCTCCCAAGTTTAGAAATCTTTGTGTTTTGGTAGGTTCTGGTGGAATGCAATCCCCTGCATGCCTGCTGTAAACAAAGGCTCTTAATTATCTGAATCTCTTGGAGCCTATAATACAATCCTTGTGGAGCTGTATTAAATATGTGAGAGCTATGAGATTTCTACATAAAGTAGCTTATAGACAGCTTGGACCACACAGGTTTGCTTTCATCTCCAAGCTATTTTCCATATGTGAATTAGGCTGAGCTCTTGCCCTTCCACCAGCATAACCCTCTAGTTGGTGACCACATGAATCCTTTCAGAGAGCTTGCATTTTTTAATATTTATTTGTGATAACTCAAAATCAGTAACATACTTGAGCCTGATGAGAGATTTTCCTTCCAGAAACTGTCCTCTAAGGCCTCTGAAAAAGTAATACGCCTTATATATCCCAAGCAAAAGTAGGGAACCTCCTAAAAGTGTAACTGAGTACTAGTTTGCCTAAATAAAAATATGGAGTTTAACACTGGGCTGTCTTTCATTTTATAAAAGTTTTGGCTATGTATCATTCTACTCAGAACCCCTGAGCAACACTATTGCACTATATCATGCCACTTCAGAACTATTCTTCTAACAAGACCTAGTTTTGCTACAGTCTGTGAGAAGTACTATGCAACACCTCAGGATTAAGTTGATATGAAAAATTAGGGTTTTGTTAGAATTTCTGAGAGCTAAGAGAGAGGATAATATGCAGCAAAATTGTGAATGAATTGTAAGTTTTCCAAATTTTCTGATAATATAACTATACAGGAGTTTCTTTAAATATTTTTCAAGATACTGCAAATATATATCCTTCAATAAACTGAAAGAATGAAGTAAGCATTTAACTTCACACATAGTGAATAAAGTTGTAGACTGTTAGACAGATTTCCTTTGTTTCAGCCTGAGAGATTAGCCAGATATTGCAGATTATTTTATTTTTTCAGCTGGAAGCAGAATTGTTGATGCTTCAGGTATCTGTTTTGCTGCAGTGGTGCTCCTCTACTTAGAACAGGCATGACAGGAATCACACAGAAGTGAGTTCATAGTGCTGAGACTAACCTCTGCTAGCACTCCTCTTCCTCAGGTCCAACCCTTTTTTGCTCAGTCCTGCACAGCTTTTTTGCTGCTTCAAATTTCTTGTTCACTGCTGCTACTCTGTTCATACCTCTTAGTGAACTTTGCTTTAGCCTTCTAGTTTTTGGCATACTTTTTTCTCCTCTCCTTTACCTCCCATCTCCTCTCCTTCAAAGGCATCACTACGCCTTAAATTTTAGGGCTTAAAAACCGAAATGAAATATACATTTTTAACTTATCATATTGAGTGAGGTTTTGCTTTATATTAAAACTGCTTACTGCATTATTAAGTGGAGACAAAGACAGAAAGATGGGATTCAAGGTTTTGATAACTGAAAATGGTAAGACTGCTAAACTCTTGGTGACTGGAAAAATACGATGTGTATTTCCTTACCCATTTCCCACCCCACCAAATATATGCACCTCCTACCCTTCAAACTGTTTTTCATTGCTGTCCGTATATGCATGCTGTGCTCTTTCAAAGACCATAAAAAAGATTTCCATCATTAATCTGCAGAGGGTTTACCAGCTTTAGCTGTTTGTTCCGTCTTTTGGAACTTTATGCAATAAAAGGGTTGCTATAAATTGCACGATATAGGTCACTATTAAAAGACAGGTGAAAATAAATTTATATTAGTCCAGGGATTTATATGAATGTACAGTGACCTCTTTGGTTTCATTAGTTCAAATACAGAAATGCCAAGGGTATAAATCCTTACATTTCAACACAAGCATAGTTCATTACTAGAGGTCAAGACGATTATTTCCTCCATAATGTTTAAGTATGCAGTTAAGTACAGCTAGGTTTGTCATAGAAAAATATATTTTCGTCATATATAAGATACCAGACACTGGACTTTACCTCCATATAGGCATGTTTGTGTGCATATTTTTTTTCTCAAGTGCTAATTTTTGTCATTTGGTAATTTTGAGAGCCTTCCCAATTCACTTCTTCAATACATAATTCAAACATGCCTGTCAAATATTTGGAAGAATCACGAAACCATACTGCAGAATGCCAGAATTTGGCTAGAAGGAAGATTACTAAATAGTTTGGTTACTGACATGAAGAGGACAACATCACGCTAAAAGCAAAGTACCAGGTGAGCCTGGATGGAAGGTCACAGATGGATAAAAAGCACAGAGACAATGAGTATGTGACATTTCTCCTAAACATTTTCTGCAGTACCTGGCTGTGAATGCACTGTGTTTTTTAGTCTTGGGGAGGGAGTGATGTACAAGTGTCTAGTGGAATGACCAATGGTGAAATTGGATAAAATCAAATGAGAATACAATTTGATATACAAAAAACTAAATCATAAACAAAAATATTTCTGTCAGTAAATTGCCTTTAGCAAACCTGCTGCCTGTAGCTACTCAAACAAGGTCACTAAAGGGATGTCTGCAAAGGTTTTATGTAACTGCAAAGAGTAAGAATACTCATTTTCCTCTTCCTCAGCAGTCTATCCATAAATAGTCTCATAACTTTCTTAGGGAGGGAGGTACAAACAGAAAAAAAAAATAAAGCTGAGTTTAGCATCTTCCAAAAAATTTTTTAAAAGTAGTGCTTCTTCTGAAGGAAGGAAAATGAAAATGAAAATAAATCAGTTTACAAACTGCGCTTGGTCCAACATCACTCACCTCAACAGCCACAGCCATGCTAAAGCATCCATCACTGTAATTTCTTTTAGCATGCATCCCTTTCAGTCCTGCTGTCAAGCCTCCAGTTTGCTGATGACATTTTCCCTTTGCAGTGATGGGCATTTTGAATATGCAGAAACAGCAGTAATAAAGTGTAGTATGGATTTCAAGGAGATTAGTTCAAAGCAGCCATCAATAATTTCTCATCTGACAGAGGTGATAATTGAGGTAAGCTGTATAACTTGAAGATTTCAGTTTGGTTAAAATCACCCTATTAGCTGCTTAATAGTGTTATTAGTCAAATAAATTAGGCTAGGATCTTCCAAATAACCTTGGCACTGTGTATATTAAGTATGCTCAGTCTTGTACTACATCCACTCTAACAGTGCATTACCAGGAGAGATGCTTGTCATATTGCATACTATTCTGAATGTGCTTGCTTTTGGGATACAAAACATTACAGATTTCAAATAACAGAGCATAAATCTGTTTTCAGATAAACAAATGACAACAAATCTGGTGGTAATTTATGGTACAAATGTTAGGGAGTATCAGTGACTTTTTTTTTCTTTTTGGATGTTTTCACTTTGAGCTACAATGACACAGTCTCCTCTTAGCTTGCAATCTTGCCAAACTGCTCAATTCATGCTCTCCATATCAATATGTTTCTAATGTACAAAACAGTGGTTTATCAGTGGTTTTCAAGTTTAAGAATGGATTTTACACATGGTCACCAACCACTTAAAAGTGTAAACATAAACATGACCCAAGAGGAAGGCAGATGGTCCTAAGCACTGAATCAATTTGTGCTGAAATCAGTGATAAAAATCTATTATTTTATGATCTCTCACCACCATGTGCTTAGTATCTCACAAGAGACACGTTCAGCATTATTAAGTATCTGATCTGGTATCTTAACACTCTAGGAACAATCCAAAACTAAAAATGTATATACTTAATAATTACATTTAGTTGGGTTTTTTTTAAAAAAAACATTTGTACTGTTTCCCCTTCCCTTAAAAAAGACACTCCACAATAATAATAACTTGTGGAAGTGGTGGGTAACACAGGAAAAGAAAGATTTTAATGCAAAATATAAAAACAAAATAAAAAACTGAACATGCTTGGTGGAAATGAATGCTCATACTTGATATTAAAAAGGATCTCCATGCTAACTATACAAAGGAGAAACACGTGTGCTTCCTTCTTAAGTATAAATAAAGGAATTTCTTTACAGATAAAAGAAGGAAAATTATATTTTACAACTTAGTTTCATAACATGTAGCCCAGTAAAAAAGTCCATACAATACAGATTGCTAGACTTCATTTGTATATTTGCATAACCCAGTTACAATGGCAGTATTTTTCTTCCAGCCTTTACTTAATGATGGCTACACAAGCACTTTGAATTTAAAACTCTCCTACTGTATGTAAAGTGAGGTACATGCTTTTACCGCTTGTCAAAACAATCCTGAAATCCCATTTTCCTTTAATAAAGTATAGTTTTGTCCTCCAGAGGTATGCTTGAATAAGATGTCATAGTCTGTTTTTGTTCAGGATTGCACCCTGCTGATGTTCTTAGGCAGCAAGAAAATTACCTTATTGAAACATATTGCTGGTAGTGACTATAGTGCCAAATTTTGCATTGGTATTACACACATGACATATTCAGAGACCTTTGAGTAAGACCATGAATATCAAGTGATTGAAAATATTATACAGGTTTTTTTCTTTGGGTATAAAAGGTTGTGGTTCTGGATGAGTGTCTTTCAGATCAATATAATTATGTCATAAAAAGATGTAACAAAATAGTTACTTTGCAGGCATTCACACTTGCCTGATTTCATACTGATTTTATTCTGAGTAGAATTATTTTCCTTGCATCAGTTGCACAGTTGTTATTTTAGAGGACTGGGGGGGTTGTTTTCAAAATAGTTGCATAATTGCAGGCCCTCTGCTAGATGTAAGCATCCAGATAGGTAATAGACTACTTATAAGGTTTGTTTTTCTAGAAGAAAGATACATAGACTTAAATTACTGTGATGGAGGTACATAGCTAAATATTCATACACACAATTTATATATATGTGCACCCAAATTCATATGTGCCTGTATGCACAATGGAATGAATATACTCTTTATGAATCACATATAAACATTTTAAGAGTGCATATGTTAGTACTAAAATGAGGTGGTATAGAGGTCTAGTTTACTTTGGGTAAAAATCCCTGAATTTCTGGCTGTAGCAGGTGTTTGGAAGCTGCAAGCAGTGTGATAATATTAAAAATTCATGATATGTGGGTTAAAAGTGTTATTTGAATGTTGTATTTTTCCCTTAGACAAATTTAGTTATGCATGTGCTAGTTTTGTGACCCTACAGACTGATAACTCACTGCCAAAAATCATCAGAGGCAACAATTTGGCTGGCCTGCTTGGCAAAACACTGCCATTCTAGGAAGCAAAGTTATGATAGTAACTCCTGCTGGTCACTGGAGTGGCATCAGAGAGAGAAAGCTCGGATTTGAGAAAGGGGAATTGGAAATTTTAGGGGAATTTAGGAAAAGTTGAAAATAAAATTGATAAAGCTGCAGCTAGTTGCAGATAAAGGATAAGGTGCTGCCCAGAGTAGTTCCCATTAATATTTGACATGCTAGAGAATCAAGTAAAGCTAGAGAATCAAGAATGCCTGTTTTTTCCACTAGCTTCATTTCTTTTTAAAGAGTCGATCTCTTGACAAGCAATCCCTCCTAACAGCACAATGAAACTATTCCACAAAACACTCATCTAAGCCCGCATTTATTAAGAGGTGGGTGTCTGCCCATAATCCTACTTTGGGCTGCTCCAAAATTTAGGAAAGGGGTTTGAAACAGAATCCAGAATTTGCCACAGGGCTCATTGTGGCTTTGGATCCCCCGGGTTAAGCACCTGCTAGAACTTGTCTGATATCTAAACCCACACTGTCATCTCAGATATGTGATCTGGATCAGTCTCTGAAAACTACTGAAGATGCTCTGGGTCACTTCTCCCTAGCAGCCATCCAACAGGAGCAGGGCATGCAGTACATCCAGGGCATACCAGTATAAAACCTTCATCTGGATAAACAGGATTTTATGAAATGCTTTTCCATGAATGGTTACAGACTTGACTCAATGCCCCAGGAAATTCTTTCCATAGCTTTGTTGCTCTGTGCAGGCTGTAGTGCCAGGAAAAAGGACGAGTTAATCTTTGATTTTTTGTGGGGATTATAACACTACCAATAGTCACTGTGGCATGGCTTTCTAGGTTTGCCCCTCTGAACAGTTGCATTTATTCACATTGATAGTATTTCAAAGCACGAAATCATAATGAATTTACAGAACAAGGAAAGGCCTCACTTACTCATCACATAACATAGATGTCCTCAAGAGACTTAGCAGACTCAAAAGGTTAAGATTCAGATTTAGGGTGGGCTAGAAAGATTAACTAGTTTAACATGGCTTCTTACAAAGGTATGTAATTTTAGAGCTACAACTTTCCATTTAGTGAAATCCATTTTCGTGCTTTGAAGTATTTTACTCTAAAAGCACATAGTTGCATTAAATTGCAATTTCTATGCTGATCATCACTCTTTTATTTTAGACTACCTATTTACATCAAGCATCCTCTAGCTATCTTCTATGTCTCCTTTGTATCTGAATTCTGAAGAGGAAAACTGTATACTAATGTATGCAGTGGGGCAATAAACACAATGAATTTGTGCAGTGGCAGTGCAGTGATCCTTTGGGAATCACAGAGGTGTGGCAGGTTGGCTCCCATGACAGGAGTGTTGCAATGTGGGGCATACAGGCTCTTGAGGAAGGACAGGATTCAGGATGGGAAGATGGGAGGCCAAGGTGGGTCAGCCTTCAAGCAATGTGGTCTAGTGGAAAGTTTCTGCGCTCATGTCAGGGTTGGAATTAGACAAGCTTTAAGGTCCCTTCCAACCCAAACTAATCTTCTGTTAGGTGAGAGAGCTTCTGGAGTGCATGGAGATCTGTCTGGGGATGGACGACAAGAGAGAGTTGATGGGTCATGATTAAAGACTTTTTGGACTTCTCCATGCCCATTATTGGAGTGAATCTGCAGGTCAGATGCATCAAGACCTGCTGTTGCCTGGTCCTTCTGTCTATGAGCTTTCTCATTCAGAATCTTGCAGACAGGCACATTGCTTATTTCTTTATCCTGTTTTGGATCAACACAACCAGATATGACAAGGGTGAGGGCTTTTGGGGACTAACCTCACTTCCTTAGAACGGCCTCTGATGGGATCAGGAATGAAGGCAGGGATGAGTGTTTCAGAAGCAGAGGTCTTTTTTGTCTCATATATTTTACCCCCTTTCTGACTGGAAGCAAGAAAGGACTGGGTCTGACTGAAGAGTGTAAGGCTAGTGCAGACCGCTACATCCAATGGCCCAACCTTCAGCGTAGTATGGGCCACAATATCCACACCCCTCCCACCCAGGGAAATATCTGTGTCAAACCAAGAACTCAACATTTTATAGAACTGGCTTTTACTTTTATGGTATTGTTTACCTTAGAACTACCGTTATAGACAAAATATAAAGCCAGTCTGGTAATAAGGCTTAATCATCTAGGTGACTGATTTAAGCAATACTTTGGCTGCATTTAGAAGTTCCCAGACTGGCTCATTCCTTACTCTACATTTTATTCAGTTTGATATCCTGACTTCATTATAACTGTCATCACCCATACATTTTCATAGTAGATATTTGGTTTTGATTATCCAGTGGATGATATGGGGCAAACGCCAGCATCTTCACCAGCTGGACTGAGGAAATAACTCTGATGACCTTAACTAGTGATGGCCCAAATGTCCTGCAGGTTCCACAAAGCAGCCTGTGTTTGCTTCATGTGTCCTTCATGTTGGGCAAGCCCTTCATTTTCATATCATCGTCATTTCTTTCCCTGACTGTGATTCCGCCACGCTGTGCAGATAGGTAGGTCTTTGCCATGTAATTTGTAGTCAGCAAAAATTAATAATATAATTATGTTTCCCACCACTGTACTTTCTGCACTACTCCATGTTCCCTACTTTACAAAGCATGACCTACCAAGCTTCCTGGTTCTGTAGGTGTGGAAATGATTCCTTTAAATGTCCTCCCCTCATGAAAGCGGATCACTTCACTGTATTTATTTCCTTTGTAAAGATGTATCTTACTCTGTCATATTAACTCTTGTTCAGTTATTATTCCTTTATATTAATTTCATATAAATTTTGGTTCCTCCTCACTTACTCTGTATCAAGGAGATCAATGCAGTACATGACAATTTTATTACATCAGTGTATTCATTTCCTTTATAAAAGTAAATCATTCTAGTAGATTCACTGCCCCACAAGGTTGTACCCATAGATCACTGCATTAACTCCCCACATAAATAAGGACCGTGTCATTTTGGTCACTGACACTACACGTAAATGTGAACATATTCTCCTTTACGGCATATATGTATACAGTATTTTATTCATAACCACTTTGTTCAGGGGCTAATATGGCAGTGGAATGTGCTTATTTCTTCACAGCAATTCAGAGACTCTCTAGAGAGCTACAGCTAGTTCCCACAGGACTTTGAACAAGATATATGTGCACACTATACAGCTCCACTCCCTCCTTCCCTGGTTTTGCTGCCTCTTTCTTCAATTGTTTCTTTTTTTGTTTTTTCTCCTTAGCTTTCCTTTGGTGGTTGCCTTTTTGTGTTTCCTTGTTTAGCTTTGCTCATCTCACAGTTTTGGTGTGAATTTAAATGAGGGCTGAGATTAATAGCTGAAATGGGGATCCGGACCAGGAAAACACCCTTCCTGCAACCTCTGAGCTGGCCCCTCATTTTCAATTCCCTGTCCTGTTTGAGCAGGCTCAGTGAGCGCACTCACTGAGGAGTCAGCTGTACATGCTGTGCCATGCTTCACTCCCTTGTGAGTCGCACCCCTCCCTCTGCTGCTGCTCCATGTCAGTGGATGTGTCTGGTCCTCCACAGCACACAGCAAAAAGGGGAGCAGATGAAAGCATGTAACTCTACTTGGATCTTCTCTGCTCTTTTTACACCTCTGCATGCTTCTCCAAAACTTTAAGTTCAGTCCAGTAGAAGTACGCTTCTAAGTAGAGAATTCTGCTATACAGACATGGATCTGACTTAATACAAATTGATCAAATGCATTTGATATCCTATTCCAAAACCATAGTGCATCCTAATGGATGTCCTTGACCTAAGGAGAGGTGCAAGCTATCAGCTGATTCCAAGTCAGAATAAGATGTTATAAACCCTCAATTAATTCTGTGAGGAAAGAGGGGTATTTAATTGTTTCAACAAGCTCTAATGGCACAAAAGGAAAAACAGCTACGTAAGGGTTAAAAGTAAGCAACCAAAGAAAAGCATCAAAATTGAGCAACCAGACAAAACCCGCAGTCCTTACATGTCTCTCAAGGGCTGCACACAGTCTGCCCAGAATTTTCTTTTATCCCAAGTTTACTACATGCTCCCTTGCGTCTCCTTCCTGCTCCGTGAAAGGTCATATGGCAGCATGATGCCATCTCTGCAGTCTCCCTCTTCTCCAAGTTTAGGTCCAATGATTTCAGTGTGTTTCAGATGCAAATTGTTCTAAATTTTCTGAGATCTGAAGAGAAGTAGTACTTGCATTTCTTTATATTTTGGAAATTGTCATGTAAAGGTTTTCTCTGCTGCAAATTCTTCCAGTGTTTCCAGTACAAATACCGGAACTATACGTTGGCCAACCGCTACATGAAAATTACAGTCACTCGTAGTGTAAAATTGCTTTAGCTTCGTTTGCACTGCTGTAGTTCAACAGTGTGATTCTGAAAATCCTGAAATTCTGAAAATCTTTTTGTTCACTTGCTTTTAGCCCCTGGCAATCCCTCACAGGCTGAGGTACCAGGTAGAGGATTAGCATTTATATTCTCTTTCAGACAAGTACATTAGGATCTGAGAAAGGGGAATGTAATTCACAGTAAGTCATTGGTCATATCAGTTAAACTTTTATAAATCTTTGCAACAGTATTAGTATAATATAATGTAATAAATTAAAACTAGGAAGCGGGTTTTTGCGATCTCTTTACTTTAAAGGCTATATGCATATGGAATCAACAGGCAATATATGGAAAGCCAGAAACATTCCCATTCTTTTAGCCTTCTAACAAGGTGATGGGCATGAAAGAGGCTCATAAACAGCACTTGAAACCTGCTGTCTGTTCTGTTTCTATAACTGTTAAAAACTGATTATTTTTTAAGTAGCCACTTATGTTGATGGGTAATGCCTGTCTTCCCCATTCATGCCACAACAAAACAAACAAACAAATAAAACTCACCACAAAAGGTGGTCAGGAGCCCCGGGGTTCTTTTTGTGGTTTTTTTTGGCAAGAGATCTACCTTGTGCTGTATTTTCCAAATAACATTCTGCCTAATTCATACAGACAACCAGGTTATATTCTCAGTGCAGTAATAGGTAAAACAGCTGGGCTGTCCCTGCAAACAACTTCAGAAGAGCACTCGAGTGAAAGGTGTGCAGGAGCAGCATGTAGGAATCAGAGCCCCCAAAAGCCACGGCTCCCCCAACCTGGAGTCCACATGCACGGTGAAAGGGAGCACAGAGAGAAAGGCAGAAAATGAAAAAAGAAGGTCCCTGTGGCTTTGTCTGGAGAGGGAGTTAAAAAAGCAAACAGAAACCAACAACCTTCAAAAGACAAACATTCTACTAAAAAACTACAAGGCAAGTTCAAGCATTGGGGCCCCCACAGTAGGAAACTGGTCACATGGGTAACATCATGAAATTTTACTGCAAAATATCCTTTTTTTTTTCTTATTTGAAAAGACAAATTATTAGCATTTTTAAACAATTTCAATATGTTTAATGGCTGAAAGTTAAGCTCAAACTGTTCCGCTTACTGAATAAAGTGCTAGGTCTGTAAACAGGAATCTTAAGTTACCCCAAGAGTACACTCATTTTAAATTTTACTTGAAAGCGGGATGTACGTTTATTACAATTTCAAACAAAATGCTAATGCCATTAAACAAATGAGGTTTAGGCAAATTAACTGCATTTTAATATTCTGAAAGCCTATGATATAGGACATTGTGTTACGAAACATTGGCTAGAAGTATCAGTTGCAAGTGGGATTTTCATTGCTGTGAATCTCAGGAGAATATTTGTAATTAGTATCATTTGCCTAATACTTCAGGTTAATTAGAATATTTAATTGAATAGCTGTAATCTTCAGAGATGACTATATTATGATCAAATTAGTACCATCACAGCACACGCTGATCACTGCTGCAGCCTGCCTCACTTCTGCTAGCTATTCAGCCCTCTGGAGCGTTCAGCAACATAAGAAAAAATCTGTTTCTTACACTTTTGAATTTTAATGATCCATTTGAACTCTGCCATCAACATTTAATTATTCTAGGAAAAAAAAAGTCCCAACCATGGCTCCCATATGGCATGTTGGCAAATACACTTGCCCACATTGGAGTCTGCACCTCTCCAGCAGCTCAGTGAAGAGATTTAGCTTTTTTTTTTGAAAGCAAGAAGGCCTTTTTTAATAGTGTTTGCAAATACAGACCATATGAAGCTTCACAGAAAAGGTTACTAGGATACTATTGAAACACTATTAGGAACAGATGAATTGATTTTTAGAATGTTACAATGGATTTAATCCAGTAATGTCTACTACTGGACTTTTGTATTGTGTCCAAAAGGTTTGAAGGAGTCAGGTGCCTCTGTAACTAAACCTTGTTAGCTAGAAATTCAATTAATTTTGGGGGAAGAAGGGAAAAGGAGGAGAGGTAGAATGGATGGAGTGTGCATATTAAATTCTTTGCAGCCAAATCACAGATGCCAAGTTCCTGACCTAACCAGTTGCTGTTGTTTTGTTTTCTATAGATACATATATTTAGCAGCTGCAGATATTCTTGGGGTTAAACATTCACTGCTGTGGAAGCACTGGGGTCAAAATCCTGTTACACTAAACTAGCTGGATCTCCCCACCCAATTCTTCTCTTGTCGCATAAGGGTATCACGAAAAAAAATGTCAAGAGAGGAAGATGGGCATGCTACAAAGGATGTTGTTTACATAGAGGGGTCCCATGGCTCAGAAAAGCTTTCCTTCTTCTCCCCCCCTTCACCAAGCTGCTTCAGGATATGCAGCTTAAGAGGTCAGGTCTCTACAATTCTGTACAACAGCAATGTAAAAACTGATAATGGCTTTAAAATTCAGAATGCCCTTTTGAAACTGATGCTATGCTATAAATTTCTCCACAAATTAATTGTTATTATCTTAGGGGGCAGGGGCAGTGAGGGAGAGATCAGTTTTAAGGGAAATGCTCTTACCTGCTGCCTGAAAATGAAGAGGAGAAATATTTCCATTTGACAGAACCAGATTGCTATACTGTACTTCTTCAGTGAGGACGAACGGTGTGGTACACAAAGCTGAGACTTAGGGCTCAAATTTCAAGTGTTGCTGTCCTACAGAAGTGAGTAAACCAACAAAATCTTCACTGTTCTTTGTGGCACCATCTCACTCGTTGACACGTGACAGCGTAAAATCTCACAAATGTATCGGGAAACTAAGAGGTACACACGGGAGTGTAAATAAATCCTGCACAGAAAGTTTGTTGCTTTCAGTAGATTGGTAAAGAAAATTAGCAAAATCACTTCTACTGAAAATAAAGTAGAAACAATTTTCAAGAAGGATTTTTGAAAACATTCTCCATTCTGGTAAGGAGAACATCTTTGCTCTGAAAATTTTAATGTTTTTGGTTTATTACATTGTAAGCATCATATTTCATTTGTGCAGCTGTAACTATTTTGCACTTATAGATAGTCACCTATAAATACTAGGCACTTAAAAATAGTAATTTATAAATTGAAAAATTCTGAGAAATGTAAAAATTTTCAGCTTCATTATGAAAATAATTTACATTTATCTCATACCCACTTGGAAAATTTGCCTGGTTTCAAGTTTGCTGTGAGATACAAAAATCCTTGAATCATGATAAGTTTAGCATGACATTAAAAATGTGTCTCTCACCTTTGGTATCAACTAGATGTTTCATTCATACTCACTAAAATCAAATACATCTAAAAAGACAGTCCTGTCAAAGCACTGACACTAAAATTATAAAACCTATAAAACCTATGTTTGAAAATTAATGTTAATGTTTTTCTCAAGTCTCATTTTTGATCTTTAAAAACTAAACAGGAAAATATTTTTAATTTTCAGAGAAGAAAAACCTTTCTTTCTGGGATAAATTTGGCTTCTAATATATAATAACAAAAGTATTAGTATTAGGCAATAATATAGCCCTTCTCAAAATTAAAATACATTAAAACAGGGCAAAGAAAGAAGTTGTAATCCTAGGAAGAATACACTCTTATCTAGGCTTTTATTTTCATCCACCTCCTGAATGATGATTTAATATCCATTCCTAATATGCAGTTTAAAAAGCATCTTGAGAATTCACTTTAATGGCTAGTGTACTGCATAATTGTGGGCTTCCTTGTAAGAAAGCTTGCAAAACTGCTGATTACAGAAAGATATGAAGAGTCCTGATAGTACTCAGACCTATATATTGTGCTGCCATGAAAATTGGTCATAGAAACCTCCTAACAAAACCTGCTTTAATCTTCTGGATCTAATGATGCATTATATTTTTTTTCTTTTTCCTTTTTTTTTTTTTAATATATATATATATATATGTCTTAAAATATATATGTATTTCTGCATTTTGGAAGCATCTGCCAGAAGCAGCTATGAGCAATCACTAATCTTGAACAGCAGCATTGTGATGTAGTCTCCTTCACAGAGTTGCTTCCTGAGCATGAAAAACTCCTTTAGAATTAAAAAATCTGCTCCACTAATTGTAGAACAAAATTTCAACAGCACTCTTTGAGAATCCCAGCTCTAAGTATTCTCCCATCTATTAAACAGATGGCAGATAAGATTGTAAACATATTTGCTTCATATTGAATAGATAGTTTCTGGCATAATACTAATTAACAAATTAAATGACTGACTTTCTGCATCACATTAGAGTTAAAACCACTTTGTAAGTTTGTCTTTGGTAGTTATTTACTTTGATAATAGCGTGCAGTGAAAAACTGTTAAATGTTTTCTTGGCAACATTATGCATTGAGTAGTTTTCTTTTTTAAAACTCTATATTTTATTATAATTCATCTGACTTTCATTACAGTCACTCATTATAAAATGTATGTGCATTTAATCCATTTCCAAGGGCCGCATATTTTTCCAATCCCATTCTGTACCACAATGATAATGCCTTTGGTCTATGCAAGTATGCATGAAATTTAGGCATTGTCTTTACTCATTTTCTGATAGTTTCCTATGGACGGTTCTGAAAGGAGAAAAGCAAAGAAAATGCTAACAGCGGCAGGTAAGAATATGGAGAAGGTTCCGTTTTCCTTTAAGGAATTTTCATTTGACTATCTGTTTTATTATAAGTACAAATAGGATCATCTCAGCAATGATGGCATACTAGGCTACGAAGTGAGATTAGCTCATATCTTCTTTGTTCTCTTCATTAATTTGTGTACACAACTGGTCACACCAGAGGTTCTAATCCCAAATTTCTTTTGCACTAGACTATCATCAAAACAGAGAAAGAAAATGCAACTGCATTTCCCTTTTTGGTTTTGGAAATATTGCATGAAGAGTTTACTTTCCAAACCTAACTTGTCATCTGTTGGTGAAAAATATTAGTTTACACAAAATGGTTGCAGAAGTCATAAAAGAATGGCAAGTTTAAAACTTTCTTTCAGATGAATTTGCTCATGTCTCTGTCTTCAACTAGAACAAACCAAATATCCAAAACAAAAGACAACCTTTTTGAACTTTGAAACTCGTAATAAAATTTCTTCAAGAACACAGCTGTAAATGCTGAAACAGGTGAAATTCATTTAATTTCCTTTAGAGGTACAATAAAAGGAAACAGTTATATAAATAAGGTGATTAATTCATACACGTTACAGCTGATGCCCAATGTTATTCAAAGATTAAAATCCCCCATAGAAGGCAAAAATGATAGACGCCTGAGATTCACTGGTTCTACTGCTAGCAATAGAAAAAAAAACAGATTTTTTTTTCTCAAATAACCAGAGTATGTTGATATGCATTCGTCCTTCAAACTTAAAACTTCTTTCTGGAAAGGCTTGGTATTATTTAAAATAAAATTAAATTAAATTAAGCAAACAAATATATACATGTATTATTGTGAGAAGGATGGCTTTGAAATTATTAATATTGTTTTCTTCTGTAATTATTGAAAATACAAACTACCCATTTTGACATGTAAATTCCATTAAAATATACCTGAAAATGGCCAAAATTAAAGTGCAACGTTTGAACATTATTGGAAAAAGTACTTAAGTTGGCTATTACCTGAAGCTGATTTTTTTCTCATGCCCTATATTTGAGAATTCAACTTCTTATCCTGTGTGGGTATGACAAAATACAGAAATCTAAGAAAGTCTCACACACCAGAAGACCATTTTCTCTCTTGTTGTGGTTATTAGCTATATTATTGACAATGGCATTTCATATTCCATGTTAATATTTCACATTATTTCACACTGTATATAGTAATCCAGTTGTTCTAAGTACATTGAGATGCATTTTAAGGTTTAGTGTTATCTTTATTCTCTTCTCTGCCATGTTAGGAAAAATGGAAAGCTGAAAGTTCTTGAAAAACATAATCGTTTTAGCCAAACATCTTCCAGTTAAACCACTAGCTCTGCTTTCAATTATCAGATATATCCTTTCGGGAATAAGCACAAATTTATTATCTACAGCTACAGTCCTGATTTTGCTATTGGTGGGCTTGAACTAAATATTGCAATTCATCCTATATGACTTTCCTACTGGAAAAGAAATCAAGCATGTGCATATTTCTCCTGTAATTTAAGACATAGTATTGGCTTATCCACTAAATGAGTAGAGCTTTTCTGAAAAACTAGGAAGCATGGAGGTTCAGCTCCCTGAAATATTTCTTTTCCTGGATGAGGAAAACATAATTTCATCTGTCATAGTCACTAGAAAGTTCTATAATTGTGTGCTGTGGTCTCCCTGTAACAGTGACACTGCGCACACAGTGTGGCACCATGGCAGAGACACAGCCTGAAATCCCAGAGGCATTTTCCCTGTGTTAAGATAGCACTCAGGTTGAATTAAGCTGCAATCTTCTTATTCAGGGCTACTTAACTCTGGTACAGTTGTGAATCAGTGTAACAGTATTTTTTCTGGTTGCGGAGCTATACTGGATGTAGCTCATCAGTACCTGTTCTCCAGGTAGGTTGATGCAAAATATAGTGTTTGAGAACACAAAAACACAAGCTGGTTTGAAAATGGTATTTTTTACTTTAGATTGCTTTAAGCCCTCACACATGCAACTTCTTAAGGTGCACCAAATGTACCTCATGGCAGTTCAGAACTAAATGCTCAATATCTGAACAGTTAAGGGTAAAAAATAATTTACATTTTGATCTTTAAGAATAATTTTTTTGTGAGGCCTCACCTGGACCACTGTGTCCATTTCTGGGGGGAACTCCTGGAACGAGTCCATCGGAGGGCTATGAAGGTGATTAAGGGACTGAAGCATCTCTCTTATGAGGAAGCTGGGCCTGTTCAGCCTCAAGAACAGACAACTGAGAAGGGAGCTCATCAATGTCTCTAAGTATTTGAAGGGAGGGTACCAAGAGGAGGGATTCAGGCTCTTCTCAGAGGTGCCGAGCAATAGGACAAGGGGCAATGGGCAGAAACTGATGCATGGCAAGTTCCACCAGAGGAAGAGGTGCAAGTTCCTCAACATGAGGGAGAACGTCTTTATTGCGTGAGTGACCGAGCACTGGAACAGGCTGCCCAGAGAGGTTGTGGGGTCTCTGTTACTGGAGATAATCAAAAGCTGTCTGGACACATTCCTGAGTAATGTGCTCTCGAGGATCCTGCTTGAATAGGGAGATGGCTCTAGGCAATCTCCAGTGGTCCCTCCAAACCTCAGCCGTTCTGTGATTTGGTGATTCCATGACTTAGACTGAGAACCTAAACTACTCCATCTCTGAAGGTATTTAGTCCACCCTTCTGCTAAAAGCAGGGCTAACTTCCAAGTTATAGCTTATTTGCCATGGCCCTATATAATCAAATTTTAAATATCTTTTAAGATGATGCTTTCACAACTTCCTGGGGCAACCTATACCACTGTCTAACACCTATCAGACTGTAAATTTTTTTGCTTATGCCCAAATGGATTTCCCTTGCTACAATTCCTTTGAGTTGCTGACTATTCTTTTGATAATGCATCCCAATATGTTATGGATCTCTTCCCTGCCTTTAGAAAAGAAAGCATGTTCAGTTTGCTTCTCAGGACCTTCACATCATTTTCTGCAAAGCTGTTTTCTAGCCAGCCTGCACCCAGAATGGGGTGTTGCCTAGAGAGAGTCTGTATCTAGTGCTGGACTTTCTCCATTTTGAACTCAATTAACTTCGTATAGCTCCATTCTTCCTTCTTGTCACAGTCTGTTTTGAAGGCACTCCTGTCCTCCAGGACCAGTTTCCTTGATCTGAAACCTTTTATGCAGTTTCTGAGGGTGTGGTCACCATGTCACAGGTGGAGACATTAAGCAGCATCAGTCCCAGTACTGATGCCTGAAGAGTGCCACTATCACCCAGACACCAATTATACTCTGAATTATTGGTAAATACCTTTTGATCCTGATGTCTGAGCCAGTTTCCATCCCCTTCCCAGTTCAGCTAGAAGGACACTGTGTCAAAAGACTAGCTAAATTCAAGATTCACAGCTACTGCTTTCCTCTCCCTATCCACAGATTGAGTCAGAGAAGACAACCAGGTTGGTCAAGTATGATTTGTCCATACTAATAAATGCTGACTGTTTCTAGTTCTTCCTTGTCCTTCAGGTGCCCGAACACAGCTGTCATGAGGGCCTCCTCCGCAGTCTTTCCAAGACTAAGACTTTATGGCCTGCCATTCCCTGGTTTTGCCTTTCTGCCTTAAAGGTGGATGTAATATTTGTCTCATCTCTACATAAAGCCACCACCTCTCTGTAAAGATGGAGAATGACTTTACAAAGACATTGGGAGGCTGCCTCAGCACTGGTGGATGCATCTCATCCAGCCCTATGGATATGTCCAGTTTACAGAGTAGTCCCAAACTTGGTCATCCTCTACTGCAGATTGTAGTTCTTTCTCTTGAACTCTGACGCAAGAGATGTGGGTGGCCTAAAAGCAGATGCACCACCCACCCCCAGGCACAGAGGAACTCTCAGGTTTTTCCATGCAACACATCGTTTTAGGGGCTCCACATTCTTTCTTGGGCCCAAGTTTTCCTCAGTCTCCTGATGTACCTAAAAAGCTCACATCCAGTTCCAGCTGCGGTCAAGGCAAGGCCATCCAAACTGCATTGCTGTAAGTGCACATGATGAGTCTGTCATCTTCCAGGAACCTTGTCCCCACTTCTACCACCCATCCACATCTATTTGAATCTGAATTCAAACAGGATCAGTGTTTCTGAATTATTTTTTATAACAGCTCATAACCTAAAAAATGGGAACATAAACAAACAAACAAATAAATAAATGAAGATTTTTTTAAAAGCAATTTAGGCCTTTTCAATCTGGCTTCCGTAGCTTCCAGGTACCAGCTTAAAGTTCAGTCAACATAATTTGTACTGTCTCACTCAAAGTAATTGTTTATTTGCACTTTTTAAGATAAGGTTAATCAGTGAAAAAATAGAATTTAGTTTATTGTGAAGCAGTTCTAAGACACGGACTAGAAAGTTCAGGTGGTAAAACAAGCACAGAACTTAAGCAGAAATTCTGTCCCTGTATGGGTTATGTCTTGCTGTTAAGAATGAATTCAAGCCTCTGTAAGCTTCTAAGAGTTTATAACATACAAAAGAAAAAATCCAATGAGTAGCTGAAAAAAAATTAAAGAGAAATTCCTAGTACACATCAAAATACATCTGCAAACAGTTTGTTAGTTAAAGTTCTCCCTTTTTTTTTACTATTTTGCTTACAGTTAATTTTTATGTTATCAGTTATGACTGGGGGCTTCTAAAATTTAAAAAATCATGTAAATTTAGGTACTAGATTACTAATGCTGTGAAACACAGACTTTCTTCCATCAGGCAAAAATGACTCAGATGACTTGATTCTACCTTACTCCCACTACAAATAACATCTGACAGACAGAAAACGTTAAAATACTGAAGACTAGTGATTTGGGTTGTAAGAATGAGCACTCAGGCTACAGAACACAGAGTATCTCTTGTCCATGGTGTATTTACGAGTCCTATCATTCTCAGTTTCAAGCTGTCCTCTGAAAAGGACAATACCTTTAATGTCTCCTCTGAGTATGCACTTCAAAGGACTTGGCCTGCATCATGTGGAAAGTTTAGCTGCACAATTTGGTAGTACTCAATTTACACATGAGAGCTGATCTTCTCATCCAGAAATATCAGACATGAGAAGGCAGTGTTTTCCATCACATTCCCCCTGATTCAGAAGGCAAAGTCCAGAAGAAAGAGCGATAAATGGATGCACCAAGTCCTCCCACACTCAAGGAAGCTGAATTCTATTTGCACAGAGAGACATTATTTATGAGTTTTACTTCTTTGAAAAGCAAAACTTGAAAACTTCATATTATTTCAAGCAGATTATACGAAAAATTACAATTTGAAACAAAATCAAAATATTTTGTCTTGTGCTACTATAACAAAACACTGGTCTTCAACAGGACAGAGTTTCTACACTAATTGCATCTAAGTTTCAGGCATCTGTAAGAACTTCGTAGTAATTTATTATTTGTTTGGATTAGCCCTAGAGCAGGACTGGTTTCTCAAGAATGTTTGTAGTGGCATGATGTGACTCAGAGAGCTTCCATTTTGTTTTCTTGTGGATTTGGAAATGAGGTGTAGAGAGGAATTCTCTCACCTGCCCTTGAAGTGTGATCCCTTTTGTCTCACCCTTCTGACCTGTCCTTTCCACATTTTGTGTGTCTCTCAATGGTTTCTCACCCTTTTTTATAATTATAATCAATCTCAGGCTTCGTGCCCTTCATCCCCATCTAGTCCTCGTCCCAAACAGCCCTTATTTAATTCCTTCAAGTTATTCCATTGAGTATATTACACCACAACTTGCCTGCTTCTTTTACTCATCCAGCAAGCTTCCAGGTCACATCTCTGATTCATAATTTTTTTTCTCCTTGGTTTCCTCCCTTACGCAAATATCCTCTCCTTCAAATGGCTTATCCCAAACTCTGCCCAGTCCATGCCAGTTGTCCCATTGATAAAGAGATCTTATCTAATTGATTAGATAAAACCCAAAGTCCTTGCTTAGATAGCCCTTCTATCTGCTTGCAACCCAAAATTTCCAGCTTCACTTTGAAAACGTGCATTCATCTTCTATGCTAAAAGCAAGATACAAGCAAAATACAAGGTTTGTGGTCAAGTTTAATCATTATAATAAAGAGTACATGGAGGAACATACTGAACACTGCATATTTATTGATCTCCTTGTATTAATGATGCTCATCCTATAAAGAATTTATAAATGTGCTAAACTTTTAGCATCCCAAAGAGACTCAGTAGATTAACTAGTTAAGGTCAATAGTCAATATTATTTGAGTCCAGATGTTCAGCTGTGCAATACTTAAAATAAAACATCTTAAAAATGCTTTTAATGTTAAGTTTAACAGAATTTCCAGTCCTACAAACGAGTTTACAAGAAATTAATGCATCACAGACAGGTAAGTAGGTTTTATGTGTAAAATTTATTTATTTGTTTAGAATATCCAGTGCTTCTGCATCTTTTCAGGTATTTGTCCTGCAGCCTCAATTTTACTAATATTTATTCTTGGTGTTTTCTCTAAAAGCAAACTTCATGGCATGCAAATTGCTAAAAGATAATAGGAAAGCAGGATTTTTTTTGTGGTTAACTTCTGCTCATACTTTTAGTGCCCAGATCTGCATGATCCTAATTCAGAGTATATGACCAAGTAATCATTTATTACTCCACTACTTCTGCTTTTGGTTTGTGGTGTTTTTTTTGGTTTGGTTTGGTTTTGGGGGTTTTATTGGTTTGGGTTTTTTTGGTTTTGTTTTGGTTTTGGTTTTGGTTTTTTTAATGAGCATCTTCAGCCATTGATGGGCCTATTTTTGCATAAAGTCTTGACTCACCTGTCTCATGTATCTAGTTCCAGTTGGCAAGATCCCTTGGCTTTTTTCAGCTTCCAAGTACCTTTGCAAATCTGTCTGTCAGACCTCAACAATGTAAA
This sequence comes from Falcunculus frontatus, assembly GCA_013398115.1. Taxonomy (NCBI): domain Eukaryota; kingdom Metazoa; phylum Chordata; class Aves; order Passeriformes; genus Falcunculus; species Falcunculus frontatus. Next base: position 649,963 of record VZRV01005195.1, read on the forward strand.
ATATATAGCATGAAAAGGCTATTTTTAGTGCATCAAGTTTCATTGAAATTAAACACAGGCATAAATGCACTGGCTGGACAAGGATGGATTGTCAAATTGTATTAAATAAATTTTAGAAGTGAGTCTAATTATGTTGTTTCTCACCACATGTGGGAGGGACTTGAAATGTTGGTAAGATTGTTCAACTGAGGCAGAGTCTTGACTCGTTAACTTCTTGCAGAAAGCACTTTTCTTTCTCCTTGGATTATTCCATTTACACAGAGCTGCATGTCTGAACACGGAACAACTGGTGATATAGTATTCTGACAACAGAAGGCTTCCCCAGAGGGGGGAGTGAACTCATTGCTCTTTCAGTTATGGTCAGTGTTTCAAGGTGAAGGACCTTTCAAGAACCTTCCTTCTCTTTGTTTCTCTCCCTCTGCCCCCTTATCTCTAGGTCACAAATATCAAGCAACAACTCCCTTTCCAGAGCCACGATATACAACATTTCTTATTATGTTTAATAACAGGAAATATGGTTTATAGATCCATATATCAACAAATAATATTTATTCAAACTATTGGAAACAGCAGTCTCCTATTATTATATTAAATGACTTTTTAAAACTCAGAACTTGAATAAATTAAGGATTAGACAACTCAGTAAACTGTATTTCTTAAAAGTTATCAAGTATTAAATTCTGTTCTTACAATCTGAATAAAAAGCTATCTTTTAGTCTAAGGGAAAAAAAAAGGTTTTTTTCCTCAGCATTGTGTGTCATCTGTCCTTATGATTTTCTATTAAAAAATAACAGTATTCATGACATTTTTTACAGTGAAACATCTGAAAAAATAACAAAATCTATGTAATTTTAGATAAAGAAGATGTAAAAATAAATGGAAAAGTTTTGATATATAAAATATTGCAGAGTCAATTTCCAAGTTTGAAACTGTCTTACCCAACTTGATAGAAACAGAATTTTTAGTTTTGTAAATAAAATTAATTTTAGAATATAAAACCCCAGGAACTGGAAAACTTGTGTTACAAATTGATACTTTGTTCATTTTCATAGTAAAGGTTTCCAATGTTTATGCATATATAAGAGAAAGGGAAATTATGTCTGGCACTTGAACATACTTCCACGCTTTTCCCGCCCAGACCAAGAAACAGGCATTGCTTTTGATCGAACAGCAAAGCTTCACATTGATTTCAGTGCTTTGGATTTCATCCCTTATATATAGAATAACTTTGTGTATTAATATTGGATAGAATTTTCTTTCCAGTCTCCAGAGATCATAAAAGAAACCATAAAAGAAAACTCTAGTAAGAGCCAGAGGCTGTGATGTTGAGATAAGGCTGAGGAACCCGGCCTTCACAGGCTTATATTTAGTTCAAGCACTTATTTAGTTCAAGCACTACCTGAGCAAATGCTTTCCTGTGAGAAATGCCTTAAAATTGGACACAGAAAATTACACCGCTGTAACTACAGTCAGAATTTTATTTATTTGTTTGTTTGTTTGTTTATCGTTTTGCCAGCCTATTTAAGATTTCTGCAGCTGTCATTGAGTTACAAGAAGGGAAGATGTGCACTACCTCCACAGTAGCACTGAAATCATTACACATGGCTCTTTCCTTTAGAAGACCTGTGGAATGTTTTATCCAGTTGTAAACTCCTACTTCATATTTAGAAAAACAAATGGGTTTTTTTCCCTAGTGGGAATTTTATGAGTACTTGTCTGTTATGCAAGTGTTGTAGCTGTTGTCAGTCTTTAGCTCATCAATACACAGCCATATCTTGTACAACAGTATGAACAACTTTTCTTGTCTCTTGCTGCATGGAAAATAGATCCTTCTAGAGCACAGTATGTCACACAAAATCATAACAGTAATAAAATATATGCAAAATAAGAACAATGATCTTCATGGTAATCATTATTATAAACACTTTACATGACCATTACTTAATTTTTATCAAACATCTGTTGTTTTATACTGCTTGTATATAGATGTTTGAGTTAATTTTACAATATTACTAAAACTAGAAATAATCTTGACAATGTAATTCCCGGGTTATATACACCATAGTGTTAATGTATGTGCAATTGTTTCTTCACCAGAGTGCCACAAGTGTGAAAATTCCTTTACAAAATTCACCTAGACGTTTGGGGTGTTTTTGTAAATTAGTTATAACACCAATATTTTTGACTGAGAAAGAAGAAAGACACTATTGAGAAGAGGCAAGGGTAATGATTTTTTTTTCTTCTGAAAATTCCATTCAACAGCACATTTTGTATGAGGCAATTTTTTTGTCAAACTTATTCTCAAAAATATATGTATGTAAAACTGTGACTCTTTTTTTCTTGATTCAATTGTCCACATGAGAGTTTCCTACATGTCATTTTTGTGGGAATACTCCAGGCAGAAGGTTAGGCTAATTAGAGCTTACGAACCCTCCCCCAAGAGTTATAAAATTTTTAACACCATAAACCATTATGTTGGACTGAATACTCTGGCAATGAACCCCAATGAATCAGGGATGAGCATGGACCGTTAAATTTGTTTACACAGAAGGAAGGGGACTGAAAAAGAGAAGGGAGAAGAGAGTTAGTTCTGGTTTCCATTTGTCAGTCCTGAAACACAGAATCTGTTTTCTCATGTGCTGGCCACACACGAAAGGCTAAAAATAACAGAGTACTGCGCTAGTATATCTAGGTATCATTTAATCTCTTGTCTCTGGCTTTATACAGTAAAAAACACAGGATATGAAAAACAAAACAAAGAGTGCAAATAGTACCATTAGTTCAAAAATGCAAGCAGAACTCTGAAGTACACTGATTTTGTGGCATAAAAACTGTTTACAGACTTGAAGCAGTGCTTTTTCCACTTATTTCAGTTGGGTGGGTGTTGTCTTGAGTTTCAGCTTCCTATGGAACGTAGACTTCAGTCAGGCTCCACAGGTCGTGTATTTGCGTGTTCCCAACGTCCCACAGGATGATCTCTCCTGCAGCTTCTAACCCGCACCCACCTCTCAGTCAGGAGAACTTCAGCTTCCTCATTTTTCTCGAAACCACACCAAAGTTTCCCCCAAAGCGGAGCCCACCTCCTGAGCAGCTAGTGCAGAAGCAGAAGAAAGTAATTTGTTGTGTGGCAATTCTGTGGGTCCGTCGGTCCCAATTAGTAATGTATATTGCATATATGTTGAACTGGTAAACGTGTTTCCAGAAGAAAGAGGGTCTCCTGGATGATGCATTTATTTCCCTGAATTTTTGCTGCCTCCTTATGTGATTATAGCCATTCAACTGATTAACTTTCAGCTGTGCATCGGTTCGTACATATTCAATGTAAAAAAAAATAAACAACCTGAAAACCACAGCATCTGCTTCAGGGAAACTTGAAACTGAAACCCCTTATGTTTAACTGTGTGTTAATTCGGGAGAGAAGAAAAAGATACAATATGGCTAGAACATTTGATGAAAACGTTGAGCTCTGTCGTGGTTGCCTTAGCTTTAGAATAAAGACTAAGACCCATGCATCCTCAAGGAATATGCTACCCAAAGAACTTTGGAGTTGTTCTTTCTTCTAGCCCACGAGAGGGGAATTACTTACATGAACTGTTCGTAACAGAAGACACTGAGTAGAGCAGTCTCATTGCATGTAATTTCTGGTGAGTGCTTTCAGCCACTAACACCATCCTTTCCACCACAGACAGACCTTTTTTACACTGGAGTTTTCATTGAAACTGGTAAATTATCACAAAATGTATCAAACTAATGATAATTTTTCAACAGATTTTACTTTATGCAAAGTAGTTGAATCTACCTAAAAAAAATAAATTTCAAAAAGGCTTTGAAAACTGCAGAATTTTGATCCCATGGGTGCCATCTAGGAGTCAAAATTTACTATATATTCAATGTGTAATCTGGAATTACAGGAAGAAAACATTTTTCTTTCTCTTCAGTGCTTCTGTGGTGCCATGACCTACTGTATAAATATGGGGGGAAAATGGAAAATAAAAATATTTTTCATGTGAATATTTTGCATAAAATACGCAATAAAACACTTCTAGTGTAAAGCTTATCTTTACATTATTAGTTTTGTGCTGCAGTTCTTCAAAGTGCTTTTTGTAATCAATATTTGAAAATAAAATTATTTTATTTTAAAATATCTACTGTTAGGCTTTTAATATATCCTTACAAACCATTGTCATATTCACTGCCTCCTGCCCATGGCGTATTTTTTATTTACACTGTACTGAATGTACCTCAGTCTATTAAGACATCATGTCAATTTTCAAAGCCTTTGTTCTGGAAATATGCATCACATCTGCTACTGCAATACAGTCATTTAAGTCTATTTATGTCCTTTAGCTGAGTAGTACAAATGTAACCCCGTTTCTTATTTACAAAACAAAGCATCCATATTGGCAGATTTCATTTTCCCCTACATTTCTTTAGCATTCCCTAGTCTTTTGTCAAACCATCTCCTTCCTCTAGAAGGTTTATTTGCCATTATTCAGAAGTAAATAACTTGCTCCTTTTATTTAATAACTATACCTAGGAATAATTTTCATATGGTAACTAAATAATGTATTTTACATTTTTATTCTTGAATAGTGAATATGTTTGGTTTTCAGCAGAAAAAAAAGTTTAACTGTATCAGGTTTTGCCAAAACATCCAGAAAATGAGATGAGAATAGAAGGTTCTTTCTCATAAATTCAGAGATTTTGAAAATCTTAGATGTCTAATTAGATGGCATATGTGGTGGTGATCCTGTAACAATAACTTATTAATTCACCTTTCATGTGACATTGCATCACTGAAAGTTGTTCTGAGATTTCTGCCAGCATGTTGGATGGATTCTGATGTTTTACCTGATGTTTGTTACTGCTGCTTTTAAAATCAGTTTACGGCATAACCCTTCCTCAGAATGGAACTGGTCATAGTATTACTGACAAAACAAAAAATATGTTAGTGCCATTTAAATTTTTTGTAGTTGGGTTTTTTTGATTTTTAAATTATTTTTGAAATTTTTAGTATACAGGTAGGGATTATCAATGAACCAACAAACACCTACCTCCTAAATTATGTGCATGGTCAGGTTTCACTGAAAGCAAAATGACAAAATGAGCTCAAATGCTTGCAGCAGCTATCCCATAACTTTATTAAAATAAGAATTCATAAGCTGATCCAAATTAAGTTAAAAAAAAAATCTGTCATAGAAGCAAGAAGCAGCTTTTTTCCTCAAGAAAAAACAAATCTATGTTCAAAGACATTCATTTCTTACCCTCAAAATCATTTTACAAAAAAAAAAAAAAGCCACACACACCAATACCTTTGATTTCTCTTAGAAGAACACTTTTTAATCTCTGAAAAATTAGTTTCATCTCCATGAAAAAGGGAAAAGAAAAAATCACAAAAAGAACCTACCTCAGTGTGAGTCGCAAAATATTTTTTTCTTTTGGGGAGAAAGTAATTTGGGAGCAATGCCATCCTTACTGCTTTCCCCAGAATTGCTATTATATTTATTTATTTATTGTGCAGCTAAGAAAACTCGCCGTGGGTATGGTGGATCACCCTCTGTGAGGTGGCAGTGGCATAAAATCAGTGGCTTTCTGTAACTCCCCTGCTTAACATTCAACAGAGAGAGAGAGGATCTAAATGTAAAACCTGGCTCCGAAACATCACTGTCAACTTCTTGCCCTCCGACAAATGATCCAGAGCTACTCCACATCAGGATGGAAATGTGTTCGGCAGTAAAAACCACTGCTTGCATGACATCATTCCATAACAGATTACACTGTAATGTTAGGAATGTAATCATTAGCATTTAAACATGCATAAAATTTAATTAACCTACTTACCAGTTTGCTTAGAACTTTTGAAGGGCTACCTAGAGTCCTCTCTAAGCATTTTATTGCAGAGTTTTGGAAAGCTCACAAAAGAGAGAAGTTCACTGGGATTTTTCTCCCTAAAGCTGATGAGCCATGACAGATGAGCAGATGACCCGAGTTAATTATTATTGAATTCGTTATTACTGCTTTGTTGTCACCCAGCTCAGCCAGGGTAAAATGATGACAGTAGGTATCTCATTAAAACAGCTGTTTCAATTATGTAGTGGCAAATATTTAAAAAGCGGGCCTTCCAAGTTTAAAGCTGTTAGCAAAGTTTGTTTGTGCTGGTTGTGCCAAGATTCTTTGACCGAAAAAGGAGGGGAGAAATATAGTGTTCGTCTTAATTGGTTGGGGTAGGAGGAGAGGGATGCTGAGCAGCAGAACATAAAAGGTTGAATATGAGCTCCAAACAAATTTCCCGAGTTTGTGGGTGAATTTTTTTTTTTCTCATCTTTGGTTAAATTCAGTTTTGTTTACTGTACATCAATTACATTTAGACAGTATGACAAAAGAGGAGTGTTTGTATTGATTTCTTTCCAGCTGGAGGAAGTGATATGACTATAAAGTTTGTTTGGGGTATTTTTTGTTGTTGTTATGTTTTTAACTGTTTATTGTTTACTAGTTGACATTCATATTTATTCATTTTAAACAGTAAGAGGTTATTCCCTCCTTCATAGACAAAAACAAGTACTGTCTCAGATGCTGTTTCATAGCCTCTCTATAGATATTTCGATCTCTAATAGGAAGAAAAATTTGATTTGACTGCACTCTTTCCCTAATATGGTTTGCATCGTCATGTTCAGCCCCTTAGAATCCATGCATTTCTCTGCAATGAGTGCATTGATGCCTCTGTGTACTTAGGTTTTACACCCTTCTGCTTTCATTTTAGTTATATTTCCACTGGACAAGTATAAAAACACAAAATTCTTGACAATGACTTGACTTGAACCTGTCTCAGAAGAACATCCTACAGTTATCAGATAATTTCCGGTTAAGATGTGTCATTTCTGGCTAAGACGCGTTCTGTAATAGTATAATTCCTCTGACAGTTATATTGCCAGCAATAACCTCAAAGTCATCATTACTGACGTCAGTGGCTCAGTGTCCACTGAGAGTGAGTCTGTGCTTGGGATAAGGTATCTATCCAAGCTGGTGGATATCTACTTAAACAGTTTCTGTATCCACAGCAATCAGTAGCATGTCCTCAGTGGCCTGTTCAACCCAAAATCACCTAATTAGAGAGGGTTGGGTGCTACAGCTGTGTGGATTTGAGAAAGGAAAACACTTCTGCATCATTATGCTTCCTACTGACTACAGCTACAAAAGTCAGGATTTCCTCTACCTGCCATATTTCCCAATATGAATTCTATCTGGGTAGAAAAAGAGAATTTTCGGCCACTTTATTGGTTTATGGACATTCAACACGCTAGTTTTAGCAGTTGTTGAATCGCTGGCAGCACGTTCTAGAGCAGTGGTCACTGTGAATATGCAGATTATCTCAGCAGCTTGAGCATGGTATGTCCAACATGGTATGTCCAGAAGTCATGCCTAGGGTCAGGTGATCCATTCATGGTAAATTCTGTGCATCCCAACAGTGTCGGACTTTGGAAAAATGGGCCACATGTAATTAGTCCATTTAAAAGCTTGCATGTAGAAATATGAGAGCCCAATGACAGTCTCTCTGATGTTAGATCAGAAGGAGCTTTATGAATTTTCCTACTCATAGAAACACATAAGGAACATCTTTTAAACTTATGTGTGGATTTTACTGTCAGCCCAAAGGAATCGAGAAAATGGTGTCTCCTATTAAAAGGGAGGTAATGTACTTAAGCAGAAGCTATAAAGGGCTGTATATAATAATCTTAATCCTGAAAGCATAACAGTCAGTACTGTTTCTTTCAAAAATGTGATTATTATTAAAAATAAGTACTTTTCAGAAACAACGCAAAAGCATATTTGTCATTACCACTAGTTTTTTTTTTTTATTTTTAGAGTAAAAAATGCCTGTACAACTCAATTTTGGCATGTGCTTGATTGTTAATTGCTTCCATTTCAGAGAATTTAATGTAATTGCTGCTGAGTGGCTCTTCTTTCCCACTAGTCCTGTTTTGTCTTCTTAAGAGGAAAAAAGCATTCTCGACCAGGATTTTTTTTTTAAACCATATATAAATTTTGTCACTGCAGTGAAGAGCTCTTACCAGGTGTCCAAGCATCTAAGTTAATTATAGCTAGAGGATAAAGCTCTGCGTTCATAAAAGTTATAGATGAAACTTGGGAGTGAGGGGGAATGGTTGTCTTACAGGTATCATTATGTTGAAGAAGCTTTTGAGATAAAAAAGAACATCTGAAGTCTTCATTAGGAATTATAAATTTCCAAGTCTCATCATTCCAATTGCAGCCTTTGGGCACAAGTAAATATTCCAAAATGAAGCTCAGCCACTTTCCTCTGTTTTCTGCATAGACTTCCCTATGGTTTAATGTGATTTTCAGCAGTAACCACAATTATTCATCTCTCACATGGTGGAAAATATGATATGCATTTGTACTAAATCTGGGGACATGGGACAGCCTTTACTATGTAATAGGAAATAATATGGCCCCATCTAATATAAATTTTTGTCTTTGGAATCCCTCCCAGCTGAATAGTACGTGCAAGGTTTTCCTTCAAGGTGGAAAAATTGCTTCACTGCAGAGAAGCCCTACAAATGAAGTCAGACCATCAGGGAGAGTCATAATCCTGATGACTGATAGTAATGTACCTGCCTTTCTGCTGATTACGTACTAAGCACAAAGGGATCAGTCCCAGGGAGGGGCCTCAAGGCAGAATCATGCTGAAGAGAAAAGGGCTGTGTGCTGGGAGGAGTGATATCTGATGCCCTTTCCTGAAGTGCTGGATGGACAGACTGCTACCACTTCCACTCCTGTGAAACAACCCTTTGTGAGAAAAGGGGGTCAAAGCCCCAGAGCAGTCAAGGGAGTTTGTAGCACTGATTGGAAATGAGAACTTGGACTGCTTCTTGGTAGGAGACGCAGCCATCTTTCCAGTTCTTTTGGTTTGTTGGTTTGGGGTGTTGTTCTCCTCCTGGGCCAGTTCTCAAGAAATACAGATATGAGAAGCTCTGTAGAAGAATAGCAAAATGCAAAAGAGAGACAAAGGTCTTAGAAAGAAGTCTCATCTCTTAATTACATTTTGAAGCCTGTGGTTTTGTGTGATTTGTCCCAGAAATCAACTCGGTAGTTTTGTCCAATCTGAGTTTTGAGTTCATTTGCTCCCACAATAAAAAAATGAAGTTTCAAAGAAGATTCTCAGGGAATAGCAGAGTAAGATGCAATGACATGAGATTTGGAAACATTCATTAAGAGAATTGGAGATAATCTGATTAATTTTTTGCTTGTTTGAGTTTTGGGAGTTTTTTGTTTTTCTTTTAGTTTTTTACTTTCCTCTTTGTTCTCCCCAGTTTCCCAGTTATTAATTTAGGGCTCTTATGGTCAAAGAGGCATTATTATTTATTTATTAAGTGATTATTTTTTCTTATCTAAAATAGATATAAAGCTTAAATCAATATTAATTTTCAAGTTAAGAGTTGTTTTGGATACTTTCACTCAGCCATATATACACATTGGTCTGTAGCTACACTTGAGTTTTTCTTGATACCATGTTTTGGCACCTTTCTCCAGTAACTTTTTCCATAATAATTTGTGTTGGGTTTTTTATTAATTATTATTTAGAAAGTATCAAAGTAGGTAAGAGTGATAACCTGCTATATTATCCAATGTATCTATCTCCCTTTTTTTTTTTTTTTTTTTTTGCAATGGCTGGCTTCTGTTGAAAAATAAATAAATAAATATTCAAGATTTCAAAGAATAAGCTCTTCACATTATGTCAGGTTTACTTCCCAGTCAGCTTCACTGATGAGTATATGGCTATTGTTTTTCAGTCATTTTTTTCTGAAAGAATAGTGACCAGCAAGAGAAATTTTCAAAAATGCCTAGGGTATTGAGAAATGTAAACCCTACTTTTCCAAAGCAGTTTTGGAAGCACTAAGGCTGTCAGAAGTGTTGTCTTTAGGAGGCATGTTTTTGTTTAGCTTGAGTAAAATTCCAAAGGATGCCTGCTAATCAAAATAAGTAATTTTGGTTTTAAAATAAGGTTAGATATTATTTTTGAGATAGTTACAATTTTATTAATATAGTTTGAGTGACCTTTGTCTGAGTTTAATAGTCTTATGTGCTGGAAAAGGAAGGATGGAAAAACTTCACTTGAATTTATGTTTTCTTCTTTGATCACTGCACATTTGTTTAATGCTATTTTGTCAGAGGTTTCGGTGGCAAATCAGTAATAGTGTGCACTGGCTAAACTGTCTGGTAGGATGCAATATTTAACAATCAAACTGTTGTTGGTAGCACTCTATTGCTGCCTCTCTGCAGGAATGGATTTTACACATGAGCAATAGTTTTAATCACATTAGTAAAATATATAAAAGTTTGTTAATGCTTTACCAGTTAAAGCACTCTGTCTGCTGAGTAGGTTTTTATATCCTATTTACCTTTTATACCATAGTTGTTTTTATACCATATTTGCCTAAAGACAGCCCTCATAGCTATGATCTAATCTGGGTCTTGTTGGTAAATTTCCACCAAGAAATTTTCACCTTTTACTCCCCAGCTGCAGTCCTTCATCTTTGCAGCCTATTAAACCTACACCTAAAATCTCAGATCAGTTAAATGATGCTTACCATTGTAAGGCCTTTCATTTATTTAATTTCCAAAGTTGTTTAGAATGACTTCAATATTTCTTTGAATTCACAGCTTTTACAGTCCTGTCTGAAGTTGGAAAGGTAGTCCCTGTGTAACCATGTTCCTTCTTTCGGAGATTTTGGGACGTATTGATCAATTTAGGGTCTGGAATAAGCCTCTGTTCCAATGTCCAAGGACATAATCCAGGTTTAGGTCCGTATCTAAAATTAAGCTACATTGTGAGCAGCTCTGCAGCTTTCCAATATTAGTAGTGAATTACACACTAGAAGCAGAATCTGTGCAAATGCATCCTCCCTCCCAGTTTGTATTGATACACAGCTTTCATGTAAATATGAAGTATTCTGAGTGCCAGGAAGTAATGAAGGGAAGATTCAATACCTTAGAAAGCGCTACCCATCACCACAGTAAAAAACCTCTCTATGAGTTTACTACATGCCAAGCATGGAGAAATTGTCAATTATTTCAGTAGTTTGTACCTCTGACTTTTTCCCTGATATTTCCTCAATCCTGTTTTCTTGTTCTTATTTTGATCATGTTACTAATTATTCCCTGTGACAGCCAGATCCCACGGAGCCACACTCCTTTATCGGGGCTGAGTGCACCCACCTTTGTCTCAATATAATGTACAGCAGCACCAGTATTCAGCATCCCAACCCCCTCCTTCCTTTTCTTTCTTCCTCTGCTCTCTCCCTCCCCTTGCTCCCCAGATAGTCCATTCTCCCAAGGAAGCAACCATAGCAGAAGTCTCTCCTGATTCATTACCATTTCATAGTAAGAACGGTACTTTGTAAAACCATAGGCAAGCACAAATGTTGAGGAAAGGACATAATACATGCAGATTTGTCATGAGTTTTGTAATTACCTTTGCATTCTTCAAGGAATCCCAGAAGCATAAGGAAGGAAGGAACTTAGTGTTGTTTTGGCCCCAGATGACTTTAAAACTATGGTGCATTGCATTGCGGGATTCTATTAATAATTAAACTATCTGTCACTTACCAACAACATACATTCCAAATTAAATTTAAGCAAAAAGAAAAAAAAAAGATCATTTGGGACTGAATTAGCAGGCTTCAGAGAGAAATAAATAATAATCAAACATCTGTGTTCTAAATAGTACGTGCTTTATCAGACAAACAACTGTTACCATCTCATTGTATAAAATGGCTTGGGGAAAACACCGTAGCTCAAAAGCAAAGTCTCAGTTAGAAAAGAGAAAAAAAAGTTCATTAACAAGTCAGGAAGTGATTGAAAGTTGCCATGTTGCCGTATTGCCTTTTTCCTCCGTTGTCTCTGCTGGCAGTAAAACTGTATCTGTCTTAGTACTCAATTCAGTGGACAAATGGTAACTCCAAAGCTAACGAAAAAAATGCTAATGGCATACATTCACAAAGTAGAGCAGCTGAAACTTCCAAATATTCTGAGCATCGGAATATGATCCTATCTTCCTTAGTTGCTGAGTTTTCAAGCACCTTGTCTCCAGTGAAGGTTATAGGGTTTATTTTTGCCAGGGACAAGATAAAGGATACCAAATTAACAAATAGGAAAGAGGGAGAACTTACTATTACCTCCATGCTGCCAAGACATGCTGCTAAGGCATGCTGCTGACCAGACATTAATGAATTGGTAATATGCACAAGGGGGAAAAATGACCCAAATAAAACAGTTATAAATAACAATGCAGTACACTAATTAGCCTAGTGCAATATTTCATAATACACAGGCTATTTTTGTCCTTCCTCCTCTCCTTACATCCATCTTTCAGCCTCTTGGAAGCCATTGGGATAGCATGAGTTTGGAGGATAATAAACCAAATAAACTCATCATTCGGACTGTAACAGGATGAATTTCTCTGCGTCTCCTAACATTACATTCCCTTTTTCCACACCAAATCATGCTCTCTACTGTATCACTATGACTGAGGAAGAGTGGTGGATAGCTACAAATGATCCATGACAAGATCACACACAAAAATCTAATGATAATACAGAGAAAGCCTTGAATGTTTCATATTATTGTTAGGAGGATTTTTCCTCTTTTCCTGAACTCCAGCTCTTGATGGCTGCTATGCCTGCATGTGTGCAGGTTAGGATTCTGCTACCTTTTGAGCAGGCGGCTCTCTGTTTGTCTACTCCTTAGGTAACTGTGTTAAAATATCCTATTCCAGCTGTAACACTTGTTTTACAAGAGCCCTGGTTTTGTCTGACACAATATGGAACAACATTTGTCATTCGTTATCAGGGGTGATATATTTGTTAGCCTGCAGAGAAACATCTGCTGTGCTTTAATCTCTAGTGTGCAGGCCAATATTCATAGGATACAGCTGCATAAAATCACAGTATTAGATGGGGCTGTCCAGTCTGACATGAAGGCTAGCTGGCAGGCAGACAGAAACAGATTTTATTATCTGCCTTTTACATATTTATTTATGTCAAATATTTCTGAGAATCCATACATTAAAGCCCTTTTTATGCATTGTTGTTTTGCGGTGACAAGTCATCGACAGCTAAATGAGAAATTTATGTTACATATTTAATATGGACATCTGAATGATTATCAAATCTATAGAAGCCAAGCCTGCCCAATCACCCCTAAATAATGGATGAGAAGTGGATGTGACTCAATTTGTTCAGTATAAAACCTAGACGACCTCTGTCTCTCATTTCATCACTGCAGCACTGTCATTATTTGCTTCTATTCATCTCACTTGGCATCACTCAATAAAATCTGCACATGATAAAGAGAATAACCTTGGTCAATAGTAAGAATGCACGAGGAAGAAAAATGATCATTTCCTCTCCTTCACGAGGGTGCCACCGTGTACACTACCATGGCTGTTTGAACTTCACATGGATGCTGGTATGTAGTCATAAGAAAGAGGAGACAAAAACTTTAATGAGATGGTTGGATGTAGGGAGGAGGAGGGATGGGCTGGATTAATGTCCTTTCATTTAGTCTGTGGATTTATGGTGAGGAAATTTTTAAGAGGGATTTAAAACAGAAGAAAAAAAGCCACTGGAAATATGGCTTTATTTAAAATAATTGCAGAAACATTCTTGCAGGGGAAAGATGCCGTAAGTATTTTGTAGAAGTTGCAAGAAATTCTTCTGCTGCTATCTAGCAGGGGCTTGATGGTCCCAGAAAACATGTTTTTCATTGAGACTACCAAAGATGTACTTGTAAGAACAGACCGTGTTAAAATAACTGGTCATTGTAAAAATCTGACAAAGAGGAAGTAGAAAAAATCAGTTGTGCAGGTTAGATTTTGAAAGCAAATCATGCTCTTTGAAAATACTTCAGTAGGCTGACTGTGATAATGAAAGTCTCATATCTAACATTATATATTCACTTCCCCTTTCAAAGGTGCCTTAGTTGGGTTGACATGTCAGTAAATGAATGCAGGAATGACAAAGGTTAACTTCATATGCATCAAGATGAGAAGGCTTCTGAAATGTCCAAAATGTGTAAGCAGATTTCATGGAAGCAGGAAAGATGACCTGTGTCATGCTCAGTAGATCACACTGTAATTTTATATCTCATTATTCATACAAATACCCTACAAAAGGTTTACCAAAATGGACAAAACTATAGAAGGCTGCAGTGAAAAATGATAGGAACAGAAGGTTAGGAGGGGCATAAAGGATAGGAAATTGTAAGCAAAAAGCAGGCAGAACTGGGCTGCAGTGTGCCGATTAAAGATTGGGTTACTGCTGCATTTAAAAAAGGAACGGAGTCAGTAAGTCTGAGGATGTTGGCTAGACAGTTGCAGACTGTCAGTGCAGAAGCAGCAGCAAAGTATCAATCTGCAAGTTTGAAAGGGATGAGTAAGAATCATAAGGAAACACGGTAGTAAAACACAAAAGAGAACCTTGGGTACATAAGGAGATGAGATCGTTAACAGGTCAAAACATAGGTATAGCATTGAATTCAAGACTGATGAGGAGCACAGAAGCAGCATTGTATAATACACAAGTGAAAAATTATTGAAGTGGCTTTGCATATCCATACTGTGTAGATATTTATCGTGGGCTTGTCACATTTTCTTCTCAAGTAGTTCAGCAGAGTAAATTGCAAGTCAGTGTCACATGTGAGGGAAGCTATTGTTTGGCAGCCTCGTAGAGCAAAGCAACTTGGTCTCCAAAGAAGATCTTGCGGTGGACTTTGAAACAATTTTAGATGAACAGAAGAGGCTCATGGGATAATATTTGAGGATAATATTTGAAATGCAGCTGTCTCAACAAAGAAAAGGGTCTTTGCTTCAGCAAGAATTAGCTGTAGAGGATGAAGTGAAAGGCAGGGGTCAAACGGTACGGCAGAAGAAAAGGAAACAGGGACACAGGACGACTAGGATCAGAGAGAAGATGCTGATATCTGTTATCAAAGAGAAAGTCAGTGTTGATTACAAAATTACTTGGTAAATGTAGGGAAAGAAGCAAAGAGAAAGGGAAATCCCAGCTTCGGTAAATGTCTAAATGAAAAAAAAACCAAACTGACTAAAATTAGCAAGCTGTTCACCTAAATTCAAGTAAGCTAGCATGAAGTGGAAGATGCCCCATTGTTCAAGAATATCTTTTGTGAAAACTTCATGAAAGAATGAAGAAGTGAAGGTCAGAGGAGACCAGGTCTGGCAAGACCATTTAGAGCTGTAAAACTAGTAAGTAACATAAAGGGGATAAGTAATGAAAGAGTATCTGGCAGGAGTATTCAGAGATAGAATTTTTCAGAGGAAATAATCACATTCAAATGAGAAAATTATGTTGAATACTTAGCCATGCGGGTCTCTAGAGAAGGGGGTTATTTGGGGTTCTTGAAATGCCATAGGTGATGGCAAGATGAAAGGGTACCTGAAGCAGTAGGCAGAGATTACTAAGCAACGTGCAGGTTAAGTATTGAGTATCTGCAGGGTATCTGTTGGGGGTGAAGACACTGGGAGAATTCTCTTTATTAGACAGTGAGAGATAGAAGATGGATCACAGAAGGAGATGAGGATGTGGAAGGGATGAGAATTTTCCTATTTCTTACAAATTATAAGAAATTAAACACATTATTTTCAGGTTAGCCTAGGAATAGATAAAATTCCTTCTGAAATGACTTAATGAATAGTGCAGTGGAAGTAGAAATTGTAAGTAAAGATGAAAATAAAACATTGAACTGACAACAAAAGAACTTCAAAAAATTCTCATTTGTTTTGAATGCAGCAGGAATATTTGTACAAATATATTAAACTTCCTGAGCTACTACAACAGATTTATTTATTTCTATTTCTCCATGAGGACAATGTCATTCTACCATTATAATCAAAATTAATGGCAAAATTTAAAAGTTACCACTTGCCTTCTTCTCACCACTGTCTATACACATGGATGTTACTGATGTCTCTAGGTTGAAATAACAGGGGCAAATTAAAAATAAAAAGCATATATATCATGTTAAGTTGTCCAGGACTGTGCTCAGATGAGAGCTTTAGTATTTTTTGTTATTAGAACTGTAGAAAATCAACTTGAAATCAACTTGACATGGCATGGCTGCATATTCAGGAATTATCTGGGAAAAATCACAGGCAAAGGCAGCACCAGTTAGCAGTGGTGAATTGCTTGAACTCATTTGTAATAGTCATGAGCAGTTTGATCGTTTCCCCAGCCTTTTGAAGCCCTGTGATTTGTGCTGTAAAGCTAATGCTGGCAATAAAGAACCCATGTTTATCTGTTAATCAGGTTGAAGATGGCAGCTGTTTCACATCAAGAGGATTTTAAGACAAAAGAAGAATAAAATACAAGACAGAGAGAGAAAGGAAAATTCTACTCTTTGTCAGAGTCTAGAATTAATTGTGATGATTTAAACAATTCCAATGAAGACCTTTGTGTATGCTGAAGAGATAGTGGGGAATATTGTGTTTCATTGATGAAGCATTGATACAATCAGCTTCAGGTCTCATTGAATGCCTTGAAATCCTTTCAAATTCCTATACTTTTCAAAGTCTCTAGCATGTTGGGAGAAAGTTACCATTTCATCCTTTGTTGCCACAGCCTTCAAAATGGCATTAATTATTGTGGCTTTTATTCTTAGAGTTATGCAAGAATAAAGGTTATTGGATATTATTTTTCTGTCATTTAAAGGAAGTTTTTTTAATTCTAGCAGAAGGTTTCTTTGATTTATTCCAAATGTTTCTTTGTTTATAACATGTGCTGACCTCATAATAAGACCCACTGTGAGAAAGGACACTTCTGTATTTTAGCTTAGATGAAGTTGAAAAGAGTTCTAAGTGTAGGATTTCAGTGGGGGAAACCCTTGTCTCTTTGCAGTCAGTAAGGTTTTGCTGTTGTCTTCAGCTGAGTCTAAACTTACCCCACTATGCATGAGGAAGACCTGTGCTATGTTGGTTTGGGTTTGAGCAACTCCTACAAGGTTTTCTAATGTTGGTTTTATGACACAGATTAGGCACCACTAGCCAAAGGATTCTTGTTCAAATGATCACCATCTTAAGACTTTACTGGATGTCATTTTATTAATATATTAATTAATATTATTTGATTCTAGCAAAAAAAAAAAAAAAAAAATCAAGCAATTAAGCCATACTGGTAAACAGTTAATATACTCATTGTACTTTTTCCTTCCTTACCCAAAAGCAGCTCTGTATGGAGTGACTGTTAATTTTATAGGTAAATGGTGAATTTAGAACTCTGTTATAAAAATATCTCTCTGCGTAACATGTCTAGCCAGTGTCTTGCAATCAATTTATTTTGAGACTCATCCCACTCTTCAAGAAGCCTCATACAGGCAAAACGATCCACCCCACAATATTTTATGGTTTTGCTTCCACAAATTGCACACAGCCAAAGGCTAAGAAAAGGTAAGATTATAACACTTTCTTGTACATAGAAACATTAGCAGTTCTCAGTCTCACAGTATGAAGTATATAACTGTAACTTTATATGGATACCAGTGGGAAGGGCATGGGCTCACTCTTCGATAAGACCCGCAATGTTTTTTTAGTCCATGAATGCCTCAAGATTACAGACTTTAAGTGCATCGTGGCTTTAGGTTTGTTAAAGAGGGCTTTTATGGCTCTCTCTGGGTTTTGTAGAGTTGGACAAGGGCACCTGGTTTTGCAGATGTAGAGAAGTGAATAAATAGTGCTAATAAAAATCTTAAACACTCATCAAGAATTTCCTGAAATATTTCCTCAGTAACATGCTTGACACATATTTGCATTTATTTTGTTGTGTACACAAAAAATATGGAGATGAATATATACTCTCTAAGGTATCTCTGTACATTTAACATGTGCTTATTAAAATTACCAAAAAGTCACAAAAAATGTCACATATGCAGTCTCTGGAGAGGGAAAAATGAAGCAAAGTTCAATACATGTTCCCAAAATGCAAGGTTTTATCTTGTAATTTGCTAAACAGGTTTAATACATGTTGTAGTTAGTGCAGAAACCTTAGTTAAAAACTAGGCACTGGTGACTTTTGATCTTGTTTGTATCGCAATTGTATAGTATGCATTGATGGTATACTCATTTATGTGCCTGTATATTCATTCAAATGCTTTGTTGTGTCTTTTTTTACCTAAATGAAAGTGGTTTCTTTTTGTTTTCCCACTTTGTTCCGCTCTGTTCCCATACCTTAGCAAAGCTGGCTGCAACTGTTACTGTAGCTGAATACATGGGCAATTATTTTCAAACAGCTGGAAACTTTTTAAGGCTCGTTTTTCTGCTCCGTGAGGTATTAGTAGGTAGCTCTTCTTTCATGATGGATTGCATGGCCCTGCCTGAAGACTACCTATATTTTCGATCTCCTTTTGCTTATACTTAACAGTGAAAAGGTCTGTGACTTGAACCACACAACTATCAGGTTCCACACAGGAGCCTCACTATTTGGCAAATTATTTGCCTTTGTTGCATTCATTTTTGTTTATAAAATACTAATTACCTCTTTTATTGTTTGAAGAGATTAAAAGTTAATAGGAGAAACTAAATAAACAGAATGCCATTCTGCACAAACTATATAAGCTGGTAATTAATTTCTGGTCTCCTCTGAGCTAATTAACTCATATAAAGAAATGAAGTTAATGAACCATAATTCTAGTCATACAAGTGTAGATACAAGCAGTTTGACTTAATGAATTAATAAGATATTTCCTTTCTTAGAGGTTTTTCAATTGTCTTCCTAGTCTGTAGGCCTTCTTAATGTTTCTTTCTGGCTAAAATATTTAATAAATGTCAGGGCAACCTGGAGATGGGACTTCACAAATTTTACTGTCATGTAGGAGACCACAATTTCAGAGCAAACAGGGAATTCTAGCTCAGCTGGGTGATGAATCTTGATACACAACAGAGATGTTTTATCCTGACTGGAGGTGATGCAGTAACCATCTTAGACTGAAAAGTAACAGTGTCTGAAAATGCAGTCACTTTGCTTTATCTGGACTAAAGCACAAATAAAAATGAAATAATTAATAATTATAACGATATCCCTTTGGCTGAGTGAAAGGATCAATTGTTAGTTTAGACTGCTGACAACCTAATTTCTATCAGTGTTTCATCTGGAATTTGCACTGTTATCTGAGCAGGCTATAATCAAAACTTGAGCTGGATGTATAATTCTCAGTTAATCTTTAACAAAACATTGTTTATCTCATGCTCCCTGATTTTCTGGAAATAAGACTTATTTTGCCTGTTTTGCTGCAGTACCAATACAATGTTAGCTTTTACTGTGCTAAATTGGTACCAAATAGACCCCATGCTAAAGAAAATAATATATCCAGTGTGACAGTCCTTGGAAAACCCTATCTCTGTGGCTTTGCTTTACAAGTCATCCCTTGTAAAACTTTCTGTGATGCCATTAATACTCTCTCAAACAGAGTCTTACGCATTTATGAAGTACCAAACCCCCCAAAATTCCATGGAGTACAGTTTTCTGCAAGACTGATTTTCCATTTTTTTCATTTCATGGGATGAAACGTGATTTTAATAGATTACTTTATTGTTAATATTTTACAAAAATTTTAGAATTATTTATTGATAAGCAATCTTGAGAACATGATACTGCTAACACATTAAGAAAAAGAACATAAGAAAAGGGGAAAAAAAGATTTTAAAGCTGATTTTTCCCTTCAGTACTGGAGTACAGAACATAATTGGACATCTGTTATGAAACCTGGAACTTCATGAATCAGTGAAAGGATTCTGTTTATTTCAGATGGATTTGCATCTCTTAATTATTTCAAAAGAAGAAAATAAAAGAGGTAAAAAGTCTTTACATGTTTCTGAATGCCACACTGCTCTATATATGCATATATTCCTTGCTTCTTTTCCCTTTTAGATGAAAACTTCTCTTATCCTATTGTTTTAAACATGTCATTTACCTAAGTGTCAGCAGTCTCTGTTTCAGACCTTTGACCTTGGACTGTGACCAAGTGATCAATTTTGTTTTCCTTGGGCCTGAGAGCACAGCTGACACAGCTTTAGAAATGTATTTCATCTTGATTTAGTAACTTCCATTTATCCATCTCCATTATTTACTTAGATGCTAAGAGTACATCCTTTCTGGGCTATTTGTTTCTAATTGTTGAAGTAGACGCACATAAACATGCTGCAGTCACTAAAGGTAAACAGTGTCTGGCTGCTGATAGTCTGAATATAAAATTCAAAAATTTAGATTTTTAGATTCAAAATTTTTTAGGCTTTTTAGATTAAAAAAAAACCCTCTTATATAACCATAACAGCATTTGTTATTAATGAAAAAAAATGGCTGCATAGTACCAACCTGCAGTGTAATTAAAAAGCAAGATTCCAATAAAACCTGTTTCAAAGCAACTTATCAATATAAAACCCATGAAGGAAAACTTAAGCATGACAAAATATGATTTTCCTAAAGAGAAGATTGATGCACCATTTCAGCTTTTGCACAAATAAGAATAATACAATTTCTTTTTTTTTGGTTCTGAGTCAATTTCTCTGATGCTGCCTGTTAATAGATCATACATATTAGATCCAAATACTTTGTCCGTCCAAATCCACGCATAGCAGACTCAGAGCACTGGCAGTATCACATGAGGTTCTACCAGAGCCACATGTGGAAGGTGCAAAGAAAATGCTGCAGAATCTTTTTGAGCAGGCAATTACATTCATTCAGAGTATAAATTATAAGGTATTCCATATTATCACAAGGGCAAATTTTATCCCTCAGGGTAAGTGTACCTTTCACCTAGAAAAAATATTTACTAATTTATGAAAGGAAGGTAGGATGGTGCCCTCACTGAATACAATAGGTATTTTAGGAAAAAAATAAGGTCATTGCTATCCTTAAGTCCTTTTAATGCTGTGTGAAATACAGATGGTTAAAAACTTGCATCTTATCTTACAAGCTCTTACTGTACTTCCTCAAGGACAACCAACAGAGTGCTATCCAGAGCAGCCTCCATCTACAACCAAATCTTTGCCAAATCAAATTCTTATGTCTTCCAGAGCAAGCCAAAACCACAAAGTTCAGGCATTGGCAGAGTTCATCATTGATCAGGAACCCAACTGAGGTATATATTGTGTTCTAAAATTTCTCATTAATAAATTATCAAATTATTCTCTTTTATAGACTTAGCTGCCACTAGATTCCTGCTATAAAACACTCCCCATCTTCCTGTCTTTAATCTTTTTTTGAGATGCATCATAGCGCTAGAAATATGCTACTGGACATGGTTATGCTCAGAGCTTAAACTACAGATTTCAGAAGCCTAGTCCTATTTAAATCACAGATTTAAAACTTCTATATGTATTACAGCTAATCTTCTCTCCCTTTAGAAAATGACATGTTTTCAACATATGTCAATGAACAGTATGAAAGATCATTCTGTTAACAGATAAAAGTAAATCCTGGTGTACTTGATAGGAACTGCCTGAACAAGGTAAAATTAAACTGCAGCTTCCTGTCTACTCTATGAATCAACATATGGGTGTTCTGCACTAAGATTATATCTTTTTCCCTTGGTTTTCTTTTAGGCTTGATTATTATTAAAGACTAAACCCTATGTTTAAGACTGTGCAAGTTAATACTCTTGAATTAACTTTTAACTTGTATTTTTTCCTAGTCCATAATCAGATAATCTATGAGCAGGACTGTTTAATAACTTTTAATTTTAGGAATTTTTTTTCTAATGACCTTTAATATTAACCCTTGTTTGGGTGATAAAAGGAATATATTTCATGTGCTGTGTGTGCTCTACATAGTCTGTTCTACTGCTAGATAGATGACATACAAATATTATTTGTTAAATAATAAGACTGAGGAGAATGCAAAATAGAAAAACATTCCTGAAAGGTGATACTTGGTGGCTGAGTTTACAGGAGAGAGTCATATTTCCATGTGGTGCTGCTGTAGCCATACACCCTTTCAATAGCCTGTTTCATGTGGCTGCCTGCACACTTGACCTGCACTTACAGATTTGAGCATTCAATTCCAAGTCACACCACAAGCAGGCCACCTTCAATAAGCAATTTGAAATGGCTACAATCTCTTCGGATTAGATACTTCTGTGTGGAAAGCTTCCCATAATTTTGGCACAGGGAATAATTTTACAGCTTGTGATTACTACATTCCTTTACCAAATTCTGGCCATCAGTGAGAAGGGGGGAGTGTATGCATTCTAACAACGATGAAGGGCAGGTTGGGCAATGATGACAAGCAGACACCTAAAACCCTGGCAGGCTTTTTCCAACATGATTCATGCAACACTGGATGTGCATGTGTTAGCATGCTAAAAATAAAACAATGGTTATGATCATTATTGGGAGGACATGGTTTTAGAAAAATAAACTGCTCTTAGAAGATAGGTTTAGTGACATAAACATATTAATGCTGAGATATAAATCACAGGGTCCTTCCTCATTTTCATTATCTTCTTCTGAGGATTTACTGCTCTATAAATGAGATTCTATAGGAAATTCACCCATATATAACAATTTATAGTGTGATGTCAAGCCTATAAGGATTAACACTCAAATCATTATATCTATATTTTAATCGTAGTTGTAATCAATTATAGTTACATAATTTTGACTTTTCTCAGTCCATTTTTAATACACTCTGGCTGCTGTATTAATACCTTTTTGGTTGTTGAGAGGAATCACAAATGGTTTCTTAAATTAGAGAAAGAAAAACATTGAATTCTTAAGCAGATGAAAAAGGCTTAAATACATCATGATTAAACCATATGTCTTGTACGATCATCTCTTAAGTACTATAAGTCTTTACAGATGTACTGACCTCTTAGATTCCAAAGCACAAATGAATCCCATTGCAACTGTGATATATTAATATTTGTCAAAGTCCTCCAAATTGAAAAGATTTTCTTTTCCTAGTACATGGGATTGCTTAGTTGAAAATTAAAGTTCTTGTCCAAATAGAGCTGACAATTTGTTGCCTTCTATTCTGGGGAAATTTCTCCCTCCTTCTGTTAGATAATATGTATTGCGTTTCATTTTTAATAGTGTGAGAACAATACTGGCCCATTCATTGTTACTAGAAAATGTTCAAGTCTTTAGGAGCAAATGAAGTTGAGAGTACCTAAACATCTTGAAGACTATCTCACTTTTGTGTGTAGAAACTCTGACTCAGACAAGAAGTAAGGGTAGAACAAAATAACATTATTATTTTCTTACTTTCCACATTGTTATTATGCTTCAGTGGTTGTTTAAGCAACAAGAAATTAAAAATTATTTGGAGATGTACTTTGTCCTGAACATTGTTTTACCTTTGTAATATTGCCATTTATGTGGATGGTCTTAGATTTGGGAGAATAGGAATAGAAATTATGTCTCTCATTTCTACTGTTGCGGGCTCTCTGCAACACAGGGACATGTCATGACAGCTAACCTTCAAACAGTAGAAAACAGGCATCTCTGAAACATAAATAATGTGGATTGATTTTGGAAAACTAAAGGTTGCAATCAAAAAAACCAACCAACCCGTTCATCCAGTCTACCACAAAACAGACTAATTCAGCCCCTAATCTTTAACTCAAGTGGAATCTAGCTAAAATGAAACAGGTGAGCTTGACACTTCTAATGTGACGGAGTTATGCAAACACTAGGCAGTTTATTTTCAGGTCACATTTGAATGTGATTTATGAAAAATACCATCAATTGGGTTTGATCACCTAAGAATTTGCTTTTTAAGTCATCCTCTAAACCTTGATATTGAATTAGTAGTGGTACTTTGGACCTTAAAACTTTCATCTTTACATGCTACTTTTCACTATTCTGATTTATTTGTCTCTTTTGAACAATGGTGTTTTATAAAATCATAATTTTCTTTCTAAAAAATAACAATTTTTGTTGGATTCAGAATGAACTTTCCATACCACACTGCAGGAGACCTAGGTTAGGCAAGTTTTTATATAAAGAAGTTCTGCCTTGACCATGCAGGGATCAAGTGTTGGAAAATTTAATTTCCAACACAAAATGGAAAGTGATCAGAAGATTGTGGATTATATCATGGTCTCTGTGGAGTGTTCAAGACTTGCAAGTCTGTTTCAGATTGTGAGCTGACAGTGTGAATTAATAATTTTACATTTAGAGGTGAAATTGTGAAGAAAAGGATAAAATTTGGTGTTGATTTAATGGAAGAATCTTGCAGTGTGATAAACATAAGTGATTTTTCTAAAATGATGGGTACAACAGAGCACATACAATGGCTAAATGACATCTTTAAGAAGAACTTCTCCATGGAGTAGCAAAACGCATTTACAAAAAAATTACCTGATGCCTTTTAGCAGATAGATTATAACCATAAATAGTGAGGGACAATCACACACAAAAAAGACATGAGTAAAATAAATATAAGGTTATTGAATGCATGTCATCATTTTTATGTATTAAGTTACGCAAAATTCTTCATAATTAAGTATTTGTAGCTATTCCGCATTAAGAAAGAATCTACAATAGACATGTCAGTTATACCAATAGACACCTGTCCACCCTGTTAAAATGATTGCACAGCTTTTTGTCTGAACTTTTCTGATTCTGGTTCTGGTTCCTAACTGCAGAATTTCTTAGAAAGGGTGTGGGATGGGGAATCTCTCCCAGATTTCCCTGAAAAAGTCAACTGTTGATTCAGCGGAATATCTCTGTCAAATTATACTTAAATAGAATGCAATAGGTGCAATATATAGAAAGAAATGTTTGTGTCTCTCTGTGTCTCTCAAAACTCACCATCAAAAACTGTTCACGGAGGAAGGCCAGTGGATGTACTGTATACTCTGGAAGAGCAGAAAATCTGTCAGATGGTTGACACAAAAACAGACATGGAAGTAAAAATTCACTTTCTGCTTGGTCTCCCAAGCATTCATGGGTCAAAATAATAATGGTAATGAGAAGCAGCTTTGCTTCTGTACAACAAAGAACACTCATGGTCAATGACCTTGAGTGCTGAGAGCATGCAGGAGGCATACAGGGAAGTTACACGATGTGATTAGTCTAATGGAGTTGTTACTGAACAGCAGCATTCCATGCACCATCTCAGTGGCACAACCAAGACCAGAGAATTTTGAGCTGCAAAATGATATGCTATGAAATAGGGTCAGATGTATAGTAATGGACAGATCCCAGAGGAGATGCCATTGCTGTGCAGACAGGTGGGATCCCATAGCAAGAGCATTGCCTTGCAATTTAGTTTGGAGTAGTTTCTCTGGATTCTTAATTTGGGTACCAGAAGCAGACTGGATAATTCCTGGTGGAGTTTAATACCTTGTGAGACACAGATAAATTCACTTATATATCTTTTAGCATTCATTATAGCCTTCAGAAGGCAAGGGAAAGCCAGGATAAACTCATGACTGTAGCTGTGCTGCATGCTGGATAATGTGTGAAGCTACTGTGAAAAAGATACAAAACTGCATGTTGAATAATTGCTATGAAAAAATTTCTGTATATACTCTAGATACTCCCGATTAATTCAAAAGGAGGTCAATTGCAGTAAATATGTGAGACGTTTTGTCAGAAAAGTTATCAAGCATGATTCTGTAAAAGCAGCAAATAAAATTGAGGAAACACTAAGGAAATTCCAGGTTAAAAAAACCCC
Source organism: Falcunculus frontatus (assembly GCA_013398115.1). Lineage (NCBI taxonomy): Eukaryota > Metazoa > Chordata > Aves > Passeriformes > Falcunculus > Falcunculus frontatus. The sequence continues at coordinate 675,666 of VZRV01005195.1, forward strand.
CAAAAAACCGAAAAACAACAGCCGTGTGTCTGCTTTTTATCAAGACCAACAAATGGGGGTTTTTACGCTATTAGAGTTCTTTTTAGGTAAAAATCTGTTTTAGTAAGGCTACCAGTAGTTATTTTCCTTTTTCAATGTATTGATCGCAGTCTAGAAAAGCAACAGCTCAGACTTAAGCACTCTGTTACTGCACAAAGAACACAAACAGTTTAAATATCTATGTCTCTTATAGTCTCCGAAAAAGATTGTGAAGTGTGTAAAAGAAATATATTCTGTTTTAGTCAACCATGTATATCGACATATTCATAGGAGCTGAGTAGCAATGGAGTCTTCAGAAACAGCATTTGAAAACATCACTTTCCTGATGGCACCATTGGGACAATTAATTATTCAGTTTCACATGCAGAAATACGTTAGTGTAGCTAAATGAAGAGAGGAGAGAATACAACACTTTAAACAAAGTGTTTCTCGTTTAAAGCATAAATTCATGTACATAGGTCTAGTTCACTTTTGTCAGCAAATATGCAGCTTCCAGTACCATTGACTGGTCAAAATAGGTATGTTGTTGACAGAGGCAGAAAATAAGGTGTTCAGTAGCATACACACCCTTTCTTCTATAGCTCTGTGTCTGTCTGTGTAATTTTCAAAGACAAAAATCTTCTGTATCACTTAAGAAAAAGTATTTTGGATTTGGAAAGAGGCAAGTACTTGAGGTATGCTGTTTTATGTTAGATTTCATATTAATTCATAAATATGTTAGATTTCATATTAATTCATAAATATGATTATCTGTAGTCCAGCATAGATATTAACATCAATGTGTTGAGTAGTCAAGATAAAAACATGTACACCGCTTTTTGATGACTTACATGACATTATGTCATCATAAAAGAAAAATGAAGTTAAGAACAATTTACCTACACAGGAGAGACAGTATATTAACATTTCGCCTTAAAAACTCAATAACCAAAAATTTAAGAAGTTACAGAATTTCAGACCTTGCAAAACTCTGAACTGAATTTGGCTCCATTTCCTAAACACATGATAAATTATGTTTACAGAGTATATTTATTATATTCACACCTAGAGAGGTTACAACCAAAGTCTCTTACCAGAATCATGGATAAGGATTATACTTACACACTCTGTGATGGCAAAAAACAATAATACGCACAACAATGAAAGAAATGATTCCTGCAATATTTTCTCCACATTTCTGCAATCAGGTAGGACCATAGAAAAAATTCACATAATCACAGTACCTTCCAGTATGAAACTAAAAAGTAGATAAAGAGCCATCAGGAATTAGAGAACTAAAAATTATGCTTTTTAATTACATTTTCATGCCCTAATACCATTCCAAAGCCCACTGTGGAGTATCTTAGCTTTTCCTAACAGGTTTTTATGCTCTTCTCCTATATAAGCGATCCTATTTCAATATTACTTAGTTTAGCCCAATATGATCTGCCTTGAAGAAGGATTTGGCTTCCTCTTTCTATGCTAAACTAGAAAAAATCATGCACCTGAGCTTCAGAGCTACTTCAGCATTTGAATGAAATGTGTTTCATTTTTAACATTTTGAGTCATATGTGATTTGTGTTGCAAGCTGAAGTCAAGAAAGAATTTTCCAGAAATCTCTGAGAAATAGATGTTCTAGTTCTACTGTTCTTTTTTAAAGGTTAGAAATGATGAGTTTTTACAAGTTCTAACTCAAAATTATACAAAGAAAAATCAAAGCTATTTAGCATTGGTTTATGTAGCTATTTTTGGCATTAAGAAAATAAGTCACTTAGTATGCACTGCATTATTGTACTATTGTGCTGGCACCAATTTGTTTGTTTACTGATTGAAGCTAATTTAGCCAGTTTATAACATGTCAGAATTTTTCCAGGGGTTATAGAATACATGCTTTTTGGAGGCTTGCACAACCACTGATAATTAGAACATTAGCCCTTGGGTTGTTTCCTTTCTGTTTTTCCAAAAGGAATAAAAAAACACCTGGATGTGTTAAAACACCTGGGTAATTTATATGGAACACACACAACATACACATACACTTTCTTCTCCAAAACAGTAGAGCTTCTGTTTCCATGCTGGCACAGAAATGATTGATATAACTAACGACTGACGAAGTAAAACCACTAGCTGTTAATAATTTCACAGTAAGCTTGTGTTTGTTGTTATACATAATAAGGGCCTGATTCCTATGTGTATTCTTCATTGACACGACACAGAGATAGAAAATGGCATCCAAACTTGATTTTTTCTATTACTTCTCTTAACAAAGATTGCAGCTCTGCATTTAAAACAACTATCGAATATTTTCACTGAAAAACTAATCAGATAAATGAATAATATTTATAAAAATTATATTTTGAAGAGCAAAAATCTTTTTTTCCACTGAGAAAGGACTTTCATTTTCGAAAAATAACTATCGAACTTCCAGATTTGAAAAGACCTCTTTTCCATCATATTCCTGAAGTAAATTTAGCCAGCAATCAAAAATGTCCTAATTGTCTTGCATAGCTTTTTGGGGAAGGAATTGCTTGATAACTCACTGTAATTTTAAATGACTGATTTGTGGGAAACCAAAAACGGCTGTTCATTTGGAAATCACTTTGTACAAAACCAATAGTTTATTATTAGTTTGCAAATTAAAATAGGACAAAGCAAAATTTTTCCTCCAAGGAAATTAATAGGACAGCACTTAAGACAAGAAAAGTGACATTTTCTTTTATTTTGGTTCAGAAGCTGTAGTCTGTTCACAAGGCCCATCTGAAAGACATCTTCTATAGCTATTGAGAGAACAGCAATTCCTGGAAAACTTCAAATGTTCAAAACAAAAACTCAGGATGAGAAGAAGACAAAAGTACTTATCTGACTCTTTCTATTATGACAGACTTAAGGCAAGGATGCTAAAGGTGTTTTGCCTTATCACATTTCCTAGAAAAAGGAAAAAAATATTAAAATTACAAAAACCATACATAAAAATTTCAGAGAAAAAAAATCTTAGTATGTATTGTTCCTGAGTGATATATACTTAGTAATTAAGTAAAACAATTTCTTCATCCTTCTCTTGTACTGGATCATGATGATGTATCCATGTTGTGAGTACATGTGGATACAAAGGGATCTTGAAAACTTGGTTTATGCAGCTGACCTATTTTGTGTTTATATAAAGAGAAAAAATCTTACTGTCTTTACTCATGCAAAACCACAGTTTTGCTGCAGGATTCAAGTACGTAAACTACATAACACCCCTAGAAACAATTAAGAAAATTCTTTCATCCAGCTATACACATTGAGAAAAAAAACTCTAACCAGCCAAGACTAAACCGTAAACATCTTTATTCCAAAAATGAAAAATATTTGTCTGACCTGAGCTGTGCAGCATTCTCCATACCCAAGGCCTGAACAAGGCACTCTAGGTACCTGCTGTGAGCCCTCAGCCACACTGGCTGCAAACCCAGTGTAGGGAACACAAAAGTGATGCTGTAGGAGACTGGCCATAGTTTTTTGGGGGGTTTGTGGTTTCTTTTTAAAACACTGTAAGAACACCGTGATGAAGTTCCTTCATCCTTTGCCAAACCTGGGCTGTGTTGGGGCCTCTTCCTGACAGTGTTCCATCCCCGTGCACCCTCCTCAAGGGCTTGCATGGCACAGATCAGACATTACCACATCAGCCTGTGGAGAAGGGCCCAGTCCTGGATGCCCCGTGGCTACTGTGAGAGCTCACATCCTTCCACCTGCTGCTTTTAGGTCATGAAGTCAAAAGCTGAAGTAGACTCGCGTATGGAGGCAGTTTGGGCTGCCATGGGGAGAGCAGGAATAGAAGGCTGGAGGCATGGCACACACTGCCTGCCTGGGAGCGGAGGGCTACAGGCAGCCCAGGCTGCTCAACATCGCCCCGGACACGGCCCACAACTCCATATCAAAGCAAATAACAAGAACTGCAGTGTAAAACTGCCTGACTTTTATTTCTGACTTTCCAAGCTATTGGCTCCTTCACTAATAATCGGGATTTATTACTGGGCCCATCTGCTGCCTCTCTAAGGTCAAAAGGTAAACCGCAGCCATTGCTGATGTCACCATCAAGGTAGCTAGTAGCAAATGGACCCTGACAAGTGTACTTTTAAAAGAATATTGTGGCAAGAGCACTCTGAGCATGAAAGTCAAGCTGATAAAGAAAATAAAGTCCAAAATACTAAAAAGATGTCAGCTTTTAACCCATTAATCCAAGTGATGGAGTCCAGCTGTCAGTCTTCTATCTGAGCAGCAGTCAGAAAGAAGAATGAGCTCCTATGCCCAGTGAAATGTAATCAGGTCAATCTCTCTACAAGAAAATTCCCAGCACTTCACATTTTACTGTATTCGTAGTGCAGACTCCTCAAAGGTACCAAGAAGTAGGAGTGGAAAGAGGATGAAGTCCTTGCCACAGTACTTGCTGTTTCTTCGTGACATAACAATGTTTCATGAAGAGCCATCACTCTGGTTTTGTTTCTCAGCTTTTCACTTTTGCTCACCAAGACCTGGCTCTGAGGCATTTATTTCTGTAGCTAAAGCAACATTTTTCAAGTTCAAGGTATAACCTCTGTCCCTTGCAACTGCAGCCCTCCTGATTTCTGACGCTGCTGTAATAAGGATCACAGTTTTCCTTCTGCATTGCTGTGTTTTTATTCAGGGTGATGTAAAGGGACCACAGCTAAGGTTAAACTCTCCAGATAATTTTGTTGGTACGTTTTATCAGTTTCCGGGCAGGAAACTCCTTTTCGACTGCATTTCCAGCTGAGAATAGAAAGTGAAAAGGGCAGAAAGAGTGATGTGAGATAGAGCGGCCCTTTCTCCAGTGGAGATGGAGGATTTACCTCACAGTTTGAGAACAAATTAGAAACTGACAATGTGTCAACAAAGAATTACTTGCTTTGTCTCAGCTAATGTTTCAGAGAGGTTATCTATATCCATGCAGCAACACCGCAAACAAGCAGCAGGTTGCTGACAACTGATGTAAATAGCTACAATTCCTCTACTCTCAGGGTCATACATTACTAGCATCATTTTCTTCTTTCCATATCAAGCAGTTGGTGGAGATAGTGATTTGTAGCATATATATACAAATGAATTTCCAGTCAACAGAGACATAAGGCAGATTTTTTTTCTGATTCCAGGTGCCGTGCCATCAGCAAGTGCTCATGGTCTGCAAATAATACAGCAATTTATTCTTACCTTCTGAAGGCAGGATGGGGAGTGAAAATGGAAGACACAGGTAAGTAGAAGCTTTTTTAGATTAAACTTTCAGATCTTTTGATTTTTCACCTTGTATATAAGGACTTATGCTCCTTTTCAGGCAACAAGCAACAAGTACAGTGGCATTGACTCTGCATGTGATTAGTGGTGAGTCTTTCTCGTTAAGCTCTTTTTGCTATTTAAGGTGATGATGACTGCAATGTCATATAGTCATGGAATGACAGAATGGTTTGGGTTGAAAGGGACTTTAAATATCACCTTGTTCCGAAAACACTGCCATGGGCATGGACACCTCCCACTAGACCAGGTTGCTCAGGGTCCCTTCCAACCTGGCCTTGAACACTTCCAGGGATGGGGCACCTACAACATCTCTGGACAACCTGTGCTGATGCCTCAACACCCTCACAGTAAAGATTTTCTTCCTAATGTCTAATCTAAATTGACCTTCCTTCAGCTTAAAGCCATTATCCTTTGCCCTACCACTACTTGTAAAAAGTCCCTCTTCAGCCTTTTTGTAAGCCCCCTTCAGGCACAGGAAGTCTGTGATGAGGTCTCCCCAGAGCCTTCTCTTCTCCAGACTGAGCAGCCCCAGCTCTCTCAGCCTGTCTTCAGACTCCCTCTAGCATGGATGCCACATGCTTTTCTTCAATATTTATGCTCCCTTGAACATTTGCTGCTAATGCCTCTGCTAAAAATCCAGAACTGATTGGCTAAATCCAGATTCACCTCCAGACAAAACTCTCCTTATGCACCCTCCTACATCCCAATCCTAACACCCATAGGCAAGTTTATTCCATACCAGACTGCCATTTTCAGTACCAGTTAGCCAGAGACACACATCACCTTAGTGCAGCTGGCAGTATTTGGAAAAGGAAGTGACTAGAAGGCCTCAGCAGTCCACTGGAATTTCTGTGTCACTCTGGAATGGTTTCTGATTGTGAGGCTCAAATCACAAAAGCCATTTGCATCTGAGGTGGTTTGTGCAGAACTCCATGTGATAAATGTGTTAAATATGGGTCAACTGCTGGAGATTGAAGTGGTATAATCTTGGGGGCTTTATGAAGCACTTATTTTATGTTTTTGTACTGCCACAGTGTGTGGATCTTCTCTCATACAAGACACACATAAATTAGTGATAATGAAATTGACCCATGAAAAATAAGGGTTTTAAATGTGGCGTCTAATTTAAGTCATCAAAGTGTGAAAGGTTAAAAGTCCTGCTTTCAGTACCAGTTTCAGCACAGCCTTACCTTTGAAGCTGTCTGAACACCTGGATTATTTTCCAGTGTATTTGATTCTCTAAAATAAAGGGTGTCTGCAAAGAAGGCTTAAGAGCAAATAAACTGAATGAAAAGCTAGTCACAGTGGTCAGATTGTCAGTCATGGAGGTTACATTTGTGCGTGGAATGGGTATGGCAGGAGCAGACAGAGGGCAGATTTACCCCCTGGTACCTCACCAATCTACCTGCGCTCAGAGTAGTAGTAAGTGCCTCTAGAGATAATGGGGTATTTCAGTCTCTGTTTGTTTGTTCCTCGGCCTCTGCTGAGGTTAAAACTGTGCCAGCTGCTGATAACTCTAATGGTGTTTTTCTGATATGGAAACCTATTCACCAGAGATCATAAAAGGAGTATTAGTGTTTAGTACAAGTCCTTTGCAGTTATCAGATATTAATGGCCTTTAGTCTGTATTGACCTCACAGGCCAGACCAAAGGCAGGAATACGGAGAGAGAAAAGGATGATGATTACTTTATTTTAATAATACAGAAAGAGAAGATGTGACATATTTGAAAAGAAATCCTTTAAGGTTTACACCTTAACCTCTTTTAGATCATTAAGGGAAAGCCTTTAATTTGTTTTAAAATAGAGAAAGATAAAACCACACAAAAAATACTATGCGATAGATGAACACATGTGCCTTGAGAGGAACACAATTTAGACTTAGAAGCATCATTGTACTTCTCACAATTACATTTGTTCACCTGCTTCTTAAGTGCACGCTTGTGGCTTGTTAACAAAATGGAATTGTTTGCTATACAGAGGCTCCTAGGTGCAAAGTTAGAGCTTGCCTTGTATTTTTGCCGTCCTGTTGTACTTTGCAGCAGGTTTTTAAGTTTTTCTTCCAGTTTTAATGTCTCTTCTTTATGTTCTTTGTAATTATGGAAGTAGAATCTCCTAAGTCTATTTTGTCCTTCAAAACGACATGGCAAAAATATCGATTCAGGTAATGAGGCACAGGTGTACCTTGTAGGCACTCCATAAAGAATTCTTTCCTGGGGAATCAGCCCAAAGTTACTCAGTGCATTTCTGTAATTGTGCTACATTAGGCAAATTACTATATTAAATAGCCCACATGCTCACATTTCCACCTGAGTGGGGTGACACTAGGTTGTACACTTGGGTTGTAATAAATAACGGGCAAGAGGACACGATTAGTTTAAGTAGACTTGCTAAACAGAACTTTTCTGCCTTTTTCACCCGTGTTTAATCATGGTTCTTCATTTCTGCATTTTACTTCAAAGTAGAAAAAGAAAGGTCATAGAAGTTCCCACTATTGTCATTTATCTCTTCTTTTTATAGCAACAATGTACGTGAGACACTGCTTCAGCTCTAGACAGTCACTTTTCAAATAACCCCTGTGTGTATCAGATCCTTGATCTGTAATTTTTTGGATCAAATGTTCTGACTGTTCCTCTATGTATTTGTAACTTCATCCAAAATGTTGTGAGACACTGGCACCATTTTGGTCAAATCCTCAGAAGACATTACTGAACATTTATTTCCTAAAATAACTGATAATTGTTTTAATTTCTCTGTTACTTTTTTTCTCCCTTTAAGCTCTATTTGTTTCTCTGATTGAATAAATTTTTCAATCCCTCATTTGTTAATTTTTTTACTGACCTGTGAAAATTTCTTTCTAGATATTTAGGTTGATACAATTTAAGCATTATGAGACCCTTCTCTTTCTTTATTTCCATCAAAAAAGCATCTTTGTGGACTTAAGCCTATCTGTCAAAGTGCAAGAAAAGTTGTCATTCAAACTGGAGATTACTGTCCAGAAGGTTGGTTAAGTGTACTATGTATCAAAGCTCTTCAAGATCAAGAACTGACTTCTTCTCACAGATCATTTCTTAAAAGGCTTATAATTTTCAGTGTCTGTCATAGAAAATCGACCAACCAGTTGCGATGATCTTCTTTACCTGGAGACTGCAAGTATTGTCTGTAGAAATATCTTATTAAAACTCTAGGTCCAGTGGTATCATTTGTAGAGACTGTTTATTTAAGTCTTCAGAATTTTTTGCTCCCAAACAATACAAGTATGAAGCCCTTGGGGAGCATAATTGTAAAGTTGTGAAATATTGTACGTAAAGGTGAAATACAATGATATATAAAAAATGATAATTTTACCACCTACCTCTTTCAATTCAATTCAATCAGATGTTCCTGTAACAGAGTGTGTTAGAAATACTCCTTTTTTTGCATGAAATCACTGACTCCATACTCTTTCATGACAGCCCTCTTCTCACCACTTTCTCCTACTTCTCTGAATCTGGTTAGCTAATCATAATGCTTATGAAAGCAACACCTTTGAGGAAAGCATATAACTGCTGATTATACTATTTATTTCCTTTTAATGTGTCAATAAAAAGGTAATTACATTTAGTTTGTTTTAAGAGTTATAATTGTCTTGAAGGAAAAAATTTGCCTGCTGGAACCAAATCCCAGAGATTAAAGCAAAAAGAAAGACAATAACCTTGCTTTTCTTTTTTTCAAGATAGAAGACTTTACTATTAAAAAAATAAAATTACAGATTCTTTGAAATAATTATTCTGAAACCAAAATGACCATAACTTCTTTTTAAAGATGTTGTTCCAATAAATGGTCACATAATGAAAAACTATATCCATGTTAGGATAATTATATCAAAATGAATGACAAGAATATGTTTGAAAACCCTTTGTTATTTCTGCTAAATCCAAAGTAATTTTGAATTGTGGGGGTTTTTACTGGAGTCCTCTGTCTTCTCTCGACTTTTTTTGCACTTTTAAAATGAAAACGCTGTGGAAAACATCAATCACATCAAAAAGTCCAACACCTTTCTGAGGACAGCATCTGCTGATTTTATATTTGTTTACCAGACTGCTTACAGCTGGTGATGACATCATATATCAGCTGTAAAATTTGCCGTCATTGGTGTCAAATGCAAAGCCTTGTTGGTTGAGGCTGGGATATACTGGGCAGTTTATGTGTGCTTATCTTTTTATGAATATGATAGCTTTTCGTATAATAGCTCTTAGCACCTGTATAACTTCATTAACTTCAACTGAGCCATGTCTTATTGACACCAGTCCAAGTGCAGATAAGAGCAGATCCTGAGAACACTGTTCCAGTGTCAAACAAATGTTACTGGCAGTTTTTTTCTTCATTTTGTTGGTAGCCTTTTTCTTCCAATAGCTCTTATTTTTTTTATCAACATCTTAATAACAATACATTAGCAGTTCTTGTGGTGCCACAAACTATTTTGTGTATGTTTTTATCAAAATTGCTGTACTCTAGTCTACTCTATTCTACTCCTTGTATAATGAAGTGATTTCTCAAACACTTGGGCCTGCTACAGAGATGACCTCTTGTGATGCCATTCATTGTGGTATGCAAGCACTTTCCGCTCACACTTAAAAAGATTTGTGATTTTTGCATTTTGGAAGTAGTTTGCCTGTAGGCAGATTTGTGCATTTTAATGCAGTGTCCAGCGACAGCCACTAAAGGCTGATTGGTCCCTCACAAAGAAGAATTCTTCCTGCAATCATTTAGCCTGAATAAGTCAGGCTCTAGAAGATCCTCCAATTATTACATTATACACTATTATTGAGTCATTTCTGTGGACCAAGTTTTGAAGACATCTGTCATTTTAACACAAACTAGTCTTCTATGAAAGGCATATTTTTATCAATAGTAGTAGATGGAACAGTGGCATTAATGACATACATTCAAATAATAGTTTCATCAAGAAATCTGGCAGAACTTAAAATCTGTGCTTTAATTCAAGTACAGAATCTGCAAAACTTCTTCCTCCAAAACAAATATTTTTGAAGTCAAGAGGTTTAAAGCATGGAACAGGTGGCATTTCACAAGGACAATAAAGAACTATAAATTAAGGGTGAAAAATGCCTTCTGAATATTTTGTGGTTTTATGTGTCTGTCTGTCCACTCAGCACTGGTGTCGAAAACACAAACACATGAGTGAGTGAGCTTCAGAGTGGCACTTTTTGACAGAGTTACATGCTATGAATGGAGTCAATCAAGTGGGGAGTGAAAAATTCATTTTCTGACAGGGGTGTCAGCAGAATCATCAGGCGCTGATGACAACAAATCCATAGCTGGAGAAAAAACTGACAGGGTGGAAAACAAGATACTCTAATATTGGTCCCTCCTTTTCAGCTGTCCAGAACATAATTTCACAACAATTATTGCCCCACTTGGTTTTATTAACTGCAGGCCTTAGATGTTTATCTAGTTACAGGGCAAGATGTATAAGAAATTAAACAAAAGTGAAGAAAAATGCTGTGTCATGAAAAGAAATATTATTTCCCCAATGTAAACTTAGAGGAGGATGAGGTCAGCAGAGGATAACTGCTACATGTTTTAGAAGAATCTGCAGAGGGTTATTGACCTCCTCTGAGGTTAACTCAACAGAATCTATAGGTGAGTAAATACTCCCATTTTGATAGGTACAGGATTTGTGATTTACATGGTTGTTATGCTTTAGTTTATTAAACCAAGCCATAAAAGCAAGGCTAAATTTCCAACAAAGGGATAAAGGGATGAAGAAGATGTTTTAAAGCAGTAACTTTTTGTTGTTTGTTGTTCACATGTTAAGTGCACTCTGTGGACTAGAGTGACGAGGGTCCCATTTCCAACACAGCATGGAGTGGGTGATCTCGTCAACTGTAAAATGAAGCCATAAGAGCACAGCATGAAAATGTATTAGCAACAGTTAGATAAGGGAGACCTCAGCAAGGCGTACGCACTTCCAATTGGTGAAATAATGCTTTTACAAATTGTTTTTGGTACATTAAGTACCTTTCACAGCCAAAACTAAAAGAAAAAAAAGAAGAGAAAAAGTAGATTAAAATAAATAAATAAACAGAGTCGCAGAATTGCACATACAATAGACAGAACTGGGGCTTTTTTGTCCTCTCACAAAGTAATTTCATGCAGATTTTTTTTTATTGAAATTGTTTCCCAAGTTGACAGATCTTGTGTACAATGATAAATGACAAAGTGCTATGCAGCTGTCAGCCTGTGCTCAGGGAAATTGCACAAAAACTCCCTAATAATAATAATAAATATGTGTTTCTCCAAACAGAAGGTATTTTAAACTAGTAAGCACAGTGGTGTAGTAAAGTAGTATTAAACAGCAGTGAGGTGAAGCTGAGAAAAGATTTATATATTTGTACTAATCTAGCAGCTCTTTACTGGCTATGACATGCTGACAAGGAAACAAGGGTTATGAAAAATGATCTGACACTATGCTGTTAAATCTATGAATTTCAAAGTGCCAAATAGTCTGTGGCTTGCCAGGATTGAATGCCTGAGTTACATCAATGATTGTTACAGAAAAACCAGGACTGTGATAACAAACTGTAAATACAATAGTACCATAAGGAAACTAGTTAAGTAAAGTGACACAGATGACCAGAGCATGTCTTTTTGGAAAGTCATAGAATTTCAGATAGAACATCAAAGGTGTTGATTCAATTCAAAACATCTTTTAAAAGCAGCTCTCTTTGTTAGGAAAAATGGTCACATAAAATTGCCAGAGGATGCTGAAGAACATGTGGTGCGAGCTCTGTGCCACATCCTAAAATAGATTGAACACTTGTAGTTAAGAGGACTTCTAGACTGTAACATAAACTGGGGGTATCTGAGTTAAGAAAGTACTGTCCATAGGTTTTCGAGTGGGCCTCAAAAATTTGGATCTCAATTCAGTGCTTCATTGAATAAAAGACAGTGTGTTTTACTAAAACACAACACTGTTGTCTCACACATATTGTTGAGGTGCTGACAGTCTCTTCTACTCAATGTCATTTATTCCATATGGAAACAAACTTTTGAAAGTTTTCTTTTCTACTGACAGTTTTGAGTACCTGAAAATCCTACTGAGTTTCGTTGTTCTTTGATTTCTGTAGGAATTAAGAATATGTCTCAGCATTAGTTTATTTGCTAGCAGATATTTTTTGAGACTGATATTAAACTTGGACATTCTTCAAGTTTGGCATAGTGGGAAATAAATCCTACATCATTCTCAAGTATGACTACAGCTTTTAAAGAGTAGGGGCAGAAAATCTCAGAAAAAGATGAATTAAATTTTTCAGTTACATTAATTCTCCAGCATTTTGCTGCAGACTGGAACAGCCTTTTATTTCTTCCAGTTAGGAAAAAATAAATTTGGTGATATTTCTGACAAATTATTTCTTGTTAATAAACAACACAGTGCAAAAGAGTTCATCTTCAACACAAGCTGTTGACTAAAATTGTTCATACCAATGACAGACTCATGTTTTTTCCCAATCATTTATGCTTTGGGGTTTTAAGGATGCTCTGGTGATCTGCTGATTCACATTTTGTCTCAGAGAGGTTTTGTCTCATGTCCTGGCAAGAAAAGGCATTGTCTTTGTGAGGTGAAATGGCCATGATCTGCTTAGCCATATTTGCTTCAGCCATATATGGCGTAATTATGCTTCAGTATATTTACAAATTAAATAAATATATAATCTTAGAAAAAAATAAGAAGAAGAAAGAGGGGGGAAATAGAAACAAAAAGGAAAAGGGAAAATTAATTAAAAAAAAAAATGAAATGTGTTTGTTATTGTAGATAATCCAGTTATTCCAGCCAGGAGTCGTAATTGGTATTCTTATCACTAGAGTTAAAATAAATGGCTAAATTAAGTTTCTAGACTCGGTAATCTTTGTTAACAATGTGTGAAACCACATGCTAATGTATGACTCTGCATCCATCAAAATTATACATGAAACTTTTACAAACATTTTACATCTCTTTTGCTTATTTCTTTGACTGATATCTTTAAATAAGCATGGAAGAGCCATATACCTTCATATTTTAGGGCCTGCATGAACTTTAATGAGCCGTTTGTTTCTATGTTTTTGTTTTTTTCATTAGCCTTGTGTGTCTCCTGATACCCTAATGCAATGGAATATTGTATTAGGATACAAAGACAAACAAACTGAAAAAAAATCCTGTGTTGCTAATTTAATCTGCTGTGGAAACTAGTAACTCATAAAATGGTTTGGATTAGTTATGTGCCTTTTTTAAGAGATTTGAGGGACACTTGAAATCTTATTTGCATGTGCTCATTTATTAATCTCTAGATTAATAAATGCTACTGACTTCTGGGTGAACTACAAGCAAGAAAAAAGATGTAATAAATTATAGGTAAAATATGGAATATATTGGTATATTCATAAAATATGTGTAGGGTGAGACTACATCCACTAAAAAAAATACGATTTTTTTCTCTTGAAATTACTAGAGCCAGGATTATACTGCCAGACAAGAACAATGAGGTTTTTTAACAGTTTTGAAAATGATCACAAGGGTTTCATTTTGGCCAGTAGTCCTTCACTTTCGGGTTCTCACAGTTCAGTCATCATTACAGATGAGGCCCTGATGCTGCATGTAAGGAGCATATCTGTGATTATAGCAGTCTCTACACCCAGATGAAGTGAACTAACTGAGGCCTAAAGTAAGTGAGTCACCTACTACGAGGAATTGACATTTTCTTTTACAGCTAGATATAAAAGGCATGTATCCATCTCACTAAAATATTAACCTAGTATAATTCTGACATTAAAACCTAATTAAAAGAGCCCTCGGGAGAAGATAGATGTAAAACTTCCCTGCACATTCCTGTTCTCTTCTTAAAACCATTTAAAAAAAAAAAAAATTTAAAATTTAGTTCTTCCTTCATTAGTCCATATACCAGCAAATTAGTTACAAGAGTGGATTTTATTGATTTGTACATATCAAAAGATTTTGAAGAGAAACTACAAATGCCCATCCTCTTTTGCTGGATTCCTCAGAAATGTTTGATCAGTTTTTCTTGATTGCTGACTCCCAGCACTAAGCACAGGAACAAATTAATAATAGATTTTGAAAAATCTTAATTTTAAAATTTCAAGGATAAAGGCAATACTGAAATGTACAAAATAAAGCTTTTGTCTTTTTAATAAATCTTCATGTGGTTCTGATTTAATTGGGAAGTCTGTGATTTTTAGTTAAACTAAGGGAAGAGGATAAACCTCTTTTCATTCCCTCAAAATCTAAGCTGTTTCACTTAGATCTTTTTCATGTAGATTCCTCTGTAAACTCACATGAGATCTGTCTTTCAGTCAAAATGAGATGTTTCTTTACTCTCATTCATTTACTGGGTAGTTCACCATTTTCCTTCCTGAGCTTTCCTTCCTGCATGCAGGGAAGAGCACAATGTTTATCTACTCACTTTAGCTGAATCATTGTTTGTCAATAAAACCACTTTCTAAAGCAAGGACCACAGTGTAATGAAAAGTAGCTCCATAACCCTGAAGTGTGGGTTAGCAGCGTATAACTTAGTGTCCGTATTTGGACTAGAGTGTTCAGTGAAATTCTGCTGTTTTGAAGACCGCCCAACTCTAGTTCCTGGATAAATACACTTAGAATTTATAGTGTCAAGGAGTTAACTTGTATGCATTTTCAAGTATAGGATATAGTAGTGGGGGAAAATTGAAATTTGTTGATTTTCTTTTAATTTTTTATTTCAAAAGTGGTTTTCATTATAGACCAATGGGAATTTTCCCTAAAACCTTCATAATGAAAAAAATGTTTGAAATAGATGTAAAAGACAATGTCCATCTACTCTTTCAGAGGGTTAAACTCTACTACTTTGCAGTATACAAACCAGTGCCAATGACCTTATTGCCCTGACTACAGAATAAAGCCTACATTTATACCGCCCAGACCATTTCATGCAGAGACTGTGACTAAGGAATTCAAAGAGAAGTTAGTTCTAAAATCAACAAATGACTATGAGATAAGTAAACAGATTGGAGTTTTTTATTCTGATCTTCCATTTCCCTCTGTCTTCTTATCCCTTCTGTTCACAGCCCTGGAACAAGAAGGAAATAAGGAGTGTTAGTGGTTCCTTCTGAACACAGTGCTCCCACTTTTAATTCCAAAGGAACTTCCCCCTTGAGACCAAGTCCTTCACTTCTTGCTACATCATGGCCAAGCCTCTTGTGACTGGATCAGTGATAGCCCCACAGGCAGGGTCTTCTGCATGACTGTGTGATGCTGAAATAGCAGCATTTGACAAATTAAAACTTGCTGTCTGTGCAGTCGCTAAAAACTGCACCATTAGCTGGTTTTTCAGATTGCATGAGTGCAGATCATTAAGTGTTATTACAGTATTAATTATTAGAAATGTCCTGTACTAGCCAAATTCAATTGGGATAGTCAACGACCTGCAAGTCCCCAATACCACGGATAATTTAACAAGATCTCCGCCACACCGTGCAAGGTATCTTCACATGTCAGTCACTTTATTTCACACTAAATATCAATATAGGATTTAAAAAAATAATTTAGAGAACAGCTTATATTTGGTATAATGATTATGTGGTCTAAGCAAATAACCAAAAAGACACTTGTGTAAGGATTACATCCTCTAGAATGTTAAAGTTAAAAATATATAAATAATTTTATGTCCTGATACAGCATGTGTATTTAGTTTTAACTGATGCTTTACACTGTTGTGTACATCCTGACTGCTGTCATGGTTTTATGTGATTTCTGTGGCTATTGATCTATACCAAACTAGTAGAGAGATTGAAATTAAAAAATTTAAAAAGTTTAAACTATTTTAGCTGTTATTGACTGAATCTCCATGAGAAGAACAATTACTAGATACTTTCCATTGTCCAGAGTAGAATTTTTTTCAAAAATTTTTCCACAGCACTTGAAATACCTCCAGCCAGGCACCCCTTAGGTCCCTTGCTGACCTCCCTGCATCCATCTGGCTGAAAGCAGTGTATTACTGCCTCTGTGCTGTAGTTATGCCTGACAAATACTGCTTGGCAGTCTCAGATTCCAATCAAGCTGGGTTTGGTTAGTGGGACTTTCCTTTCATTGAATATAAATGTTTGTGTACAGTGACTGTCCAAGCACTGTGACACATTCTGCGTGTGTTCAAGTTTTCAATTAAAGCTTGTCTTTAGCCATTTGAAGGTGCTCTTGCTTGGAAATGAAACTCCAAAACAAAGGAAGAAAAGCAGATATATGAAAAGAAATGAACAATCGTCATCAGCTCAATGTTTCCTAAATAGGGTGGTAGGCTGATACAGTGCTGCTTGCTATTTCAGGTAATGTACAGTTAAATGAGGTACATGTACATGGACAACATGGAACATGTACAACAAAAAAAGTAAAATTTAAAAAAAAAGTTTTAAAAAAAATCTGTTATCTGTTCCCTATCTACCACTTTCTTCTTATTAAGAGATACCTATACCTGTGCCTACATATGCACAACCAGCTGTCTCAATAGGGTGCTTTCCCTTCCTTGGTGGAGCTATAGATGAAGGTGTATGTAGTTAGCTCTTAGTATCAGGAGTGAAACTGGACTTTGAAACTTGCTCTGCCAGTGTTAACAATTCTCTTATATGCCTTCTGCAGCACATGGCTTCTTTTACTGTGCCAAAACCTGTAGTGCCACAGCCTGCCATTTTACTTACGTTGCTGTTAACTGCTGCGCAGGAGACCTTTCATTTTAAAAGACTTCCAAGCAAAACTACATTTTTGAACTTTTTATGTTATTTTCTAAAAGAGGCATTGTTTTGTTTAAAATGTAAGAGAAAAAGGTATTGGTCTCTCTGTTTGGTTACTTATTGGCAATGCAAGTTGATTCAGTGGCCTCAGAAAAGGCTGGAAGTCAAAAAGTGATAGGGATTGAGTGAAAGCCCTTTTTTATGCTGTCCCACCCACTTATTCCATCTCCCTTACCACTGGACTGACAGTTTTAGTGTCTTGAGTTTGCCTTGAAGTTGTAACGCGCTCTGGATGGCTGGCATTGGAGATGGATCTTTAGCTTTGACATACTCTACCAGGGCTATCAGCTGAGCCAGTGAAGTGTTGAACTGCCTGCTGAACATCATATGGCAGCCATAGATCATGTATTCCTCCTCTTTCCTCGCATGTCAAACTCCTGGGATGTATAAGCACGTTTGCAATTTTGTAGTGTGTTGAAACATAAGACACTACATAACAAGGTTTTCAGTAGCATCCATCCTGTATTTGAGCACTTCAAAGACCAGTTACGAACTTCATGGATTCCTCTTCTTTCATCTTCTTCTTTGACAAAAGAAGGTTTTTAATATGATTGCACCTATAAATCTTTCAACTATACTCATAAAACTTTATGACAGGGTAGCTTTTTCATATCTGGTCAGATTTGCTTGATGGTGACTTAGAGAAAGCAGCTGAACAGTTTTATTTAGCTGACAAACTCCCATTAGAGACACAGCGCAGCTTAAGGTGACAGATTCAGTCAGGAAGAGAAGAGAAAAGGACATGTTTATTTACTTGAGTCAATTTATTATGTTTCTGTTCCTTTGCATTGTTTCCATAAGGGATAAACTTCCTAAGGATGAGAAAGGAAATATAAAACAAAAGAACCCAATAGTTATCTAACAACCTCCAGATATCACAAACATGGAGGGGAAAATAGTTTTGTCTGTGTTGTTTTTAAATCTAGCCCTATCAACTGTGCAGACTGATCTTTACCACACTCAGAAAACAAACACTGAGCAGACAAATCAGCACACTGGCTTGTGGGATGCACAGCCCCACTGCTCTTAGTGGATTTCAGGAGTCAGAGATGTCCACTTCCGGGAAGAGGCACCAGACAGTTTAGATATTACACTAGTTAGCTGTTCCTACAGGGCCCTTAATCAGGGAATCAGCAAAGTTCACAGAAACGGTGCACTCCCCCAGAAACCAGAATAATAAGCTGAGGTTCTGTCTAAAATGCAGTTTATTAGTTACTCTAGAATTTACTTACTTTAAAAGCACGTAGACGAATATGGCGTGGAAAATGGGCTTCATTTTGCCTACCCAGTAAATAATTAGAAAGGTTCCCACAGAGACCTCTCTCTAAATAATCTTACTTTTAAAATTGGCTCTTATAAAGGCATTAAAATAGTCTGATAAATTTAAGATAAATCCAGTAATTCCCATTCACCTAGCAACTATGAAAGAGTAGAGAAGCAACCTGAAGTGAACAAAGGGTCAAGCAGCAGGAAATTTATGCTATGAACACCAATTCACACCTGTTAACTACTGTGACTAGGCAGCAGACAACACCAAGCATATCATTTAAATGGACTTTTCACAACTAGGTGTGCCATTAATTCACTGATTGGGGTCATTGAATCTGTTCCCTAGCAATTGTCCCAATTAAGCAGCCATGCTATTTATCAGGGTGCTTATTAAGTTGATTTGTGAGTGTGTTTGTGTACCTTTACTTCAAACCCATATATACAATAAACAGCTGTTTCTAAAAAAGTGTATTCCCACCAGTAAAAAATAAATAGAGTCACACATGAGTGTGTTAATAATGCAGGGTAATAACCTCAGCAGAGAAAATGGGAAAAAAAGAAACAAAGAGCCATTAAGTACAAATAAATCATTGGGCACCAAGAGTACATAATGCAGAATTTTTATAGATGCTTGACTACAAAAGTATCTCCAATTTCTGCTTTTTTTGGCTTTCATTTGCCAAAACTCTTACTGTCTGTGAAGCTTAATTATGGATTTGATCTTCAACAGTGTCAAATGCTGATTAAAATGGAGTTGAAAAGGGGCACAAATGAATGACTGCCTGCTGTGCATGGGGTTATGTTCAATCATTGAGGATGCTTATAAGGGATCAATGAACAGGAACTCATTATATCCTGGCCAAAACTAGCCATAAGCCTGGGAAAGATGCTTATCTGCAGTCCAGCTAGGTCTATGAGGGTTAAATTATATATTGTTTTTACTGTTGTTTCATTTCACAAAACTGCAAAAGTCCAGGCAACATTTTGTCAGAAAAAAACAATAAAGAATATGAAAAGCCCATCTTCACAGAACATTGGACATTGCAAAACAACCTACAGCTATTATCGGATATATCAAAACTGACAAGTAAAACTTTGGCTGTTGATTGAACAATATTTCACATGGACAGCACAAGCTCGTCCGCATTCACTTTTAAATGGAGCTGCTTATCCTGGAGAACTATGGGTAGGAAGTTTATGAGCTTAATTGAATTGGTGGTATTTGGATGATTGAAAAAAATTGGTGACATTGCAAAACTGGTCGTTTGATTTTCAAGAGCAAAACACCTCTCTTGCTCAACACCGAGCTCCGAGAATGGCAGTGGATTTCAAAAGATAGTAATCCTGTTCACATGCCTTTTCAAGGCACTCAGTATAGGTTTACGGATCAATTGTTAATGTATTTGCAATTAATTTTCTCATGCCTAAAAGAAAAAAATAGGAGACCAAATGCTAAATCTTAATGGACTGACACTTACATTAGTCCTATGTCCTAACAGAGCCTCATTTTTTTTCAAGGAAACATTTTGTCTTCTTTTGACATCCAGCTGGAATCTAGGCATCTCCCAACCTCTGTCACATACCCACTTCTCTTTCTTATAAGTCTGAAAGTCCTATTTTATTCATCTCTAATTGTATGACAATCTTAAAATAATAATAACAATAATAATAATAATACTGAATAATAAAAGAGTTAAACTCCTTTGAAAAGCAATCTTATGTAGTCTACAGAAAGGAAAACAAGAAAGAGAAAAGACTCTCATGAAAAAAGGTGTGTAAATTTCTGTTACTCTACAGATAGGTGTTAGGAATTAGCTTAAGTGTGAGCTTTCTGCTTACATTTATGGAGTCTGTAGTGGAAAAAAAATAGCGCATTCTGTTGTATACATTCAGTGTTGTTAAATGTCTACCTCAAAGTGCATCAAATGCCTTGTCTCAGGAGGCAGTTCCTCTGAAAAGAGAGAGGGGTGGGAGGGGCATGTCATTGCAGGCATGGAGCTCTGGAATGACACCGAGGTCCACTGAGACTACTGCACCGACATCCACCACAAGTTCTTGTTTTTCTGCAAGGTATTTTATTGAAATTTTATGACT
>VZRV01005195.1:701147-707126 GCA_013398115.1 Falcunculus frontatus
GATGGAGTGGGTCGGAAGGCACAACTAATGGAAGTGATTAGTGGGGAACAAGTTAATGGGAACAGCTAACACAGAGAACTGCTATTCAGAATGGCTGATATGAAAAGCTAATGGAAAGAGCTAATGACAAGAGCAGCTAGTGGGAACAAATAGCAGGGCTTTCACCCTTGGGAACAGCCAACCTGACAAATATGAATGAAAAGCAACAAGTGCTGCTTTTAGAGGGGGAGTTAACAGCTAAACTAGTGAGTAAGCAGTCAACACTTCCACACTAATAATCCAGGAGCTTTAATATGAGGAGGTTTTTCCATATACAAAAGAGCATGAACTACTTCAAATTCAGGAACATTGCAGAGTTTTGACAACAAGCCAACCTTATGCATAGTTGGGTTCTTCTGCACCTGGACAACAAATGTCTGGGCACTCTAGTAACTAGGGCAGCAGCCATTCAGAGCTGTCATGGATGGATTTAAACAGAACCACTGTAGCAGTACATGCCAGGGTTGTCTACATTTTTCAAACTGACTGTTGATTTATATAAATTTTAGTTTTTGCTCCCAGTGACAAATTTTGCCTGTTTTGTTGAAATCCATTATGTTGATTCGGAAACTCGTTTCCCTGGACTGAGACAGAGATGTAAACTCTTGCTGTGTAAGATGTGTAAAATGGCAGTCAGAGCTAAAGCTTCCTTATGAATTGTATTCCATTCTTTCACTTGTCTCTCCATCTTTGTAAAGAAGAAAAAGGCATAGAAGTAGAATCCCAGTAGGAATCTGGTGAAATATTTGTAAAAATAATAGCCAAATAAGGCATTTATATAGAAAACATGTTAAGAAAGATGTATTACCTTGCAGCCTGAATGAAGTATTTCATAGAATTGGAAATTCAAATGCTTTTGTTAAATGAAGGTTTTAATATGTTTCAAAATTGAATACTAAGCACAAGTTGCCAACTGTCAGTCAAACATATCAGTGAACTCAGCTGCATTGGCTTAAAACTGCATGCTAATGTAAACACACTCCAACTCCTGTTCAAGGAAAATGACAGTTTAGCAAATGTTATAATCCTTTAGGGCAAACCTGAACCTTCAAACTCAGATAGACAACATAAAACTCTGACATCCCAGGATGAGCTCTGGAAAGGAGCTATGCCTCCCAGGGTATGCCTTTTGTTCCAGTGCAAATATGACTGCAACTAAGATTCACATAAAGTATTTTTAAGCACAACTACAGGTAGCAGGAACGATATAGCCATTACAGCAATTCTTCTCTGCATATCCAAGCAACTCCAAGTTAGTAATCTGCTTAAGAATTCTTGTGCATGGCTACTCCATTTCATGCCCAGCTGGCCTTGGTGACAAGACCTTTATATGCGGGAATGAATCTTCTTCTTAACTCCACCATACACAGCAATTTACTATTAGTGGAAAGTATCAATTTTATAATCTTGCTCTCCTTGACACCTAAAACTACAATCCCATTGTGTCTCTGGAATAGAGATACCCTCACTTGTCTCTAATCCACTTGAACATCACAGCAGAAATCTCAAAAATTTTGCATTGTAATATCACATATCTTTGGATTACATGTTTCACATCTTCTTTCTCATGGAAACTACAATCATAGTTGAGGTTTATTGGAATAGAGTGTCAGAATATGGACAGAGCATAGACCCAAAGATGACAATATGTTCCTCTGTCTCATAATATAAATATAAACTCATTGTCGCCAGTCCCTATAAGACAAGGATTTGACAAGTTATATTAACAATTCAGTAATAGGTGTCTTATTGATGCCATGATGATTTTTTGCTTTTTTATATACCCTTTTTTATATACTCTTTTATATACCTTTTATGTATTCTTAAGTGCTTTTTAGCCCACATATTTTAAGTCCTTAGGTTTGATAACTAGCACAGACCCAATATTCTGTTAAGCCAGGAGACCAAACATCTTAGAAGCCTCAGACACCAAGATCTTCTCTGGAACACATTTTGTAAACTAAGACAGGTCTGTTCAGGGGAGAAGGTTCCTGGGGGAGGGGGGGTTCGCTCAGCCTCTCATTGGGGAATCTTTGATAGATATGCTAATTGGTAAGGCCTATAATGTTATACTCGAACTACCATGTGTGCATTTTTGGATGTGCATTCCAGCGTGTTCCACCTGGAAAGGGTGCACCAAGGATCCTTAAACCCCTTTTTCCCTTCTAATTGTGTTTGGTCCTTGATTTTAAGACCAAGGATAGGCATCGCTATGTTTAAACAGTCTTGGAAGTTAATTATGCCCTTAGGAAATTTGTATTAACTTGGTAGCAATACAAAAATATAGCAAATAAAAACACCAAGAGCACGCAGTTCTTCGTAGTAAACTTCAGTGTAAATCTGAAGTCACTGAGGTGTCTGAAGGGTTTTAATGGGTAAAAAACCAACTGAGATAAAATAAGTTAACTCAGTAGTTAGAAATCTTATATACAGGTCTGCAAATGCTCAATTTGGAATATGCACACAGAAATATTAAACTTCACAGAAAAGATATTACTGTGATCTCAGGGCATTTCAACCGTACTGATTTTCTTCACCTCTGATTTACACTGAGGTTGGTGAGAAGAGAATCAGGCCTAAAGAGATTACTAAGACAGATTTTTAGATGACAATAGGACAAAATCTTGTTAAAGCTATTTGTCAGCAAGAGGGATAAAGGCCAAACCAGGGAACGTAAATCCCAGAAGAACATAAAACTCAGTGTTTAAGGAAGATGTCAGTTTTTCATCATTTAGTGCCTCATGTCCCTTGTTTCCCATTTCAGACATTTTTCTATAAAACTGCTGAGAATCTC
The DNA here is from genome assembly GCA_013398115.1 of Falcunculus frontatus. Taxonomy (NCBI): domain Eukaryota; kingdom Metazoa; phylum Chordata; class Aves; order Passeriformes; genus Falcunculus; species Falcunculus frontatus. The sequence goes on from VZRV01005195.1 coordinate 703,981, forward strand.
TGTGTTCCACCTGTGTTATTCATTTGTCCTCTTGTCAATAACTTAATACTGCTCTATGAAAATACCTCCTCTTGCTTGCTTTCAGTTTCCTTTTTTAATCTGTCTTTATACAAGTAAAATGAAAAACACCAGTACAGAAAGGAGGATATATAAGGAGCCTTACTGAAAAAAACTGAATGGAAATAACATTGTTAGAAGTATTAAATTATTATCACTATTAATTCAGTAAAGCAGATATTGTTTGACTGCATATTTTTCCAGTATGAGTAACCTTGAGATAAACAGCTGTCAAATAAAGCTATTTCTCTTGCATCAATATTTTAAAATATTTAAATTAAGTAGCATTGATTAGTTTGAACAACTTTTAACAATCAACAAATTTGCATTTGTCTTTTAGGCTAGTTATAACAGAAAGAAATATTTTATAAAAATCTCTCAAACTATATTGCTTTTCTCCTATGTATCAATTATTAAGTACTATTGAGTCTTGAGTCTGACTGAAATGTCTGGAGGCCACATGAATTTCAGTATCACACTACTGTAATGTATATGTCTCTTCTTGTAAAATCCACCAGTTGGTGTTGGTCTGTATTAACACACAAATGTGTCTGTTCCTGTAAAGAACTACCCTAGGTTTGTTTCCATGGGCATACACAGTTCTTCCAGCAAGCAGAACTAGAATGAAGGGCTTGTGATCAGTCCACACACAGTGATGAAGGATGTGTTGATGTCTTTTGGTTGATTCAGCTTTCACCAAGGATTTGATTTGATTCCAGTAATCCTTCAGCTATGGAGTTAATTTCCTCTGTTGCTGACCCTCTTTTGCCCAGTTTTGCAGTTTTGCTCTTCACTTATGGCTATTCACCCCTGAGTTGTACCATATTCTAATTCAGACTTGCACAACAATTTTGTTAAAAAATTATTTTTTCAAAGGCTTTTAAAAAGTCAGACAATTTCAAAAGGCAGGTTTATAGTACGACTATGCAAAGCGGCAGTTCTGAGAGTGTGCCTGTGTTTGAGGAGTGGAAGTGCAGCGGTGGACAGCCACCTTCAAACCTGCCAGGCTGCCTGAAAATTTGGGACATGGAATTATACCCAAAAGCAAATACACTGACTTTTTAAGCTCAGATAGGCCTTGAGACAGAAGACTTAAATGCCCCACCAGGTAATCTGCAGATATGAGCTAACATAGCTGCCCATAAACCTTAATTGTTCTCTGTGCTTCGTAGTGCTATTTGATGGCTCACACCTCTGAAGATTTGTAACTTGCCAGAATTCACAAAAAGCATTTTTTCATAGAGGTTCAACATAGACGTTCATTATAAATCTTAAAATATTAAAAAAGGAAAATATTGATACTATTTTTAATTTTAACCAGGAGGAATTCTACTCTATAATAATGTATCTTTTTAATAACAGAGAGCATATAAGTTCCCCGAATCAGTTTACAGACTTCATGAAATTTCAGAATAACTGCATTTGTTTTTTTATTTTGCTCCCCCCATGAAAATAAATAAGGATAATCTTTTTCTGTATTTCACACTGTAATCAATGAAGAAAGTAAGACCTCTGAAAGTGCAATATAAATAACTGCACAAGTATAATGAACATGAATCAAGAAAATAAGAAATTCAGTCTATTTTTACCTGTATATTTTGACTCCTCTTGTATCAATAGTAAAGTATTTTTTTGTTAAAGAGTATTACCTTTAGTTTTGCTTCACATTACAGTGAATACACAGACTGCCAGCCAAAGTAGGCATCGTTAGAAAATCCCATCCCATCCAATAGTGAACAGAGAAACAGTTCTAGTCAATAACATAATGGCTTGCCTACGACTAAATTGCTTTTAAGTTATTTATAGATGGTATATTAATTCCTTAATAGGATTAAAATAATTGCTGTTTTATAAAAAGATAGAAAGATTTAAAAACCTAAGTTCTGCTTATTCTTAATTTTCCCCTGCATTTTTTTTCCCCGTAAATATCTAACCCCAGGACTCCCCCAGGACACTGTATATTCTAAGACTTGCTTAAACATAGGTCATGTGCCAGTAAATTATGTTTTAAATAAATAGTGTTAAAAGGAATTTAAAATAGTCCCTCTTATCCCTACGGGTAATAAAGAGCATCATGTGAATTAAAATCAGAAGGCACTCTACTACATTGCTCCTCTTCCTCAATCAAGCTGTCACTGCCTGGTCTCAGCTTCCCATCCTGCCTCAGCTGAGACCATGCTGTGTTTTGGAGGCAGAAGAGCTGAGATCCCTTCCCCTTTTCTGAGAATTAAGAGCTTGCTTTAGCTTACAAAAACTCCCAGAGATGTCAGGATTTTGCACAATTGACCCCTACACATTTTTTTAAACAATTACAGTAAGAGCATACTAACAATGATTGCTGGTTTAGCATTTTAAATATTTCAGTCTCTACAAACAAAATGAGGCTCATTTCTGATTTTCCCCCTGAGACAAAATTTCCACTGATTTACATAAGAATTTTGCTGGAGTAAGGACCTCAAGGCACTGTCTGAACATTTATGCTTTGTACTGGCTTTTCCTCCATTAGAGAGTCTCCAAATTCTCATTGACTTTAATGAGAGCTCAGTAGGCAGATAAATCTAAGAAGGGTTATGCTTTTGGGAACTTCTGTACCACTCTTGTAAAATTATTATCAAAATTGCTTTTTCTGTATTGTAGTAATAATATTGTGATAGCACCAAAAATCCTGCTCAGAGACAATCACTGCATGTTCAGTGCTTTTGTTCTATTTTTTTTTTTTTTTTTCAGTTCCAAATTTTGTCATAGATTTGGGTTTTTTTTGTTGCTGTTGTTTTGGGGGATTTTTTTCTCTCCTTTTTTTTCTTCGGTATTTTTTTTTTTTGGGAGGGAGGTGTGCGTCGTGAGAGAAGGAGACTTACGGACACAATGGTAACGAGAAGAGCAAAACTTACAGTCCTTTACTCCAAAGTGCTCATCAGTATGTCTCAGTTCCAACACAAGATTCATGCTTTGGGAAGACATTTGTGCTGTTTCTTCTGTTGGTGTTAGAGACATGATGTCTCCTGTATCTGCATAAGTACAGAAAGTGTCCAAAGGTGTTTCTATTGTGGTACAGTATGCAAGACAAACTTACTACCCAAAAGCCATAT
>VZRV01005195.1:707182-719534 GCA_013398115.1 Falcunculus frontatus
TATATATATATACCTCTTACTATTTCTCACTTCCAAAACTTTAGCAGCACTTTCTGATATTTACCATTTATTTATTCATTCTACAGACAAGCAAATTGTAGAGTTATTTTCCCTATAATTTTAAAAGACCAATACTGTCACCTTCATGGTCAATCTCACAATCTGCCTTTTAATTTTCAGGCTATTTATGAACCTTTTATTAGGAATCAAAAGGTATGTCTAAACCCAGTTACAGGACAGGAAGGAACAAACAAATGAGCAATGGATGGTATACTGAAGAGTGTTTGGCATTCCTGAAGATACAGAATGTGGGGAGGTTTCCATTACCCATTACAGGCACGGAAAGCAAATGCAAGGAAGCTGCTTCCTTCACAGGTTGTATTTCTGCTGTTTAATTGTTGAACACAGAGCTTACTCACCTAACCTCTGTGCTCCTCCCCTGAGGAAACCTGCCATCAAATGATGACCCGGAAGAAATATGGGTGATTGCTCTACTCCCATAAAAAAAAAAGAAAAGAAAAAAGGGGAAAAAAAAAAGGAAAAGAAAGAAAGAAAAGCACTAGGCTTGTATCAAGGGACCTTGGTAGGATACTTAGGAGAATATTTTCTGTAGAAGCCAACTGACCATCCATCTCCCTTTTTAACTAGTGTCAAGGCTAGTTTACTTGATGATGATTTGATGCCCAGCAATTGCTCCCCCTTGCCCACTGAAAATGAGTGATGACAGCGGAACAGCCGTCAAATAGAACAAGCTGAGATATTGTAGCAGGGAGCTTAGCAGACCTGAGTCCTGCAAAAAAGAACCATTACAAGAGGACGAAGTTCTGGAAAACAACTGGTTTACAGTCTGCTTTTAGGAGAATGTTTTCTTTCAAGATTTGTAGGATATATTTATCTCAATAAAGGATTCCTGTAGGAAAAAAAAAATTTAAAAAGCATGTCTTACTCAGAACAAACAGCTCAGTGAGAATTTATATAGAATTTTCTAGCTCAGTTTCTGCTGGGTTTAACTGAACTTTGACATCCACACAAGTAGGGAAAAAATAGGACCACTGCCTTTTTTTCAAACATCAGCTACTCAGTGGGGATATAAGAAACTAAAGAGCCGAAAGAGCTGCTGTACTTGAAAGTTAGCAGTGGTTATATGTATATATTTATGATATTCCAGTATTTTCAGTTTAGACACTGGAATACCTTTTCCCAAGTGCTCAATAATATCAAACAATATCTAACACCCCACACAAAATCAGTGGATGCTCTCACCTGAAGTATTACCATGCAGAGGTCCAGAAGAACAATGGCAAAACTAGAAAAATATTGCTGTAGTGTAACAGTACAATACTACACATTTATAAATTACCTTCATCCTAAATAACTTGTAAATTAAGCATTGCTCATGTTTTATGTAATACTGGCAAAATTTCTGTGCAAATATGTATATTCAAAACCTGCATGTGTTTACAAATAATAAGAATGTAAAGCTATATGCATATGTTTGGTAAACTATCAAAACATTAGCCATGCTGAATGCCTTCCATATTATGAAAACCAAGGTGCTCCACCGGCTTTGCAAAGACAATTGTTAAGATGGAGCTAATAAGCACCAGTATACTTGAGCTGACTCAGTTCATGCAGTTTCTGCACAACTACATATATCTTCTATCAAATTGCTTTCCATAATTTGGGATACCTCAATTTTCATTCCCATCCCGAAAATATCCTGAATAACAGAGAGCTGGCAGTACTTTGGTGCTTCAGCATCACTATTGGTCAGCCCAAAAAACTAAAAATCACAGTATTAGAGAACAAATTTTTCTAACTCTAAGTGTGGCGATTCTGGAAACCATTCTGTAATCCACTGTGACATGATTTTTTTACCTTGCTCTTCTCTCCAGAAAATATAGTGAATTTTATGTTTTATTTAACAAAATTTTAAATCTTTCTGAATCTGCTAATTCTTGGGTGAACTGTGGGCCAGATCAAATATTTCTTGTGGCACAAAGAGGAAATCTGTGGGTGTAGCCTTGCAAATTGTTGCTTTGTTTTCTCATTGAATCATAAATACTCATTTTCACTACTAATAGTAGAGGGGTTTATTTTCTTTTTAAGATGCTCTGGCCCTCTCTCTTCCAAGTCACACATTCTCTTCCTGTCCTTATCTTGCTCTAGAGAATGTTTCACTCCCAATTTTGCCAAATCAACAGTTTGTGTGACTGCTTTGAGAGAAATTTCCCGGTAGTACAAAACAGATATCATAACAGAGTGCTGTATTTTCAGAATGACTGTCAATAATCCCTGCAAAACAAAATTAACAATACCATTACTGATTGAAAGAGTTCCACTGTATAGTGGCATTTTGGTTTTTTTTTGGGCTTGCAGTTTTTAACATTTTCAGAAAGAAAAGGAAACAGTGTGGAGGGAAAAAAAAGAGGAAAATGACAATTAAATCCCATAATTGTAATTAATTAATTATTATTAAGTAACTCAGTCTTGAACAAGCAGACTCTAAAAACTGTTATAAGCAAGATGCATTTATGATATGAAGCCTCATTGGAATCATTCACATAACATCTATTTTTTACCAAGGGACTATATGATTAATGGGTTTTTAATGAGGAAAAGTTATAAAATATCTTCTTAGAGCTTTTTTTAAGAGACAAAGTATGCTGCAGTGAAAATGCTGATGTCAAACATTGATAATTTAAAGCTGTGTAGTTTCTTATTCCTGTCCTTGATAATTGGTAGTTTTTCTGGTCTTCCATCTCTTGTGTCACAACATGCTCATGTCTGGTGGAGAAAAAATGTATTTCCAGCTCTTCTGAACCACGGTTGCAGGGTGCTAGAATTCAACAGATTTTGTATTTGAATATAGTCTAGAACAGCCTCAGGGTCACTCCTGTTACACAAGGCTCTGCATCATAATAGCCAGACATAATTTTTAAAAAAATCAGCAAAACAACAGGAAATGGATGTGGCAAAGAATAACTCTTAGTATAAGTACATCATCATTGTTGAGAGCTATTTGCTTTACTGCCTTTGGCACATGGGGCATATAGGTAAGTTCATCTATATCTGTGGCTGTGTTAGTCCAGGCCAAAAGAGGAGTAACAGTAGATATATGTGTTTGTGGCAGTAGGATTTCAATACCAATAAATAGCTTTCCACACTAAATGAATCAAGGACAGATATGGCCAGCTTCCAAGTTTGACAATATGTAGGTTTTTTAAGAAAAAATATGATTTTTCTGTCTCTGAGCAGCATCCAACCAATATTAGGTGACTCTTTCACTGCGTGTGCAACTGTAAATAGATATGAGAGACTAATGTTTCCTTTACAACATGTTTCCTGTAAATTATGGCCCTTTTATATAGATCTAAGCCTCTACCTTCATAGATTCATAACACAAGTCACATTCTACTGTTACAGTGCCACTGTTCAACATTTGGGAAGTGAAAGGTTGAGAGCTCTAAAGATGGATTTTGGCACAGTTAACACTCAACTAAAATTTCACACTAGCTGATTTAAGCCTAACAGTGGTGGAACCTCAGCCAATAACAAGTCCGTGCCAATGAGGTCAGTGCAAGACACCATGGAGGATTAGAGAGCCTTTTGGTGGTGGATATGGCTCTGGCTTTCTGTAAAAACATATTAAAATGTAGGCAATTGAACTAATTCCATGCACGTAGCTCTCATCTATGATAGAATTAATTTCATTTCTCTTCTATAATGTTAATGAGATATGAAACGTCTTTTCTTCCTTTTAAGATATCAGCATTAATGACACAGAATCAGCTCCAGTGAGTGGAAAAGAATGAATTCACCTACACTATAATTTGTAATTGGCACACTCACGGGACTCGAGTCTTTTGCATGAAAACTAGAGCTGTGTGAGCTCTCAAATGTGTTCCATTCATGCCCACATTGTCAAAGGAAAGATTTGAAGGAATGAGTTTGCATTTAATTAAGGCTTCTGTGACTTATTGCAAAAATTCTTAAACAATATATTCATCAAAAGTTTTTAAGATTCAGGTTAAATGGAGGCCTACGTATGATATTGCAATCTGCTGGTACTGAGAAGCTGTTGAAAAAGTGATCATTATGCACAAAATGGTATTTCTTCATAACTTAAACACAACCAAATGCATAAACTCTGTCACAGCTCCCATGGAACTCTCTGCACCTTCTGAGTGGTGACAGTGGAGGAGTCCACTGGGTAACGATTTATTTTAAGTCTCTATCAATGGGTGCTTAACTGCTGTTAATTTGGAACAGTGGCTCGGGGAACTATTTTGAGAGTCGCACACATATAAAATTATTCCATTGTGATTGGTTTTATTGCAATGAATGCTAGTGAGGTTTTGTTGAAGGGAAGTAGAAAGGGGAACAATACTCACTTTTCTTTTTTTCAATTTTTTTTGTCACAGCATGTAGAAGTACTGATTTCAGAAACCCAAACTGGTGAACATTTCTGCCTGGGTTCACAGGATGATCTAGGGTGTCTGTACTTAAAAAAAGATGCTCCGTTTTGACAGCATCAAGCAGTATTGCCTGGATAGGTGTATGGGGAATGTTTCACGTTGATAGAAAAGGTGCTTAATTCTGACATGTTTAAGTATTCCAACTCTACAGATCATTGAGGAAAATGGAAGATCTCTGGTTCAGACAGAGGAAGTGTGACAACTATACTGGAAAGCTGAAAGTCCTTTAGGGATAGAAAATAGAATTCCACTTACTAATTCTAGGATTGTTCTAATTCAAACAAAGATCATAATCTCTATTTTGAGTAATAGAACCACGAATAAAAAAAAAATTGACATCTCTGGTGTAGTACAGCCCCCCTCTTTTCTGTCACCATCAAAGAACTCCCTCTTTCATGGGTATTTTAAAATGATGTTTCTAAAAAGCAAGTGTCTTGCCTTTGGAATAAAGCAACAGATAGCACTTTAAAAAGACTTTTCTCCTTATTCCCCCATTCCATGTATTACTCAGCTTAAATATTTCCCTGGTTGGGAGTCATGAAAAGAGGCAGCACAAATTACAAGGGCAGCTAAAAGCTAGGACACAGTAAGAGCAGAACTATCACTTGGTAGTTAAGCTGCTTTTTTCCATGAAAAAAAAAAGTGATGTGTTCAGTGACTGACATGTCCATTTTGGGCACAGGGATGCTATTCTTGGCATTGCCAAGGTTACTGTTAGATAACCTTTGGTAAGTCTTTGAGCCTTCTCAGACCTTAGTAAAACAGGAATAGTGACCTGTTGTTGAAAATCAACTAGCCTGCCTTTCCAATTCAATTATGGCTAGCAGATCGCTAATCAATCCCTTTCCCCTAAAGGGGAATGGAGATTTAAACTGGAGCAAGGCATACATCCTGAGATTTGTCATCAGAGAATTTTTGGGTAGATAGCTGGGCACAGTCCCATAGAAATTCCTGTTTATAGAAGGGGGAAGGAGCTGGGCTAGGGAGAGAACAGAAAGAAAATTTAAGCTTATGGCTGCTAAAAAGCTCTTGAAACCACTCTGTTTTCATCTCTAATTATCAGGACAGCTTAGACTGAGCTCAGCCACTCCTACCACATATGAAGTGCTGCCTGGGAAGGAAGGGATAGAATCATAGAATCAATAATAGAATCACAGAACGGTTTGGGTTGGAAAGGACCTTAAAGATCATCTCATTCCAACCCCCCTACCATGGGCAGGGACATCTTTCACTAGATGAGGTTGCTTAAAGTCCCATCTAACCTGGCCTTGAACACTTCCAGGGATGAAGTATCCACACTTTCTCTGGGAAACCCGTTCCTGTGCCTCATCATCACCACAGTGAAGAATTTCTTCCTAATATCTAATCTAAACCTACTGTCTTTCAGTTTGAAATCATTGCCCCTTGTCCTGTCACTACATTCTCTTGCAAATAGTCCCTTTCCATCAGTCTTTTAGGTTCCCTTCAGTTACTGGAAGGCCACAATTAGGTCAAACAAAGCCTTCTCTTTTCCAGACTGAGCAATCTCAATTCTCTTAGTCTTTCCTTGTAGGAGAAGTGCTCCATCCCTCTAATCATTTTGGTGGCCTCCTCTGGACTCACTCCATGTCCTTCCTGTGTTGAGGACCCTAGAGCTGGAAGCAGCAATCTAGGTGGGGTCTCACCAGAAGAGAGGGACAGAATCCCCTCCCTCACCCTGCCGGCCACGCTGCTTTTGATGCAGCCCAGGATAAGGCTGGCCTTCTGGGCTGTGAGTGCACGCTGCTGGGTCATGTCCAGCCTCTCATCCACCAGCACCAAGTCCTTCTTGGCAGGGCTGCTCTTGACCTGTTCATTCCTCAGCCTGTGTTGGTACCAGGTTTGCCCCAAGCCAGGTGTAGCACCTCGCACTTGGCTTAGCTGAGCCTCAAGAAATTCCCATGGCCCAGTTCTTAAGCTTGTCCAGGTCCCTCTGGATGGCATCTCATCCTTCAGGCGTGTCAACAGCAGCACTCAGCTTGATGTCATCTGTAAACGTGCTGAGACTGCATTCGATTCCTTTGTCTATTTCATTAATGAAGACATTAAATAACACTGCTCCCAATACAAACCCCTGAGGGACACCCACTGTCCCTGATCTCCATCATGGCCCTGAGTTGTTGACCACTACCCTCTGGATGTGATTGTCCAACTAACTCCTTATCCACTGCACAGTCTACCAATCAAATCCATGTATCTCTAATTTAGAGGGCAGGATGTTGTGGGGGACCGCGTCAAAGGCTGTACAGAAGTCCAGATAAATGACCTCCTCCCTTGTTCACTGATGTAGTGCCTCTGTCATAGAAGGCCACCAGGCTGGTTAGGCAGGATTTTCCCCTGCTGAAGCGGGGCTGGTTGTCCCAAATCACCACCATATGACTTAGCTTCTAAGCAGATCTGTTCCATGATCTGCCCAGGCGCAGAGGTGAGATCATGGAATAATCACATGAACCACCACAGCTGAGAAGTCCTTAGGTCACTGCTGGGACAGAGGAGTAAGACTGATATGACATAAGCTTTAGTTTCTTATTTTTCCGTCAATTCCTACCTTGATGAGCATATGCTTGGTGTGGTTCTCTCCTTATCTTTGTCCTCCACCATTCCTGCCTCAGCCATCTTCTCCCAGCCACACACCTGATCCTACTGGCTTGAACACCTTAAATAACACCATTCCTCACTCCTCACAAGATGCTGCTGGGCTTTCAGCAAATCTTTTGTTTCCTCTTTCAAATGTCAAATGCAAGAAAGATAAAAGGACTGAGGTATAACAATAAACAGTGAAACACAAACCACAGGAACTATCCTTTTTGGTATACTGTGTATCAACACAGAAACTATTGTTTCTATTTAATAATATGTAATGTGGTTTCTGGAACTGTGTAATGTGATAATAGAAAAAAGCTATCCTATTGTTATGGTGTCTGTCAATACCAGATTAGTAATCATTTATCCCAAATCCACTTCCCCAAACTCTGTGATTATACTTTCAATGAACAATCAGAAATGGTCTACATCCATTGTGTTCCTTAGTATATTACTATAGAATCAATTTATGTGTTTGCAAGGACTGTATTTTTTTATGTATGAAAAGCTAGATACTGAGGTTTGATCCCTCCCTGCCATTTGAAAGAAGGGATAAACAATGTAGTGCACTATTCATGACTAATTTTTTTTTACTGTCTAGCAAGGGACAGCTTCACATAGCTATGCCCCAGGGACATCAATATTTCTAAAATTAGCAAGGGACAGTCACTAATCCTTTGAGAAAAGTGCTAAAGTTTGACATCTTAATTAAGGATTGAGTTTCAGAATTGCTGGAAATTACCAGGGCAAAGTTATGGATCTGAATGGATATTCAGAGAGTAATTGAGAACATCCTGGACCCTGAGCTGTGATCAAGCCTTTGCTAATCTTCCCAGCTGTGTAGGATTCCTGATAGTTTTTTAGCTGGAGGAAATAGAATCTATTTAAATTGAATTAAGATATAATACTAAGATATATTAATATATAATGTAAGTTTGCTTAGTTCATCTTTGAATATTAATGGGTATAATGTCTTCTGTACTTTAAATTACAGGGGAAATATTTTCTTACTTCTCACTTCTACACATGGATAGTGTTAAAAACAGCACTGAGGCAGCTGGCAAAGAGACTTTTTACACTCAGGAGATCTGTGGCCTGCAGATCAGTAGAACCGTTTTCAACCCACTCATAAGCCCAGCTGAAGTCACAAGAAATAGCTTCCCCAGTAAGCTGCAGAGAGCAAATGAAAGCTGATAATTCAGAGTGTCAGCTTGGAAGAGTCATCTTCTAGTGGATTAACCACTAGAAGGATTACTCAGAAAATTTTGGCAGGCAAAAAAACCTGGGAAACTGCCCGAACTGTGAGAGTAACAAAAAGTTTCAAGCATCCATACAGATAGGCCATACGACTCTGGTGCACAAAGGAGATAGTATCCTGAGCACCACCAGCATCAGACTTTTCAGGAAAAGGTATGGCACACCTTAGCAGAATAATCTGCTCATAGGCTGGAGGTGTATTTCTAAATCTTCTCTGTTGTTTGTGACCTGAAGCACAAGGGTTTATATCCCCTTTAAAAATGTTTTATCCTACCTGAAGGAACTGTGGAAGCTTTTTATGACTGAGATAAATCTACAGTCTTCTTCCCAGGTTTTTCAATTCATTGTAATTACGCAGCAATGAGTGCCATAGGTTAATTTTGTACCATGTTAAAATGCATCCTTATACATCCTACATACACCAAGTACATTTGAAACTCAACAAGTAATAAGCAGGAAATGCCAAAGTATATTCTCTATAAAATGTAAATTTTTTAAAATTAAAGCTGTGTCTACACGAAAAAGTGTTTGTCTGTAAAGCTAACCTGTAGGAATTACGTTATGAAAACTGGAAGAGGTGACATAAGTTGTGTCAATCAAAGAAATTTTCCCTAGTAGAACTGTGTGCTGAATAATTTGTCTTGCTCATATTCTTTTCTGATGTAGCTATGCTGGCAAAACTTTCAGCTATGGCACAAACTAGCATCCAATGTCCTTTTCTTACCTAATATAATGATTTGGTAAAAATAATAATTAAAAAAACTTACAGTAGCAATATTTAAGTCTTCTTATGTACAGTCTTCTGCAGTAAAACTGTGTCTAATTACTGTGCAATTTAAGAGTGGCTTTTTAAAATATAATTTTCCAAGAGAAATGTATTATTAGGAAAGAATGGAGTGGCACATTCACAATTCAAATTTCTGTCTCATTATTTTTTACTTTGTCTTTCAGCATTAGTGTGTTCCCTTTGCTTGTCTAACCACAGTACCAACAGAGAAGACACAATTTTTTTAAAAATAAATTATGTTTTAATTTTTAAATATAGGTTGCCTGTAGCTCCCAATACTGCCTGTGCTATGGCTCCTGGGACATTAACTATGAATTGTCCCTTGAGTTAATAACTACTATATATGCAATGAGATCCTGAATGCATGTAAGTCAGCAGACAGCCATTATATGGCTTTGCATCTCATTACAGTTCCTGATGCAGCAATGGTTTAGAATGGGAAGAGGCATCAGAAGACATTAATGTTACTAGAATGCAATTATATTACTACTTTGGCCATATAATAACATTATAGCTAATAGTTGTTTTTGTGGCGACTTACTGGGTGATCCAGAGTCCTGACTCAAAATGTTGGAGGCACATAATCTAATGCCACTTTTGTCTTCCTGTGAACTACACCTTGCACCAAATCTTCATCAAACAGTTTGATTGTTCTGAACTGATATTCTTGAGCCAAAACTCACTTAAATTCACAGGATATTTTGCTACTCATTATGCATTTGCATCTCATATTTCTTTAGGGTGAAAGTATATTGGGCTGCTTCCACATCCAGCAGTCTCAAAAAGTATTTATGAATTGTGGCCTAAAAACTGCAAGTGAGTTTTGATTTTTGTTTCAGTAAGAGTAGATTCAGTCAGGAAACAATATTCACCCAACCAGCAAAGTGCAGGTGACTCTTCGGTAGAATTTGTCGGCTTTGAAACAATATACACCTACACCCACACAAGAACTTATGGCAGGAAATGAAGAGCGATATAGCCAATTGTACCTGTTAGGAAATGCAGGTGAAGAATATAGTTGCTGAAATGAGATTTTTGCAAAGTTTAACACTTTTTCAAGTGTGGAAAAACCTTCTCCTTCCTAAACAGGTCACAAACTAGTTTTATATCTCATACAAAACTTCTCATGATCACATCATCCTTGATTCACTTAAAAGCCAGAAGCTGAGGTGCCAATATCCCTGCTATTGTCTGTGTTTCACCAGACATTGCTTAGTGTAACTGTACAAAAAATGGTTGTCTTGTTTTCCTGAGAGATTGTTATCTTCACTCTCCAAAACCACAGTCTATAATAATAATATAAAAAAAAAGTATCTTCTTCAACAACAATCTTTGCAAACAGGGCCATGTAAGTAAGGTCATAAGTATACATAAATATTTTGTGTATGTTTGTACACAGACACATACATATATACAAATATAGAAAAAATGTTTTAGTTTTATATCCCAACAAATTTTCACCCACAGAAAACAACAGAAATTATCAACAGACACAACACTTTAGCCTGCGTAAATTAAATGGTTCTGCTGCATTAACTTCATAAAACCATAATCCTCTCCTCCATAAACTATTACATGCACTGCAACATATCTGATTTATGGAGTGTAGAATCGATGGAAAAAAATTAATGCTTGAAAAACATATTAGAGACATTATTGAACAGATTTTAATTGAGATTTGATTTCAATGCCCCTTATCCCCATGATTAATGGGTCCTACCCCTTGACTCCAGCAGGCAGAAAAGAGAGTCTTTAATATGACAATTAAGTATCTGTCTTTAGGTTTTATGTAGCTCTCTCCTCAGATCACTTCATCAGTACAGTGTGGCTTTTGTGCAGATTAAATTGAGACTCAATTTTCTCTATTTTCCAGCACTTACTTATGTTTTATGACAAGCACTAAATCAATTTTATGCTATTATTGATTTTTTCTTAAATGGACACAAACCATTTCGCCTTTTGCCCTTCTTTTCTAGTTTCCTTCTATTTCCTTTTTTCACTGTATGCTTGATATACAGCCAGCTGAAGAAATTTCAAACGTTTCCTGAGATTTCTACAGGTCGTGCCAATTCATTGACTTTTTACAACATCAGAATTGACAAAGTTAACCTGGAATTCTATCAAAACTTATAAATTTGTATATTCTTTATATGTGGCAAAGTTTACAGGTCGGGCTTCTTCTCCCACCTTATCCTTCAAAAAAAAAAAAAAAAAAAAAAAGAAGGCAGTGTTCAAGGTTAGATCCTCCTCTTTTTCAATTAAAAAAAAAAACAACAAGACAAAACAAACCACAGCAGACAAGCTAACAAAGAACTTCTGAAATATTTGAACTTCAGCTTCAGCTATAATTTTTGAAACAGTCTTGAAATCTAATTAATACATCGATGTAGGGAGAACCTATTTCATGGCTTGCAGGGGAAAAGGGCATTATCTGCAAGGTGCAATAACTCCTCTGAGATGTGGCAACAGTTAGTGGTACACCATGCAATTAAGAAGCTCTTGGCTCTTTAAGGCTCTATCCTGTCTGACCTATGGCAAAAATTAACAACTGCCTTAGGCAATAAAAGTTGCAAAATTTGTAATCAGATAGCTTACTTTTTCGGCAGAGAATTATACATTAGAAAGGATCAAAAAGAGAAAGAAGAAATGTAATTCAGATAACAAAATGGGCTAGCCTTTTGATTTTTCTGGCTGTTTAGGGCCATGGAGGAGGTTATGAAGGATTCTCTTCTTTCTTTGTTTAAAGTCCAGCATGCCTGAGGTCAAGTGATAAAACTGATCTCTAAAACAAGTACAGTAGCTTCACTTTGCTGAAAAAGTAATAAAGCCTTTCACTGTGTCGGATGTTTACCTAATAGCATTTTACTTGCAAGCCCTCAAAATTTTTTAAAATGTGTATATAGATTTTTTTTTTCTTTTTAAGTAATACAAGCTTACCTACTGAATAAAAAAAATGATGCTACCTGAAGGATGTCTGTCATGGCAACTTTGCTCAGCTGATGCTTCCTTCAACTTCAGGGGAAATCTACACTGCCATGAATGACAGACTACGGGCCGAATGGCAGTTTTTTAGCTCTAAGTGTGATTTTAAAGTCTGTGCCCACTTGTGTTTACAGTTATTATATGTACATACCATATATGTAAGGTGAATGGAGATGTTTCCTTATGGACTTTCAATAACGGGGTTATAATAAAGGTGGACTTTCCGGGGGGGGGGGGGGGGGGGGGG
>VZRV01005195.1:719641-736938 GCA_013398115.1 Falcunculus frontatus
AAAAAAATCTTAATTCTCACCATATTAGAGATGCTGGGATGAAGTTCTCTATATATAATGGAAATCAGACAGTGATCCAGTAAGTGGGAGAAAGCTTGGAGCTGTGCCATTATGCTGTATCTCCCTTAATTTATAGAATGTTCTTCCCTTCATGCAAGAAACATGCCAGTAACAATGTCAACTTCCATGATTAACAGGACACTTGAGGTTTTTTTCTTTATTTCTTGGCTTTCTCTTTGCACTGAGATATGAAGACCATTGTCACAAATCAGCTTGCATGCTGCCTTTCTACTTCACGTAAAAAGAAAGCTTTCCTTGCAAGAGCCAGATGCATGCGATGTTGTGAATTCTGTATTCCTGCAGCAAAGAGCAGAGGTGCCCTGAAGTCTCTGCTTCTAGCTGGAATTCAGAGCCAGACTGCTCACGTCAGTGATTCCTCAACTGTAGACTAATACGGAACGAAGATGCACCATTTCAATTCTTTGGAGAAACAGCTGGTTTGAATCTTAGACTAAAGGCTCCTCATTAATTTCATCCACTTGGTTCTGCTTATGTTTTGCCATTTTCTGTTTTCACTATCAATACTGTTAATATTGACATTGTTACTACTACTGTTACTATAATAATACTAATCACCACATTTTGTGTACATGAGCACCTTAAGTACCCAAAAGAAACAGGGTCCTACAGTACAGTTTGTGGGTTACAGTATCTTCTCCCTTACACAGCTGGTGAGATATTTTTGTCCTAGTGCCTTGTACAGATAATGTCGGCAAAAGACAATTGAGACAGGGTACTTGTCACTGTGGGAAAGAGCAACTGAAAAGAAAAAATTAAAAATCAGGTAAGCCTCCATATACATCCTGCAAACCAAGAAAATCCTGCAGTGTGTTGTAGATAGTTTCCTTTCACGTATTCAAAAGCTGGTGTGACTTAAGTTTCCTAAACCTTTTTCTTATTTTATCAGCATAATTTTCTCCTGTGATTTATTCTTTTCTCCATCAGTCTTAATTTATCCATTGTTTCCTTTTTGGAATTGGCTTTTTAAAAAGTAAATTATACAGTTAAAATCTCTTTAGCAACAGAAGCTGTTTTTCCAATAGATACAAATAATTTGAGTATACTGTTTAAATGTTTCTAGTTGCTTGCTCTGGCTTCTCTAATTTATATAATTTTTATTAACTTTATTTAGTTATTTTTCTGGCCTTGTGTTTTACATGCCTGTGGTATTCAGATGCATAGGTAAATACCCAAAAGAAACAGGGTCCTACAGTACAGGTTGTGGGTTACAGTATCTTCTCCCTTACACAGCTGGTGAGATATTTTTGTCCTAGTGCCTTGTACGGAGGATGTTGGCAAAAGACAATTGAGACAGGGTACTTGTCACTGTGGGAAAGAGCAACTGAAGAGAAAAAATTAAAAATCAGGTAAGCCTCCTTCTTAGAATATATGAGTTTGGGACAATGAGAGACCTACATGATTTCCAGGCTAAAAAGCACAAGTGCTGCAGAATTTCACTTAAATGTTTTCAGAGTAGTAAATCCACAATAAAATTCCTATATACAGTGAGGGGCAAATTACCACAATAGGCTGATCTGTCAAAAAAAAAATCAACCTGCTTACGAAAACAAATGCTCTGTATGTGAAATGTTAGTGCAGATGAGTACATACTCATTAAAACCTAATTTTTCTTGTATGTAGGCGAATGGCATCGCATGCTTCAAGTTGAACGGGATTTTCGGTTTAGCGCTGGAGACGACGGGTTTTGTTTGAAGGCTCCAGAGTTCATAAGGCAGCCCTTGAAGGAGAGCCAGACAATACACGGGAGCCAAGGAGCTCGTAGATGATCCCAGCGCGGCGTTATCGGCCGGAGCCTGCAGAGACCCGGAGACTTTTGTGCTCCATGCAGGCAGCGGAGATTGTCAGCTTTCTGAAATGAGCTGCAGGCCTAATCTAGGATCGCACCCATTCAGATCAATAAACAGCAGCAGCGCTGCGCACCGGCCCCGTCCTCAGGCGGACAGGGCCCTGGAT
This sequence comes from Falcunculus frontatus, assembly GCA_013398115.1. NCBI lineage: Eukaryota > Metazoa > Chordata > Aves > Passeriformes > Falcunculus > Falcunculus frontatus. Next base: position 721,676 of record VZRV01005195.1, read on the forward strand.
GTTTCCTGCTCATCCCGGCCTGCAGCGCTGCGCCGGCAGGGCCCAGAGGAGGCCGCGGGGCTCCTGCTGGGTGCCCTCCGGCCTGGCTACCTTTCGGAAGGCAGGCCCGTGCCAGGCTGGGCGGGGAGCCGCACAACAATTACAATTTCATCTTCATCGTGTGCATACAACACGTTTGGGGTATCATGGGCTAAGCACTGCCCGGGCCGGGGTTGTTGCCTGGCAACAGGCGATCCCGCAGGGCGGGGCCGGCGGTGTTGCCTCTCCGTTCAAGGAGCCCGGAGGGATTCGTTCGGAAACGGGCTGTTGTTGTTCCTCCTCCTCCCGTTAAATCTGCACGGGTATATAAGTGAAGTCCCCGCAGAGGAGACGGTGTCAAAATGAGAGGAAGGTAAAAAAATATATATAAAAAAAAAAAAAATCAGAGAAAGGGCTTAACGAGGTTCATAAAGGCCCCCAGGGGAAACGGCGCTATGCCCTGGGGTCCCTGCAGCAACGCCCCCCCGCACTCCTTTTCCCCTCGCCTCCCCGTCCCTCTGCAGCGCCTACAGTAAAACACCTTAACTCAGCTCCGGGAGAGAGGAGGGAGGGGAAGGGACCACCTTCAGAGTGCAGCTGGAACTGGAAGCTGTCTGCCTCAGCCGTTAGAAATATGTGGAGAAATTACCTATCATTCCCTGTAGAGACATCCAGCAACCATCCCAACCCAGCTTTTCAGTTCGGTGATAATATGCTCCTATCAGTTTTAATAGCCCCATGCTGGATTCAGGAGGTATTATGGATTGTACAGCAAGCATATTGTCATTAAATTAAATTTTCAGAACATTCCCCAGCTCATCACAAATACCACAGAGAGTAATCATAATCGGTTCTCAACACATGTGTAATTGCCTTCAGCTGGCGTTTTTTACAGTTGACATTGTTCAGCAGTGATAAGGTGATTGGTGATTTGAATACACAGCTTGTTTCATAGCTGCCGTAATTGAAATATGGTATGTGTGAATGGAAGATTACATTAAGACCTAGGATAATCACCTGACATGAGAGTAATTGAGTCTACAATCTGCCACTGAGTCTCTCAGGGAGGGCTGAAATGAAAAGAAGCCATTAGTAGATTATGCCACTGCTGGCTCGGCTCGGCGCTGCTCGGCTCGGCGCTGCTCTGGAGCGCCGGGATGGCATTCCTGGGCGGCGGGATGGGCAACGCCGGCCGGGCAGGGCTCGGGCCCCCGCCTCGGGCCAGGCGGCACCGCCGGAAACACTGAACTGTGCCTGGGGGCGGGCGGAGCGGGGAGGGAGCCTGACTCCAGAACAAACACTTCCTGCTGGCTCGGGAAATATTGCTTCTTTATCGTCCCGATGACGGAGACAGGGGGTCGGATCCCTCCATACCATCCCTTCAGAAAGGGCTCTCTGTGTGTATAGAAAAAGCACAGCATGAATTCATCCTGACGGGTTCAGGCGTAAATGGTCAAACTCTAACTATTGTTTAACTGCTTATGGAGGGACCAAGCATGTGGAATCTAAAGATGCAATGAAAAGAGTGCCCTTATTTCTTAGTCGTTTTCTGGATGTCGGCTGCATGAGATACTCTTTAAAAATCAAATTTGGAAGTGTGCTGAGGTTAATTATGCGATGGGTAACCAAGAGGAACAGTTGTATCTAACCTTTAAATATAAATGTAATAAGGTGCCTGCAAATCTGCAACAAATATTTACTCCAGGTGTCCAGACTTAATGGACAAAAGCATAATTGCTTTTTAAAGAGAATATTTTATTTGTTAGTCACTGAGGATTATCTTGTGATGGAATAGTCTGTTTTCCTTTATTTATTTATTTCTTCTTTTGGAAGACAGTATGTTTTGTTGGATTTTTGTTGTTCCTTTTTTTCCCCCTTTTTTTTCCAAATCTACTGTATATACAGATCACAAACCCTGAACAAAGAAGAATTACAAACCCAGCTGAGATAAACATGTCAGAATTACTGTTAAGAGGCTGATGCCCAGAGTGTTTAATGGCTTGAAAATATGATCAAGCATTTATGCAGCAACCCCTTCAAAAATTATCATTGAGCCAATGATAATCCAGTTATAATAATGAGCACTGAGTCAATTAAGCTTAGCATGCAGAGAAACTACTTTTTGTTATTAAATAACTTGTTCTCTTCCATCTTTAAAAAAATAAAATTGGAATTATGAAACTAGCGATTTTACTGAAAAGCCATAACATTCAGGTTCAAAGCCTATCTAAAAAGCCACATCCAGCATAGCAGGACTAACTTGTAGGGTGTAATTCCATCAGGATCTTAGATTCTCCTTTGAAATGTTGTGAATCCCCATTCTGTCATAAGTTTTACAGTGTGTGGTAATTTTCAGAATCCAAAATCCAATTGCTATAGGACACAGTGCACTGTTTTCTGCACACAACTGATAGCTAGTTAGCAATTGCCTGGCCAATTTCAGTTTTTCTATACAACCTCTTCAAAATAGGTTTTGTATCTAGCAGAAGTATCTTGCACATTTTTCTCAACTATTCCTGAAGTCTGAACTCTCTCTAGCACTTGTTAGAACAAACCTAAAAATGCAATGGTAAAAGAGTAGTGGTTAGGCTTGTTTACATTTGGATTCCACTTGTAATAACATTAGGCAGAAGGAAATTTTTAGACAATTAAGGTCTGTATAATCTAATGCAGTACCACTAAAAACAGAAGGATATGGGACCAGATATAGCTGCAGTAGTGATGTACAAATGAACAAATTGCTGAATAGTGCAGTATCTTCTTCATCACGCCGTACACAGCGTGCACCCAAGGTTGCTGCTTTGAAGGCTACAGCTGTCCCAGTGAGCCCACACCTTTGCAGAGTCAAAGACTCTCTGATTTGCAAAAAAGTGAGTACCAGATTAAAGTTTGGATCCCAAGCTCTTTCTGTAGGATTGCAGTTGAAAAGTCCCCAGCTGTAGGGAAAACATAACTAATTTTATCTGAAAGGTAAAATAGCAATAATAGCAATAATCATGAAATGGTTAATACATTTTCAATCACTTAAAAAAGAGCCTAATTAAGGTTTTAAGGAACCCTAGCCACTTAAGATACCCCACCACAACCAAAAATCATTTAGAAGTCTTATTCTCATTTAAGCAAAAATGCTTTGCCCTTTGAAAATCCATTTATCTTGATTTAAACAATGATGGTGAAGTCACTTGGATTTAAGCAGAAGATCAGAATATGAAAAAGAATTCTCTAAGCAATCAACTCTGAGGAGTGCTTAAAAGGGATCACTCAGTTATGCTGTGAGTAACCTGCATGGTTCTTTTTGGACATTAAATCCATCCTTGGTTTTCTAAAACTTGGTGGAGATTTTTTTTTCCAGATCAAGAGATACAGGGCATTCAAGAGTACGATGAACTGTAACTTAAGAAAGTTCTGAAACTGGGTACTATTGAAGAGCAGTAACCATCAAGAGCACAAGAGAACTTACTAAACCTCTGGAGAGTTTGCATGAGGATCTGTTATGGATATGTTATATAGAAACCTGCAGTTGTACAATGAAAAGCTTTTGGAGAAGGTTGGCAGATGCAAACATGGAGGGAGAAAGCTGATTCATTTATCTATAAGGGATAGAGAAAAGAGGATCTTCATTCATTTCAGTGTTACAGTTTAAAAAAAATCCTGCTTGAGTAGAGTATCTGAAGATAATTCTGATCAACAGAGCCTGAAAGGACCCTTTTATCTCATTACTGCCTCCAGAGGGACTATAAAATATCCTTTCCAGTAACCTCCTAGCAGCTGATTATTTCACCTGATTATTTCTTTTGGGGTCAAAGAACCAGCCTCTACTTTTTATCTAATATCTCTTATGGTATGGACAATTCATATGTTCTCATTTGTCCGTTTTGAGAAGTGTGTCTACTTTATTGCACTTGTCAGGCAACTCTTTGGTGTAATGTTGCCAATGGACTTGTCTACTAAGTCCATTAAGACAAAATATCCCAATCATCAGATTATCCCTACACAGTTATACACCTGTCCATGTTACATGTATTTTAAGAACTGTAGTTTCAAGCCAGAAGAAAAAGTCCATCTTGCCTTGAGCTATGCTAAACTTTTCTCTACTAAAAGTTTACTAACATATATTGAAAAATTTAAGACAAGTCCCTGCAACTTTGCAAGTAGCACAGACAGTCACGACTTTGGTTTGTTTGACTATAAATTGCTGAAACAATGCAACTTAAAAACAATACAGTAGTACTGTATGACACTGTCAATATCATTTATAGCACAATTTTACACAAAGGCAGGAGTATCATAAAAAAAGAAGTAAGTCCTATCAGGTGCCCTAAAATACCTTATGTCATAAATAAGTGAGATTTCTTAGAGGAAAGCAATAAAGCTCCAGCAGATTCGATTTTTCCTACTAAATAATCACCCTGACCTTTTTCACTAACTTCACAATAACAGTTCTTGAAGAAGCAAGCAAACACAGTGAGAGATTTGTATGGCACACCCATGTCTAAAGCATGAAGAGAATGCGGAAGAGCATTGATGATACTAGTACACAAAAGACAACATGGAATATAAAGCAAAAAAGGATACTAATCAAAATCAGTGGGCTGAATGTTTATAATGGAAGATGTTGATAAAATACTGGATGCAGGAGAAATTACACAAAAGTATTTGGAGATTGTAGAAGTCTCTTTTGAGAGAAAAATACCAGAAACATTCAAACCTTGCCAAACTGTTTCTTTAACTTAGGAAATAGTTTCAGTCATAGTTGTTTTGTAAAAGTTGATAAATTAATTGGTGAAATAACACCGGCCATGAATTTGGCACCAGAAGATATACTTTTAAGATATTTAATTCAGAATTCCTAGTTCCTGAGGGGTTTTGGCTTGTTTTAACATTAAAAGTAATAACTTCTACTGGATATATTTTTCCTTATTACCACCAGATAAATAATCTTGTCTTTCGGTTGTTAGATTTTCTGAGGATAATTCATACATTACACAAGAGAAACATTACTAGAGGTTCTTACAACTATTTTATATCAGAGGATGAAGAACTAAATTTTTTAAAACATCAACAATTAAAGTCTTGTTCTGTCACTTTTAAAATCAAAAAGGAAAAATAGTTGTTTTACAAAGGAGAAAAGAGATCACAGCAAAAAGTTTTATCACCTGAACAAGGTACAAAACAAATTAGAGGATAATTGATGAAAAGAAATAAGCCTGTAAGTCTTGGTGCCAGAAGGAACTGAAAGTGGTCTTTACTCACTGAAATAAAATCAAAGTATTCAAATTAGAAGGGAAGGTGGCACAAAGGCTCCAAGATCAGTACTGTACTTCTTTCTGGAAAATAAATTTGTTATTGCTATTCTCCAGCTGCCCAAAACCATGAGCATGTCAAGTGCTGTGCAAGCAGAGAGGACTTCAACAAGGGGCGTGTTACTCTTGTAGAGGGACACTTTATAATTAGAGTTAATAATTATAATTTATCCTTCTTCCTACTATCAAAATGCACTCACATAAGCAAAGATTCCTAACACAAGTCTCTGCCTTTAAATAAATCCTTGATGTGTAGAAAACCACTGTCTGTTGAGGGTTGTATAATAATGCATCAGCTGACCAGAAATCCTCAAGTTTCAGAACATCTTTTGTACAGGTAAGTTACACATAGTTTATTTGTGCAAATATGAAAGTACTTGTGTGTGATAATACTAAAACCCCAGTACCTTCTGTCTGTGTGTAGCTAATACTCAAGATTTTTTGTTTTGATATGAATCTCTGTATATTAGCACATGCTATGGGCTCCAGAGTTCCACTGTTAGATGTTGATTATTTTACTTTTTCATTCATCTCCATGCACAATCAGTATAGCACTTTGGAATGAGTTCCGACATTGTCTTGTGTTACTTCTTCATAGTATCAATATAATTTATAAGTTTATAATGATTGCAGCAAATATAATTAAAAACTGTTCCTAAATGTGACTTCTTACTGATCCTCACTGGAATGCAATAGCTTTTCAGATGAAGACAGCTATGACAGCTTATGTTCTGAGGTTTTTTGACTTTCAAAACCAGGAAATTTTACTTCCTTTACTTTCAGGAAAATCTGAGCAAAGAATATAAAAAAATCTTAGGAAAGAATAACTGCAGAATGAATCAGTTGATGGGATGCCAGTTCTAGTGCACTGGGGTATGTAAATAGCTAAATAATGATAATTCTTCATTCATCCAATGTCAGGTTTAAAAAAAAAAACCCTTTCATACTCACAGTGATTCTAAAATGCAGAGTTTTGGCTGTCTCCTGTGTACGTGGGAAGCTGTGGCTGATTCAGGTCTCCAGCAAAGACCCAACCCTGTTTGATTAGTTCTAGCAGATACTTAGCAGTTGCCCACCCTAGAATAAGTTGTCATTACTCTGCCACCAGATTAACTTTAGACCTCGCCATTAAAGAAGATGTACTTATTCTTACTCAATGTTAGTGCCAACCCTGAAATAAGAAGCGTAGTACAATTCCAAAATGCCCCAAAGTTACTCTCTGGAGACAAGGCTGTTGATGACTTATCCTAGATCAATCATCATTGAAGGTCGCCTGTCCTATTTGGCAATATTTGTTCAGTAACTAATAAAGATCAGCCTGCAGTTATTTATATTAGGTTATCATCTCTCCAGGGTGAAGCTTAATCCATTTTACAATGTTTTTCCCAACAAGACAACATGAGTTTCTCGGTCTGAAAATGAATTAAGTGCATGGTTTCTAAATATGGGATCTGACATTGTTCTTGTTACAAAAAGCAATTTATTCCCCAAAAGGCTTACACTTCAAAGGTTATATAAAAAGGTTCAAATATCAGTGCTATCCATTTTTCAATTACTGGGCTTCCTAACACCACTAGCTTTTGGACAGATAAGCAGTGGTATCAGTTTTCTTATTCAACATCTCATAGGTTTCCAATTCAGCATCCCAGAGAAAGCAAATTTATTGTAATACATTTTGCTGCTTTTGAAGCAGGAGTATCCCTATTGTTTCCCACAAGACTATATGGTATATCAAATAGTATCTTAAAGGGATATTTATGAAACACTAGATACTAATGATTGTGATTATTGCTGTAGATTAGAAAGCTTGACTATGGCCAGACTTTCTTATCAGTTTAAAATTTTTAGTAATAGAGAGAAAATAGATTTCATCTACCAATGAAAATTGGAATACATTTGTGAAATATGACTGTTCTGAGGTGATTCTGTCTCCAAACATCCTTATAAAGTTCAAACAAAAACCAGTGAGAATAACAGACAAAACCTTTGCATAACATTCTGTGTGTTCATAGTTTCTGTAACAATTAGCAATATCAAATTGGAGGAGGATAACAATAATAATGGCTTTTAATTTTAAGTAAAATGTTCTCTCTTATCAAGATATCATTCAAGTATTGTAAGTAGCGAATATATTAAAATGTATTTTCTTTACAAAGTAGTAAATTTCCTTTTGCTATAATTTCTGACCATACTTTATGGACAATACAGCCAAGCTTTGACATATTTTTATTGGCAAACTGTCATGGGAAATCTTTCAGAATTATGGATCAGCACTGAGATAGCAACAGGTTTAGGGCTTGCTTCTGCCAAGAATTTCTTGGAGGAGGAAAAGGATATGTTGATAAATTCTAAGCCTGACTGGGAAGCTTGGTATGACAGAGCAGTCTAAATCTGCTGAAAATACTCGTCTGATGCTGGTTGCAGAAGCTCATTGTTTTCCATCTCAGATGAAGGCTACAGTAAAAAGTGATATGTGTTGATCTGAATTTACTTCCAAATTATATCTTCTTTTTTTATTGTTATTTTGACAAAGCAATATTTCATTTTTCATTAGGTCAGCCTGATGTTTGTAGGGCACTGGGGAAAAAAAAAGAAAATAGATAGAGAGAGGAAAAAGGAACCACTAGAGAGAAATTGTTCAAAACCTGAAATGTTGTAATACAAGTAATGTAAGCATAATGAATTAACAGACATAACTGGTACATAGCAGGAATATGCAAGGGCATTTTTTGTTCAGAAAAGATACAAATACTGCACATCAAAAACATCATGGCCTGTCTTGCAAAAAAAAAAAAAATTCATGAAGTAGGTAAGATCAATTATATTTCACAGGTAAAGAAACTGGCGAAAGGCTTAAAGGAGAAAGAGATTCTTCTGGGTTCTCTTTTACGTTATCATTTGGCTGGAGGAGAGCTTTGCAATGCAAGTTTTGAAATTCTTACTGTCAGAAAGTATATGAGTTTAGGAAATTTTAAGGCATAGTGAATTAAACTATGGATTTAAAAAGAAATTAGAACAGAATAAAATAAAACACTGATTCATCAAATACAGATTTTCCCAAGCTTTTTGCTAAAAGAAGGCATATTTTACAGATATGAACCTAGTAAATCTTTTTAGAGGTCAAAAGAAAAAAAAAAGAGGAGAACTATGTGGGAAGATAACAATAGAGCTGGAGAAAGTGGAAAATGCAAGACATGTGAAGTAGCTAAGGATCTGGTTACAGGAAGGCATACTAGATGTTGTCCTAAATGGACAGCTAGGAGAAGAAGGGATTCTACAGTACCAGCAAGGTTTTATCTTGGAATTGAATGCAGAGAGCAAAATGCTGTGATACACTGTCAACCTCAAAGAAGATTATGCAGAAAAATCAGAAGGGCAGGAATTGAATATTCACAATCAGGTAATTTTTAGAAACGCAGAATTAAATTTAATTTTCCGGGTGTTCTTGATATAATTTTACCATAATGCGGTTGCAGAAAAGAGAAGTATGACTTTAAAACATGTGTGGAGGTTTATCCATTTGAGTTGAAGAACTGATAGCATCATGCAACAAAGATGGGACACAACCTCATCTGGGATAATGCTTAAAACTGTAATAATTCATGCTCAGGACAAAGAATCAAAAGTGAAAAAGTGGCGGTAAGTCATTGTCATGAGAAGCAAAATCTCCAAAAACTAAAAGGTATTCCACCTAGTAATAAAGAGGTTGAAAAGATACATTCATCTATAAATACTTTGTGTCAGTCAACAAAGAAGGGGAAGAGAGTTATCTAACCAAAAGTACAATCATGTCAAAAAAAAAAGGTTTGGGATATAGAATGCCTGTAAGTTAATACAGTCTAGAAATAAGAAAGGAGATTCTAACCATAGGACAAGTAATATTTTCATCTAGGTTAGTGAGACAGAGAAATCAAACGGATTTTGAGAGGGAGCTGTGTAAGCTTTCTAAGTAATAGAGTTGATACCCATGGCAAATGACCTAGACCCTACGTTTCTGGTGAGAAAAGAAAATGTGCAAAACTGAAAAGCTGAACTGAATTAAGTAGCCTATTTATAAAATAAGATGTACTTCAAAAGATGTCATGCCAGAGATCATGAAGAGATTTTTTACCTGTTCCTAACATTTGGAATGGTGATAATTGATCCCCTCTCTCATTTTCCATTTCAACTCTTTCAAACTACCCTTCCCTGTGAATCTAAATCCTGCTTTTCTGTAGAAAACATTTTATTAGAGTATATGATATTACTGAGGTTGGGCGGCTAAACCTTCATTGTTTCGTGTAACTCTGTCAAGATATTCCCAAGACAAAATTCAGCTGAGGGAAGACCACAATACCTGATTAGCCTGAATAAATTAATACCAGTTACAGAATGTTTATTTCTGTTTGTTATTCAGCCTTATCAGCTTCACTACAATGTGATGCAGAAATACTGAGCTATGAAGGATATCTCTTTTTCTTAGAAGAGAAGTAACTGAGCTAGCATGCAGTTTAAGTGCCTGCTTGAAAGTCCTAAATTTGTTGAGGGTTCCCTCCTTTAAAATAGTTGCAGAATTACTTGGATATTTGTAACTGCTAAGTTCATACTTACGTAAGGGTGTAATTACTGTATAACGTGTATGCAGAGGTCATAGAACAAGGCTTTGGATTGCCTGCAGTTTGTTCCTGTGGGCAAAACAAGAATCACAGCTGGTACTTGGGGGCTTATCTTAATTAACATCTTACATCTTACATCCAGGTCTCACCTTAAAATCTACCCTATTGCGACTGTCATTTACTTGCAACATTTTGTTACTATAGCATCCAAAGCACTGGTGCTGCTACAATGTGGGATCAAGTAATCAACATCTATCGCTCCAGTATTATGATTTACATAATATTCATATTTGATGTTCATATTAACGTATGCTATATTTCTTTATCACTGTATTTAGGGAACATGGATCTGATTGTGGCATCAGCTATTTCATGAAATTCTTTGTATTAGGCATCTTTGTTCCACTAGTAACGGTTAGTAAGATGAATACACTAGCCTAAATTAGTTATTTTCTTTCCTCCATTGATAATTAGCACTAGAGGGGATGAGTATGAGTTACCTATTAACTCCAATTGCTATGTTTAGCAGTGCATCCAGAAAAATACATTATCACTCACAGTAAAATCCTGCTTCTTTTCTCGTATTTATTTTCAGAACTTATCAGAAAAGGGAAACTTAGAGCTGTGGCAGACCCTCATTCTGCACTTTGTTCAAAGCAATGTTTATGTTGTATGTTTGGCATATGAATACTCGCGTTACTGTTTAAGAGTGTTAATTTCTTCTGACTATAAAAAGTGCAAGTGAAGTATTTACCATGATGATATTGGACTAGCACTGTACAGTCTGTATTTATATAAATTATTTCCTCAAACGGAGTCAAATTTTGCTACATTCAGGTATACAGGGTAATCTCTATGGACTTTGGTAGAGTCAGGAAGTAATTTGACCCTGTTATTTAAAAATTAAAGGAATTTCATCTTAGTACATAGCCTTACAAAATGATCACTTATTCCACATCAGATCCTACCTTCATGAAACAGATAATATTTATTTTCATGTGGTTCAGAAACTCTTATTCTATTAATGACTCCTAATGTTTATAGGTATTTATATAAATGGTTGTGTTTGTAGCTTAAAATAAACAAGTTCTTATTGTTCAGTTGATGAGTTATATTGAAATGTGAAGCTTGTCACACTGTAAGTTGTTAAAAATAATGAATAGTTAATAACATGGATTTGCACACAATGGTACCATAATTAATAGTGTGCAGAATATCTGGTCAAATAAATTAACTATCTGTTCATAATTAAACTAGATACTCTTGGGGTTTTTTTCCCTCAAGATAACTGGCATCTGTAGTAAGTCTAATTGCAGGATAAAGACACCAAAGTACAAGGAAACATGCTTAAGTAAAAAGATATGCTCTGGTCAAGACTGAGATGGGAGAGTAGACATCTAGATTTTCAAAGGCAAGTGGTGAAGGGTCTGAATGGAGACCTGCTCATAAGTGTTTCACTCTGGTGGTAGCCTAGACATTAATCCCAGCTTCCATTTGTGTGGAACAGAACTTCCTCTCCTTGTGATAGACTTGTGATACTGTATTTTATCTGCATATAGCATCACCAGTGTTACTGTCCTTCATGTAATAACCAGTGCCTCTGTAATGACTACTGCCATGGAAAGTACTTGTTGATTATGAAATGGAAATCAGTCTCCTAGACATTTTTAAGTTCATTGGAGAATGGCCTTAGAATTCAAAATTGGTTTTTACAAGTGGGTGACAGGAAAAGAAACAGGATGCAGTTGAAAAGGGGCACAAGGGAAAGAATGCATTTTCAGATAATCTGCAGCAGAAATAGCAGAATGGAGGAGGACTGTTTAATTAGTAGATTTGGAAAAGAGTCTGAGGGATTAGATAAAGATAAGAAAGCAAATCCAACTCATCAATGTCATATTCTTCTAAAAAATGTGATGTGGAGTAGTCCCTTCACCCTTCTCAGAACTGTAAAAAACCAGCTTTGGTAGATATTGTGTGTAGCTTTGAGTAATGCACAGAAGACATGCACAGACTAGAAAAACCCAGACCAGACAAACTAGTTTGCAACAAGATTGTCTCAATTTACAGGAAGTTTGTACTTTGAGAAAAGATGGAAATCTTTCAGGTTGTTTCATCTCAAAGAAGAGCAGAGGAAAAACTGTCAGCAGTCTTTGTGTGCATCAAAAAACTCTGCATACATGGTTAGAAAGGAAATAACATATGTAGAATCCAGTGCTATGAGATTAGGTACAAAATGTTTATCTGGATCTCTTAAGGATATCTTTGATAAATTCTCATGAGATGACAGAGTGTGGAATGCTGCAGGCCCATGTTATTTTTCGTCATGCAATGGTGGACATTTGTTCTATTTTCTATTATGTGTTTTACAATACAATTATTTTAAAAGAAGAAAATTATTTCTACTTAGTTTTGGAAAGAAATCATAAAATCATAGAATATGCTGAGGTTGAAGTGACACACTAGGATTATCAAACCCAGCTCCTGGCCCTGCACAGGACATCCCAAAGAGTCACTCCCTGTGCCTAAGAACATTGTCCAAATGCTCCTTGAATTCTGTCAGGCTTGGTGCTGTGACCACTTCCTTGGGGAGTCTGTTCCAGTGCCCAGCCACCCTCTGAGTGAAAAAATTTTTCTTGATATCCAACCTAATCCTCCCTTGACATAAGTTCAGGCCATTCCCTCAGGTCCTGTCACTGGTCACCGCAGAGAAGAGATCAGTGCCTGCCCCTCCTCTTCCCCTCACAAGGAAGTTATAACTGTGATGAGGTCTTCCCTCAGTCTCCTCCAGGCTTAACAGACCAAGTGACCTCAGTTGCTCCTCACACGGCTTCCCCTCAAGGCCCTTCACCATCTCTATTGCTCTCCTTTGGACACTCTCAAATAGTTTAAAGTCTATTTTATATTGTGGGACCCAAAACTGCCCCCCAACACTCGAGGTGAGGCTCCCCCAGTACAGAGCAGAGCAGGACAATCAGGGCCTGCCTTGATGTTTTGATTATCTGCTTACTGGGAAAAGAACAATAGCAAGGAAACCCAGAAGGAGGGAAGTACTGATTAAAGTGACAGCATGCCAAGTCACATTCTTCTTCCCAGAACTTACTACTTGCTGTCTGTGACAGTTCCTTCTTCATCACACTGCCTTTTTTGAATTCCCAGAGCTTTACTTGCTTAAGAACACTTTGAAGAAATATCCATTAGCAGAGATGCAGGTATAGTCAAGGTATTTTAACTTAGAGTTGTGGTTTCCCCTCAGTCATTGAGACATGGAGTCTTGGAGTAGCCAAGTCACTTTGTAGGTGTCAGTCCTAGAGTTACACCCAAGAGTTAGCTTGGAAGACATGCCAGTTTGAAATGTGGAGTTTCATGGCTTCTTGGTCAGCATTTGACCAATTTTTTCATTGTTAAAGCTTTTACTAGTCAAGTTATTAGCCATTTCAGAAATCTGTTAGTTACTGTTATTGTATTTATCCTTCCCTCTCCTGTTTACCCTTCATACATACAATGTATTTAGTGTCATAATTCGGAGTACTCATCCTTTTTAGGGAACTCAAAAGTTACTAATTCATGTCTGGGAAGAAATTTGGTTCAATTCTTAGATGCCTAATTCAGGGTTGTTGATCCCATAAGGCAAGAAAACCCACACGTTTTTTGTAGGTGCATTCCCAAGACAGTACAGTAAAATCAAAGACTTCTGTCATTCTCATATCCACATGGACACACTCTTGAATTATAAAATTCAAATAGTGAGTTCAAAGACAGTTGTGCTCTTCAGTGAATTATGAATATATGGAATAATGGAAGTTTCCTACACACGCAGCCCAAACCTTTTCATTATTATAGAAAAAGCAATGTTTTCTATCACAATGAAGGCAGCACTACAAGATAATAATTAAAAATGTGTTGGTAGTTGCTAAGTGGATAATGCATGGCTTCTAATTAGCTTGGAAATAAGCTCTCTTGTACCATGAAGTGTACAGATGTGTTAACCTGGGCTGGAGATTCTTCAGCAGACATACTGAAGAAATACTATATAATGAAATAAGCTGGATGTTCATATTGAGAATTAAATCCAGTATTATATTGTAAAAACAATATCATTTAATTTGATTTGATTATTTTCTGTAGCAAGGCAGTGACATATGTAATATCAAAGTGAAATCTTTCTATTCCTCATGTATTTAGTAATCTATTCTGGCATCTGTAAGGAAAATATTTAACCCACACATAGCCAATGTGCCTAAGATATACTGGGTTTGGTGTGGAGCTTTACTTGCTTGTTTGTTTGTTTGTTGTTCATTGAAAATAGAAATGTTTACATCACATTGCAATTAAAGGCAATTTAATTTGCCCAAGTGTAGCTGATGGATTTGCACAGCTGGAAAAAGAGACCTGGTTTGGCATCTGGAAGCTTTACTGTTAGTGAGGATGTGAAAATGTGGAAATTCAGACTGAAGTAACACTCTGAAAGCATAACTGTAAACTGAGCACATATGAGAGGTTTTGAGTGACTACAAGCAACTTTGGTCACTCTTCTGTACATAACTGAAATCACTGCATTAGCCTTGGTATCACTGGAGCCACTTAGACTCCTCTGCACCGTTCTAAATGTTGTAGATGTTAGAGATCCAACTCTAGCATCCACCAAGATATTTGAGATTATTGACACATTTTTTCAAGTCTGAGGCAAGTGTTTCTACTGTACCTGAAATTAAATTAGTAGGCTAGCAACCAGACAGAAGCAAGCACTGCACCAGAAAAGCCATGCCACCTTCTATTTTGAACTGGAAAGGAAAGAAGAGGCCAAACTCAGTCCTCCTGCAAAAATTTGCTCATTGCTTTTACTGGATTTAGAACTGGTCTGTATTGGCATAGAAGCATGCACCATTCAGTTTAGTGTCCGGAAGAGAAAAAATTGTATGACTCACACAAAAATCATTTGCTTACCAGTAATACTGTAAAGTCGTGGCATTAAGTTGTGGCAGTGCAGAAACAATAGTTAGCTTCAACCACGTAATGAATACCTTCAGTTGGGTTGGGAGAGATTTAAGATGTGCCCAATACTTTTCAGAGCTTTGGGTGGAAGCTGCAGGCTGTTTTTATTATGGTTTATTATGTTTAAAACTTTGTTGTTGCTTTTATGTTTTATTATTAAATATATTTACAAGGATAGTATAAACTGAAAGTTTATTTGGCCCTGCGCCAGTTTGCTTGCAGCCTAGTTATAATATAAAAACATGATGGGGGGATGCATAGGGGTAGCAAAAAGGTCATGGTGAAGAACATCACCAGGTGTCTTGGTTTTCTCGCATGCCTTGCTAGTTTCATTGAACTAATTTTTTCTTTCTTT
>VZRV01005196.1:3748-52451 GCA_013398115.1 Falcunculus frontatus
ATAATATATAGTAATAATATAGACTAGTAATATAGCCTATATTATATTGTATATAACATAATAGTATATATAATATACATAATATAGTATATATAATACATAAAATGTATAAAATACATATAATATATAGTATATATAACATAATGTATACTATATAAAATACTATATAACACACTATAAAATATAGTATATATATCATTTGAAGATATAAATGATGTAGCTATATACTATTACATATTTACATGCTGTTATATAAAAATTCATATCAGCAATATGTTATATATAGAACATATAACCATAGTAATACATACATATAAAATATGTAGTATAATAATATGTAGTAATATTTTGTTTACATTACTCTGAGTAGTAACTCCAGAATTCTCACCTATTAGAGTTGGTTTCCAATACAGGTTGTCAGTGCTGTTAATTAGAGTTAATTTCTGTATTCCAACAAGGCAGCACAAACAACGATGTCACAGCTCTACTCTTTGAGCCCATTTTTTAATTTTCAGTTTTAGATAGAGGAATATTTCAGCCACATTTAGCAGCTGACTGAGAGATGTTTGCACTAGTGGGTGATCCAGCAGCTCTATGGAATAAAGCACATGAAATTCCCAAGGAACCAGGAACTCCTCTGGGAGTACCTCCAGCATCCAGGACGATGTCCACGCCCAGCCCGCCTGTCTCCTCCAGGCAGCTCTCGGCCACGTCAATCTTCCCATGGGACACATCGATCACTCGGGCTGCCAGAGCAGGACACGGGGTTAGCTCCAGAAAAACCACCTTTAGATCCATCCAAATGGAGTTTACATGCTCAAAAACGAGAGCTCAGGGTCTGAGCAGCACACGCCGTTTCTGGTCTCTGCAGGTCCCACAGATGGGGTTGCAGCTACACCCAGACAACCCCTGGCACATCTTTTTTCTTTTTTGTTCCATTTTCAACACAGTGCAAAATCAACACCAAAAAATATGGATGCAGAAGTTCAACTCATGAGTCTGTTGGCCCAAATGGATAAAATGTGGCACTCCAAGGTTAGAAATCCTTCTCCAAATTCATTCTTTGCTATTCTTGTCCAAAACTACCAAGTCCTGGCTCTCTGGGTCATTCATTAAATGTTTAGATGAAGGGATTTACATCTGCTCTTGAAATATTGCTGAACTGAAAGCCACCAACACATTTTGCTGTCCTGTATCTGTGATGCCCTATTTATGGTTGGTTATAAAGATGAACCCCAGAATCAGGAATGAGAATCCTGGAATGGGTTGGCTTGGAAGGGACCTTAAAGCCCATCCAGTGCCACCCCTGCCATGGCAGGGACACCTCAAACTGTCCCAGGCTGCTCCAAGCCCCAATGTCCAACCTGGCCTTGGACACTGCCAGGGATCCAGGGCCAGCCACAGCTGCTCTGGGCACCCTGTGCCAGGGCCTCCCCACCCTCCCAGGGAACAATTCCTTCCCAAGATCCCATCCAGCCCTGCTCTCTTTCAGGTAAAAGCCATTTTTAATACAATAACAATAACACAAGGGCAGAGAAGGAGCAGCTGCTGGTTATGTTAAATCATTATGAAGTAGAACAAACATTTAGAAACTAAACAGGCCAAAAACTTCACAGCAAAATGAGAACTGAAAGAACATCACACAAATTTGGAGGCCCATTTCCAGAGGCTCCTGGCCTGAGCTCTGATCTGTACTCACCCACCAAAGGCTGCCGGACTCCTTCTGGAATGTGATCCCAGCAGTGGGGAGGGAAGGAAGGAAGGAAGGAGGGAAGAAAAAAGGCAAGGAGTTGGTCATTAAGGGTATTAACAAATCATCAGTTAATGCCTTGGGTTTGGTTCTTTTTGTCAATTCAGATCCCCAATCAAATCATAGGATGCATTAAAATCCTAAGCCATTCCCCCTCTTTTTTCACTGAAGTTGAATGACTTCACTGGAGAGAACACACGGTCAAAATTTACTGAGGATGGGACAATAATTAATTAATTAATGACAGTCACATTCCCCATATCCAAATAAACCCCCATAATATCCTTTTCTTCTTAGTTTTCTTCAGTCATGAATTTAAAAGGTTTTCCTTAATGGGGCAGTTTGACGTGGTATTATTTCAGCAAATAATTTCACTTTTTGAAAATAATTCTGGTTTCATAGGCCCAAAGCCTGACTATCAAAAAGAAAGGCCAGAGTTCCACCAGTTTGACTATTTTCTCCTTTCTGTTTAGCAAAAATGTCCAGTTTTGTTCCTTAACTCAGAACAATAGTTCAAACAGTACTTATCGAAGTCCTGGTCAACTTCCTTCCTAAAAAATGCTGAAAAAAGTTCTTGCCACTGTGGAAAAGGCGAAGCAATAAATTGTAATATAATTTTCCATAATCCTTTGTCATTTATATATTTCTCACAGAACATTTGTAAATTAGTTCAGTTTCTTCTGCTGTGACTTGCACAATTTCCAAAGTAACATTTTTCTGACTGGCAAAACTTTGGTTTCTCTCCTCCTCCACTGCTGGGAGGCACAGAAACACCAGGATTCCTCAGCCTGTTCCAGAGTTTGCTCTTTCCCAGGAAGTTCAGCTGCAAAGTTTAAACCCTGTCACCCAGAGCATGTTCTGGGGGTTTAGGGACCATGCTCAGGAGAGCCAGGACATCACTGGTGGGTTCTTAGCAGAGGCATCCCCTGAGAGCTCAGTGCTGGTAGCACAGGAAAAAATCTCACAAACCAAACTAAAAAAATAGCAGGAGGTGCCCTTGGGAGCAGAGGAAATATCTGTGTATGTAAAGATACTTTTCCTTGGGTTCTCTAACAGAAACTCATCCTATTATTTAAGGAATATTCTGTCTCCAGCGTGAAACACAGACATTAAAATGTCAAAATTTGTTAAAATCCCCTCCTTCTTTCTATTACAATTTTTACTCCAGAGATTACTGAAGACAAAAAAAAGCCCCATCCTGTTGGTCCTGAACATTACCAGGAACTTCTACTTCAGGCACACTGGAATCTCATTGATTAACAAACAAACCAAAAAAGCCTGAACACTCACAAAAGCTTTTTGCTTCTGCACTCAAACTGTTTCTGTCTTTAATGCTGTACCCAGTTTATATTTCTTTATTTGAAATAAAGTTGCAGTTATCATTTCCCCCCCTCAGCCATTCCAAGAAGCAGCTTGGTATGCTCAGCAATGATAACACAAACAGCTGCTCATTGAAAACTTTGCCAAAAACTAACCAAAAACCCACTGAACAGCACAAAACTAAATATTCTCCACCCACAGACACAAGAAACCACTTAGAGTTTGGTTTACTTAGGATCTATTTGATATTAACATTCAAAGAACTGAAAAATGGTGTAAAAAGTAACTCAGGACTGTGAGAATAAAATTGCCAAGTCCTTTCTTAGCTCATGAATTTGTCATACAATTAGCAAAATATACCCATAAAGTATTACAAAAGAAGTTTTAGGCCTTTCATATTTCCTCTTTGGCCCTGTAACAGCTGGTGCAACAAGGCTCTGCATAGCAACAGCATTCCCAAAAATCCTCCAGTTCTGATGTCTGCCACGCCTACCAGTGCAGTAAAATACACAAACACAGAGACAGTAAAAAAGGCTTCTGAAATAAGGAAAAAAATAGGGGATTTTTTGTCAAATTGCAAAAAAACAGAGTTAATATCAAGCTCTGGAGAAATGAGCCTGGCAGGTGCTGCACTGCCAGCACCATCACCTCCTGCAGCTGATTTCTCCCAGCCCAGGGGTGCTTTGGTGGATGCAGCTGTGACCAGGCAGATGTGGCTACACAAAGGCATTTTACAGCTGCTGTTCTGTAAAGTTCAGTAAATGACAACAAAAATCATACTCTGAGAAATAAAGCTGGGGATTATCCTGCAGCACTTGGTGTTTGCAGGAGGAAAGAGCAGGCACCACTTTTACCCTTTTGCTGCAATCCAGCCAGACTCGACAATCTATCCTTTATTTTAAAACTGTCTAAATAAAGGAATATTCCACTTTCTTCCACAAAACACCATCGAAATTTTGATCAGAAAAGATGCCAGTAGCTCCTACACTGAGTATTTTCCTATGTTACTTTCAGAGGAAAAAAAACCCCAGACTTGAAGTATCAAAGAGGAGAAAGGGAAGAAGCCAGGGAAGAATGCAAGTGTTGTGTGTGAGGCCAAGCTCCTTTCGAAAGCAGGAGAATGCAGAGGCTGTGCATGTCCAGCTCCAGCTGTGGCAGTACCTGAAACATGATAAACACCCCTAGGAGTAATCTGAGGCTGCTGAGCACTGAGTGTCAGGTGTGTGAGCTCTGGCACACACTGGGATGCTGGTGAGTCAGCAATCCTTCCCTCTGCCCACAGCAACCAGCTCCTCAAATGGGAAGATTTCCTGAGCACTTAGGCCAAAAGCCAGCACTCAGCACTCCTGGGAAGTACTGCCAGTCATTACTACTTAAATGAAGAATAAAAATGCCATTAAGTACACCTAAACCAGAAATTAAATACCTGGAGAGTAGAGAACAAATCTGAAAACTATTTAATTAGACTATTCATCAATTTGTATTTAATTTTTACTGAAATAAGTCTCTAGACCAGACAGAAGAAAATATTTTGAGATGTTCTTTAGGACAAACTTTAGCACTGAAGGGTAAAACTCACCCCCAGTAGGTCTGAGCCTCTCCAGGTACTGCTTGTCCTCCAGGCTGTGGGCAGTGGAGATGACTTTGGCCCCTCTGTGTTGAGCCAACTGAATCGCGATGGTACCAAATGGCTGAGAAGGGAAAAGCAGGTTCACTGCCTAATTTATTAACTCATTTATTTAGAGCAACAACTTGATGTTGTTTAAGAACAATTATATTGCAAAGGCCACTCAGGAGAGTACCCAGAAATGAACTTACTCCTGCAACAAAACACAGCTGAACCAAGAACTGAATATTCCCAGATCTGCTTCTGTCCTAAGTGAGGCCAAAACAAGTCTTTTCAACGACTGGGAAGCTCTGAATGAACTTTTAGTCATTAACTGGTTCTTGTTTTCAACAAAACAGCTCAGATTCTACTTTAATTACCACAGCCACCTTCACTGCAGTTGGAACTCAGAGATCGAAGGAAGAAAAGCTCCAAGGAAAAAGCCCCAGCCACATCTACACTAAAGAACCTTGGCTGAGGGAGCCCCACGCCTTCATCAGCACTAAGAACTGCAGGGATGCAAATCCAATTATTTATATCCAAGAAAAACTAAAAAGCAGAGCTGGGAGAGGACTGAAAAATAAGGCATTTTCCTGCACTCATCCCTGAGGACTCAGGGCAAAACTGTGTCACTGCAGAACACAGGAACACCCTCCCTCTCTGCACCCCCCACACTCCAGGCAGGACAATATTCCTGGCCCAGGATCTCACGTGGGAAAGCCTTTCCTGCTAATCCATGAAACGAAGGGCACAGCCCCACAGGAGCCCTGGTGAGTCCAGCTGTGAGAAATGCAGGGGCTGCGTGCTACAGGAGTTACTTGCTCAGAGGGAATCTGTGCTTATTGGCCAGCTGTTACCCACACTTGCTCCATCCAGGACGAGGACAGTTGTGCCAGGAGACACCTGGGACAGGTAGTGCAGGGCCGTGTACGCGCGGAGCCCGTCCCGGACCGTCCCGGCAGCCTCTGCCCAGCAGACCTTCTGTGGTTTGTGAACTGAGGGGGACAAACACACACACAAACACACACAAACACAGAAAAGAGATGATCAAAAACCAGGAAATCCCTGGGGCTTATTTAGCAAAACCTGTCACAGCGAGTGAGGAAGGCTCCACCTGCAAACAGGTCAACATCAGGAACTCCTGTTTCCCTCTCATCTATTAAGAAGCCATGGAGAGGATATTTTGCCATATTTTACACAATTAAAGTACCAAAATTCCATTTTGGTAGAACCAAGTTTAAAGGAGACACTTCATAGCTACACAGCTGGAATTCGTGGGCAGTCACAGGAACAACACAACACAAATTTAGATTTTAGAATCCCAGACTGGGATTGGGATGGGAGGGACCTCAAAGCCCATCCAGTGCCACCCCTGCCATGGCAGGGACACCTTCCACTGTCCCAGGCTGCTCCAAGCCCCAATGTCCAACCTGGCCTTGGGCACTGCCAGGGATCCAGGGGCAGCCACAGTTTCTTTGGGAAGAGCAAATTTTGAGTGAAAGAATTGCTTGCTCAAGGTAATGAACTGTTGGAAGAAAGACAGGGACTCCCACATTTAGTATCCCACTCATTAAAGCAATCTATGCCCAGAAAGGGAAAACTGGAAGCTCAGAATAATGGAAAACAATGTTTCAATATTAGGCTTTCCCTGACCCTCATCCCTGAAAATTCCTTTCTCCAGTTCCAGTCTGCTTGTTTCATCTTATCTGTTAGTCTGGTCCCATGTGATACTGCTGGACTGAGTCAAAGGGAGGAAAAAAAGCAAATTTCTCCTCATTAAATTTTTTGACAGGTTAGGAAAAGGCATAACAACAATGAAGCAACAAAATGGGAAGTTAAAAGGGGAAAAAAAGGAAAAGGAAAAAACCAGAGTCAGTTTGTGTGGTTTAGGCCATCATGAACTGCGAAATGGTGACAGCAAAGGAAAAGCCCTTGAGAGCACTGAGTGTTCAAACTTCTATGACTTGGTGGGGCAGCTGGAACCTTGGAATGTTGGAATGGAAGGAGTGTGCCCAGAGGTCCAAGGTAATGGGCTCCCTGTCAGAAAAGCTAAACTGCATTCTACAGATACAGTAAAAATAATTATAAGCAAAATATATAATCTACATACCCAAATAATGCTCATGAACCAGGATAACTTCACAGACACCAGACTCCTCAGAATCCAGGGGCAGAATTCCTGAAAAAAAAAGGAACACAGACCTTGAATTTCACACAAGCAATCATTCCAACCGAAGCATTCTCCCAAGGAATTCCCTGGTCCCACTTGGTCTGGGTTCTGTCCCCTCTTGGCAGGTTTGGGACAGGTAAGAGAACCAGGCCAGGTCCCAGCCCGGGGTGTCTGTGGGCACGAGGCAGTTCCAGAGGTGCTTCTACAGCATTTTGGGATTGAGGGAGAAAGAATGGGACACCACCAAGTGCTTTTTGGTACTGGCAGCTGTCATTTTTGTCTGGTGATGTCTGAACTCATCCCACACCCTGAGTGCTCCCATTCCACTCCAGCCCATGGATCACAAAGGAGGGATCTGAGGCACAGAGCAGCCACCCCACAGCCCTTCTCCTCTCCCATCCCAATTCCTGAACGTGTGGTTTGCAAAGGCAGCAACAAAGGCACAGAAAGAAGCAGAGGAAGAACACACAGGAATGTGGAAGTGCTAAAAAGCAGGAATAGGAAAAAGGAAGTGCAGGGAAACCAAACTACCCAGGGAAAGCAGAGAAAGCAAAGGCAGAGCAGGCAGAAAACCCCCTCCATCCTGGTCATAACTGAGCTTTTTACCTTCACTGGCCACAGAACTCTCCCGAACAGGAGGTTCTGGCACCTGCTCCATCTCCTGGATGAATGCCCCCTCCATCCCAGGGAAAACCATTCTTTTCTTCCCTCTCCTACACAAATCTCACACTCCATTTAGACCAAAGGGCTTTGCCTTGCAGATTTGGCTGCTATGTCCAGTCTTTCCCAGTTGCCATTAAAAATGTGCTTGTGCACACCTGGAGCTGTCTCCAGGGTTTATCCAGGGAACACTCAGCCTATAGGAGCTGCCTAGAGCAGCTCTTGTGCAGTGAGGGAATAATGCAAGAAGGACCACAATCCCCAAACACACATTCTCCCCACATCACTCTCCACTCTGCCCTACTTTCAGAACTCCCATCATCCTCTAATCCTTTGATTCAGCACACAAAGTATAAACATGTGTGAAAGAATGTCCCTAAGAAATAACTCTTCTCTCCTAAGGCATCATTCACAATTTGTTGGTTAACACAAAACCATATTTCAAATTCCAAGAGAACATTCTTAGAACAAAATTTCCATTTATAAGTTATTCATGTGACAGCAGTTTAATTTTTAAAATATATGGTTAATTTAGCTTTAGCAATTATTCTAACCTCGGTCATTCATTATAAAATGATGACTGATTGTGTCAGTTGATGAGGCAAACAGGCATTAACTTACCCACCACTTCATCATCTGGCTGGAAAAAGGTCACCTTGCTTCCAACTCAACAAGGAGAGGTGAAAAGGAAGAAAGAAGGGAAGAAGATAAATATTTATAGCTGGAATGGGATGTGCATTTGGAAGCACTGGTTATCACTAGCTCACAAAACTAAAGATACACATTTGTAGCAAATAAAAAGAATTCTATTGATTACACACCAAGCCCAAAAGCTGAATTCCCTAAACTTCAGCACCTCACCCACAAAGAGTTCCAGGCAGGTACACACAGGTGGGTGTACCTGGGGAGGGGCCCCAGTGCAGCACTGGCAGAGCACTCAAGGAAGCAAAGAGTTCCTGCTCCTGGGGTGCCCTCCCCAGAGGAGTTCTTTGTCCTGACTGCAATCCCTGCTCCCTCCCTCCCTGGGCAATGACACTCACTCACCTTCCAGCACAACTCCTGAAATTTCTCGCCCAACAGGCACAAGTTCCTTCTTCAGTTTAATTTCTGACAGGAGCTAAATGAAAACAATGCTTGCATCAGTCTTGCTAAGGCTCTGCACTTGCATATTTATTATCATCTTACAGTGTTGGGTCACCACAGTAAGCTTGGGCCATTATCAAAGTGTTATCTAAGGGGAAAAAAGTACACACATTCCTCAGTCAATACTAAACCACAGCACTGAATTCTGTATTTAAATTTAGAAGCATATTAAAACATAAAAGCAGGGAGTTACTACCAGCCAAGCCAACCCGTGACTTACTGTGCAGATGAAGATAAAAGGGATTCACTGCAAGAGATCTCACACCTGACAACTGATCTGTCTCCATAAATTAGGAACCAAATTCCAGAAGCTTTTTATTCAGAGATATGCAAGAGCCCCACATCAGTCCTGTGCCCGTTCTCAGCAGCAAAGCCACAGCCTCAGCTTGTGCCAGTCACCAGCCAAGGGCCGTGGAACCCACAGACACCCCCAGCTCTTGCACAACACCAAGCAAGTACCTTTGTGTCCATCCAGCTCAGAGCACAGGCTCTGACCTGCACCTTCACATCATGGTCTCTGGTGGGAGGAAGGTTCTCCTAGGACAGATTCACAGTTGCTCCATTAGACAATGGATGTGCCCACAGGAGCTTCTCCAGCTCCTGGAAGCACTTCTCCACATTTTAGATTGTTTTGTAGGCAGAACAGGCAGGTTTTTTCAATGAAAAGGGGTTTACCACACTATTTTGAGTGCATCTGTATTACTATTATTATTATTATCATCATCATTATATTATTATAGTATTATTGCAAACTGGTCACTAGACCTTACTTACCATTATAATAATAACAATTATTATTATATTACTATATTATTATATTATTATTGCAAACTGACCACTGAACCTAACTAAACCTCCTCAGACACTGACATTATTTTTCTGTTGAGGTTTTTTTCCCTTTCTTTGAGGCACAAATCCTGACAAACCCACTGAGGTCAATATTCAAGTCCAAAATTATGTCCAAACGATATCAAAGAAACAACCCCAGTAAGAAGTGGTGTTCTAACCCCAAACCTGACAAATTCCTCAAGCTCTATTTCTACTTTTTCAGTGACCAGAAAATTCAGCCAGGAAACGTGGATCCAGAGTTCATTTTTCACACCTGCAAAGCTTGTTTGTAAAGTCTGGACACCAAAACTGCAGAGAAATCCAAGACTGGTCTTGGCAAGTGCTGCCTGATAACAAAATACACCTCTCCTACCTTCCTTTCCCTGCCTTTGTGTGCAAGGATCCTACCAGTCCTTTCCCAAGCCTGCAGAAGATTTCAGTGCTTCAATTCCCCTGTGGCATTCAGCCAAACTCTCCCCTCCCAGTCCTGATGAACAGAGCTGTTCTGATGGGAACTCACTCTTTCCTGGAACACAAATGTCATTTCCTCTGCAGGAGAATTCTGCTGAGCATACAAGGCCCTCATAGCGACCTGAAAAAACACAGCAACCAAACTGTGACACCTGCAGTGTCTGTAGGGCAAACAAGTCATTAAAGCCCTGTTAAGATAAATTAGAACACTCGATAAGAAACACAGCCATTTTTTGCAGGCAATTTGAGTCTTTGTGATACAGAAGTTCTAAACCAAACCAACAGGTTTTGTTGGCCATTACAGAGAAAATCCACAGGACTGAGTACCACAGAATCCCAGAAGGGTTTGGGGTGGAAGGAACCTCAAACCCCATCCCATTCCCACCCCTGCCATGGCAGGGACACCTTCCACTGTCCCAGGCTGCTCCAAGCCCCAATGTCCAACCTGGCCTTGGACACTGCCAGGGAGCCAGGGGCAGCCACAGCTGCTCTGGGCACCCTGTGCCAGGGCCTCCCCCCCCTCCCAGGGAACAATTCCTTCCCAAGATCCCATCCAGCCCTGCCCTCTGCCACTGGGAAGCCATTCCCTGGCTCCTGGCCCTCCATGCCTTGTCCCCAGTCCCTCTCCAGCTCTCCTGGAGAATCCCTTCAGGTACTGACAAAAGTACAGCAGAAAAGGCATTGAATGACACAGGATTTACTGACGGGTGCCCCATGCAGTAGAGGAGCTCTTTGCTACCCAGCCACACAATTCAGACAGGGACAGTGCAAAGGGAATACATGGCATACAGGGAATTCGTGTCCAGGAATACAGCGAACCTTATGTTTGACTTCACCAAAAATCACCACTTGGGTTTCCGGTCTCCTCTCCCGACACGGCCCGTATCGTCCTCAACGACCAGGAACCTTTTAGAAAGGAAAAAAAAACCAACCCAATAAAATTGAGTTAACAAGGAAAAATGAAAACACGGAGCAGAGGCAGGAAATCACGCGACCATTATTGCAGCACTAATCCCTGAGGGACCACCCCGAGACGCCCCCCCCATGTCGGGCCCGTGTCCGCCCCGCGACCCCCGGGCAGCCCCTCCAGGGCTCCGAGAGAACCCGGCCCGCACCGAGAGGCTCCAAGAGCCCCGGGCCGACCCTTCAGGGCTCAGGGCCTCCGGCTCCGCGGGACCCCCGAACGCCGCGACGCGCCCGCGGTTGCCATGACGCTCCCTCACGTCCGCCTCTCCCCTCCGGCACCGCCCCCCCGCCCTGCAACCAATCACAGCCTCCGGCAGCCCCGAGGGCGCTTGCGATTGGCCTCTCCGGCCGCCACTCATGGTGAAAGCTGAGGCGCGATTGGCCCGCGTGGATGTCGCTCATTCCAGACGAGGAGGGAGGCTACCGCGCCCGGCGCGACCTCAGGGACATCGCCGGGGAGAGGGAGGAAACGCCACCTGCAGTTACCTCATGAATTAACACCGTATGCACAATGAAGGCCCCTCGCGCAGCCGGCGAGGCGGGAGCGCGGCCGCCCCTCACCGCTCGCCGGGGGCTGACCCCTCAGCCGTTCAGAGCCGTGATTGGTCGGGGAGGCGGGTCCTGCCGCTGTTCCGGTCTCTGATTGGTGGTGTGCCCTGCCCGTCATGCGGGGGGCGGGCAGAGGCCGCGCGTCAGCGAGGGGCTGTCAGAGCTCTGATTGGCCAAGGGGGGCGGGGCTCTGCCGCTTTTCCGGTCTCTGATTGGTGGAGTGCCCTGCCCGTCACGCGGGGGCCGCGGCCGCGCGTCAGTACGGCGGCCGCGAGGGGCTCCTCCCCCCTCCCCTCAGACGGGGCGAGGGCGGCGATGGCGCGTCCGGTGGAGGCGGCTGCGGGCGCCGCTCCGGCCCCTCCGGCCCCTCGGTCCCCTGGCCGCGGCCGGGGCTGTGAGTAGGGCCCGCACAGACATGAGGTACGGCCCGGCGGAACGGGGGCAGCGGGGGGCGCGGGCTGCGAGCGGCGGCGGTTCAGCCCAGGCCGGCGGGGGGGCAGCGCCGCCTCAGCCCCTCACGGTGCCCGGGCGTGTCGCGGTGCCAGGGCCCGGTTTCTCCTCCTCAGCTCCTTCGGTAGCCGGGGCGGGCGGTGAGTGATGCTGCGCCCCTTGCTGGGGCCGGCTGCCTTGTCCTGCTCCTGTTCTAACGTGTGGCGGTACCGCTGCGGGGTTTCTTCAGCGCCTTAAATCACCTTGGTCCCGCTGCCTCCGGCCGCTGCTCCCTGCACCCGCTGCGCCCTGAGCGAGGGGAAGGAGGCGAGGCATCCATTGGGAATGCCATCCGTGAGGAGTGCCCTCCGTTGGGAATGCCATTCCCTAGGAACGCCATCCCTTGGGAGTGCCGTCCCTTACGGCTTGGAAAAGGGCACCAGTGGAACGAGGGAATGTTGTCGGGGCGTCGGGAAAAGGAAGCCTGTCCATGGATGGGGTTGTGTCCCTGTGTGTGCCTCTGCCTCGGATGAGCAGACAAGTTTGTGGATGGTATTCCCTCTGGATATCTTTTGTTCTGGTTCAGCTGCTGCTTTATTTGGGGTGAAGTATGGGGTTTGCTTGCAGAAAACAATATTTTCTTTGGGTTCTGTCTTTCTCTGCCGCATGAAGGGAAAACACTTCCATGGCTCATCAGACAGTATTGTTTAGTAAATAATTCCATTAGTAAACCAACTAGCATTCCAGGTGGGATAGTGTGGTCCTTCTTCAAACAAGAAACACTCTGTTCTCCTCTGCCTCTTCCCACTGCCCAGTTCCAAAATGCTTTTTGTTTAGAGCTTATGTGGCAATAGATATTTAAGGCAATAGCTGTGGATATTAACTAAATATATATTGGAGTCAAGCTCCAAATGGATGCATTTTCTTAAATCGAAAAGCCAAACTGTATTTTGGGTGTTGATGACTCTGGAGAGTGTTACTCCACACAGTCTTTCCTTCCTTCTTTTACCTTTTTGTCGTAGTCACCTGTAACTTCCCTTGCTGAATATGACCTGGTGACGTTCTCACACAGGAAACTTCCTTAGGCCTGAGGAATGGCTGGAGCTGGGCCAGGGCAGGCTCAGGCTGGAGAGCAGGGAAAGGTTCTTCTTTCCCCAGAGGGTGCTGGGCACTGCCCAGGCTCCCCAGGGAATGGGCACGGCCCCGAGGCTGCCAGAGCTCCAGGAGCCTTTGGGCACCGCTGCCAGGGATGCCCAGGCTGGGATTGTTGGGGGGTCTGGGCAGGGCCAGGGCTGGGACTGGATCATCCCTGTGGGTCCCTTCCCATTCAGGTTATTCCACGATTCTGTGTTAGTTTATATCAGTGAATCGATACCAAATTCTCCTTTCTCCTTTGAAATTCCCCCACTGCACCCCCAGAGCCCTGCCTGAGGGTCTGAGGTGTGGGAGGAGGAGTCTTGCATGTCTCTGCATCCCCGTTCCCAGCTGCAGGAGGAGGGTACCTGCCTGTGGATGCTGAGCAGGTGTCCTGCCTGCATCCCAAGTACAGCTAGAGAAAACAGCTGCATTTTCTGTTCCCTCAGAGCTCAGTCTGTGCAGCCATCGCTGTAAATCCCAGCAGGCTGAGCCAGTCCAGCCTGCGTGATAAGCCCTGGTGTGCCCTCCCTGATTTTGGCAGCCTGACAGGGGTCATGTTTCGTGCAGACGAACGGTTTCCGAACAGTTTCTCCAGTGTCTGAGGCTCAGACTTCCCCGGAGCTGAGTGGGCTGCTCCCTGCACTTGCTGCTTCACAAACCACACTCCATTCTTTCAGTTCCTGTGTTCCCTCTGTAATATTCCACATAAGATCCTTTGCAGAGTAGACGTTTTTGCTTGATAATTTTCCTTTATGTCCTGGTTCTTAGATGAAGTAAGAACTGGGGTCTCAAAGCCATGACCTGCAGTGCCTGTTCCATCTCTTGCTGCCATTTGTTGCCCTTTCCTTAATGCCTTTAATCGTGCAATTAGGGTAGATTTGGATTCAGGAAAGAATGTGAATCTAGCAATGAAATAATTCTAAATTATGACGTTGAATAGCCTTTTCTGGTCTTTGTACTGTAATCAGGGATTGTAATTTTAGCTTTTAGCAGAATAACACCGGGGAAAAGAGGAATAGAAGGATAAAGAAAAAAAAGTTAAGGAAAATACAAGCAATGCGTTGAGGAATGGGGAGATCAGCAGGGTGGAAGTTTTCTGTAAGAAATCCTTCCCTGGGAGGGTGGGGAGGCCCTGGCACAGGGTGCCCAGAGCAGCTGTGGCTGCCCCTGGATCCCTGGCCGTGCCCAAGGCCAGGTTGGACATTGGGGCTTGGAGCAGCCTGGGACAGTTTGAGGTGTCCCTGCCATGGCAGGGGTGGCACTGGATGGGCTTTGAGGTCCCTCCAACCCAAACCATTGTGGGATTCCGGGATCAGGAGTTACCAACCACAGACATTTCCCTGTGCTGTGTGCAGTAACAGAGCAGAACAAATTGTCAGCAGATTGGTTTGAGGACCATGTTTCTACTGGGGGTGGCTCAGAGTTGACCTGCTTGGAACCAGAGAGATGTGAAGGGTGTTGGTTTCTTTATACCATGAAATAACCCAAGGGCTGCCTCAGCTGCTGTTGTGTGCTGGGAGCTTTGAGTGCTCGTTGCTGTTGTGTTGGACACAGCTGCTGAACTTGGGATGCCCCCTCCACAGCAACTTGGTTTTGTTTTTACTTGCCAAGCATGAAATTGGGGGGGGGGGTGGACAATCAGAAATGGGGTCCAGGCTGAGATCTGATGATAAATGACTTGTGCACAGAAAACCTCACTGTGAGGTGCTAAAACCTCTGTGGGATCTGTGGCACAAGTTGTTACTCTCTGTTAAAAGTGTGTTTTGTGTAATTTAAAAAGAATATACTTGATTCCCCTGATTATTTTTGGCTGGCATTGTCACTATAAGCATGTGTTGAGATTTTCATTGCAGATGGGAGGATTTATAACAGCATTTGCCAGTCCCTCATACGACAAACATAAGCTGTGAGGTTTTGGAGGGCACGTGGAGGTGTCTAATGGATCCACCTGTCTGGAATGAGTCTCTCTTTTGAGCTCTGTGTGTGGCAGGGCTGGCAGTGGTCAGGTTCCTGAGAGAGAAATTCCAGCTATAGCTGTAGGAAAGCACTAATTACTGATAGTAATTAGAAACTAATCTCTCCTATGCAAACAGGGCATTGTCTGTCCCCTCCAGAGGATCAGCTTCTTGACCAGAATAGAAAATTTCTATTTAATAGAAATTAAATAATTTTGAGTAGGAAGGAATGAAGAGAGGTATCCTTGGGCATTCCCAGGAAGAAAGGTTATTCTATTTTTGATGCAAAAGGTGCATTTTTACAGTATTCCCTTCATTGCAATCGGTCAAAACACGGAAAACTTAGGTGACATGATAAATCCTTGGTTTGGTTTTCGCTTCTCAAACTTACACGTGTTGGATATTACATTTTACTTTTTTATGTGTTGTTTTTAAGGTAATTGAATTAATTAGCCTTAGTGTCCAAGTGGACATCTTTTCTCTGTGAAGTCAGCTTTTCACAAGTTGTGTGGTAAAATGTGTGTCTGGAATTCTGAAATAATCATGGGTGTCTGAAACCTCAGTCTCTGCTATGTTTCTCTTCCACAGTATTTTC
Organism: Falcunculus frontatus; assembly: GCA_013398115.1. NCBI lineage: Eukaryota > Metazoa > Chordata > Aves > Passeriformes > Falcunculus > Falcunculus frontatus. The sequence continues at coordinate 19,328 of VZRV01005196.1, forward strand.
CAATCTCCTTTCCCTGCATTGTCCCTCATGGTTGTATGTGCCCACAGTTGTGAGAGCTGACCTCTCAATCCTATGAATTTAAAAGAGTGAGGTTTTGTGGGATGGCAATCCTGGAAAATCAAGGGCCTGATGGTGTATTCTATATTACAGGTAAATATACTGCTACTGGTAATGTAGATTAGCAAACTCTAATGACACTATTAAAATAATTTCACTGAAGACCCATTATCTTAAAAGTTCAGGCTTTCCTTTGTGTTTTGATCCTTCACATTTCCATAGGGATTCTCTACCTCAATATCTTTGAAGGATCTAGCCCTGGGCATGACTAATTGGCTGTAAATGATCTTGGGAGGGTTTAGCTTTGCATCCTCTCAAGCTACAGTTTCACTTGCTTCATGGAAATGCACAGTTTGTAGGAAATAGTTGTTAATATACTTTAAAATACATGGAACACCTGGATTAAAACCTGTGGTTCCTGAAGGAGGGTTCCCATGGAGCCACCTGGAATGGTTGGCACCTCTCTGGAGGACTCAGAATGAACATCCTCTGGAGCACATGAATTTCTGTACTTCCATACAGAACTGTAAATATTTACAGCATTTAAATATTCCTGTAAAATAATCTAAACTACCAGAGGGCAGGGCTGGATGGGATCTTGGGAAGGAATTGTTCCCTGGGAGGGAGGGGAGGCCCTGGCACAGGGTGGCCAGAGCAGCTGTGGCTGCCCCTGGATCCCTGGCAGTGTCCAAGGCCAGGTTGGACCTTGGGGCTTGGAGCAGCCTGGGACAGTTTGAGGTGTCCCTGCCATGGCAGGGGTGGGATGGGATGGGCTTTGAGGTCCCTCCAGCCCAAACCATCCAGTGTTAGAACCACACGTGCTGTGAGTGTGTAGTCTGGGTTTCCCAGCCTCCCTCTGGGATCCTGCAGGGCTGCTGACACCCAGAGGGTGCCCGTGGCAGAGCTGCTTTGGGGAAACAAGAACTTTCAGTCCTTTCTGACAGTACCTTAAAGTCTCTGTGTTTGAGTTTTTAGAACGAGTATATGAGAGAAATGTTTAAAGGATGTCTGGTTGTATTTTTGCAAAAGAGCACCCACCCATCTTGGGAGGAAGGAGAAGAGGGATCTCTTGTTTCCTGCCTGATGCTCATCCTGCCAAGCACACATGGACTTTTTGTTCCTTGCCCTCCCAGCTGAACTGTGAAGGAGAGCTCCAACCTTGGCTGCTGGGCAGGGAATTCAGCTGTGTCTGTACAGCCTGAACAGCCTCAGCTGCCCAGCTCGCTGAGGCTGGATAAAGGCAGCTGAACACTGAGCTTTCAGAGGTCAAGGTGAATTTGGGAGGGCTCTCTTGATGGCAATCTTTATATTGTGGTACAATTTAACACCTATGATTATGTGTTGGAAACTTACTGCTTATATCTTAAGTGTTCACAAGACTGATCTGAAAACTGAAGATACAATCGAGCTAATTTTGTGTTAATTGCAAATCAAACACAGCACTATGTTAATCATCATGTCTTTATGGTGATAAAGCCTCTTATTCTAACTGTAAATATACATTTTTTAATTTATATTACAATTTCAAATTCCCAGGCACCAGGTTATGGGCTGGCCTCTGAACTGCAAGGTGCAATATTCAATGGGTTTTAAGCAAGTTTTGCACCTGGCCTTCAGGTGTGGACAGATTCTGTAGGGATTCCTGTGCTTTTGGTGAGGAGGTGCAGCCAGGAGCTCATTTACCCAGTGCAAGTTCTAATAACTTCATAATTCTTCAGGGTATTTTGGGGAAGTACAGTTAATTCTTACAGACAATCATAAAAGCTGACAACTTGAGAGCTGTGTTTTGTAATAAAATGCCAGTAATCTGGTTATGTACCAAATGGGATGATGTAATGACTGAATTTCTTGAGCAAAAATCCTGACATTTTCCTTTGAGTCACATGTGAGCCCCAGCTGGATGAACTCAGTTCTCTGGAGCTCTCAGACAGACAGACAGGCTCCTGTGATACTCAGGGGTTGGTGATTGGCTGTCTTGCATGGACATTTGGTGTAATTCAATTTTTTAGAGGCAGTTCTCTGCCCTGCACCTTCCCTGTAACTGCTGCCTGTGCCTGTGGTTGCTTTCCCAGCTCCCCGCCTGCAGCCATCCCCATTCTTACCTGTTCTTTTTTTTTCTCTCTTTTGTCCTGCATCTTTATGTCTTCATTTTAATGGTCTCTTAGTTTCAGCATTATCTGAAGGCTGGCAGGTGTTCTCTCCCTTAGCCTTTGTATTTTAATGTTCGTGGAGTTTGTTCTGTTGGTGATTGTGAGGGCAAATCCCAACCAGGAAAAACTTTTTAACTGGAACTGGGTTGCAGAAAGATCTGAAATGCTTTAAAATTTTTCTTCCTTGTTAACACGCTATTCTTCAGTGTGGGCTTGAATTGCAAACAGCAGAATAAACATCAAAGAGAAGAGGGTAGATTTTTTTTGTTAGAATAAAGTAGTGTGGCATGAAGTTACTGTAGGTTTTTGGGGTAGTACTGAATTTAAAAGCAGATGTGTAATGAGGTTTTCCCCTATTCTTTTCCAACTGTTCCTTATAGCTGTCTTTTACATACATGTATTTTTTAAAATTCTGGTTTGTAAAATTTCTATTCAGAGGGAGAGTTCAAAGCATAAAAGTGTTAAACTATGTTTTCACATAAGGTCGTCTATACTTAAATTCAAATACAAAAAAATTAATATACAAAAAAATGGCAGGACATTGTGGATTTTTCAAATGTTTAAGGGCAAAGTTGGGAAACAGCCATTATCCAGCTTGGAAACTTCTGCATGTTCGGCTGTTCTGTTCTTATTCTACTTCAAACCACACTAATACAATGTGCTCATTAAAGAACAAACAGCAACCTGCTATTTAACATAATGCATGAATTTTAAGAAATGTGACCGAAATCTAGTTTTTGTGGATATTTTCTGCTGAGAAATGAAGGTGCTTCAAGGAAATGTTGTCAAATAATGATGACATGGCCAGAGGAAAGAAGGCAAACGCAGTTCATTTTTTGGGTGGTGCAGCACTTGATGCTGTGTCGGCATCACTGATCAGCTCCAGTTGGCTGTGCTCAGGAATCTCTGCCTTCATTGGGATCAGTGAGTCTGTCTCAGGGTTGGAAATTCCTGTGGGCCAAGGCTCCTTCAGATGGCTTTGGTGGGACAAAAGAGGGATCTTGAGCTTGTGAAGAGGAGATCCTTAATTAATGTGGGACTGAACCAGATGGATCCTCCCGTTTGGTGCTTCCTGGTCTCTTGACCCCAACCTGCTGACAGGAAGCTGAGGTGTTATCCGTGCTCAGAATGTGCTTCCTTATCACAGCTGTTATCAGAGTAATCTGAATGGAGCTGGAGCTTGTGCAGCATTTTCACTTTACCAGGTCCATGTTTTTTTTAGGTTGTTTAGTCATCCTTTTTGCAGAGTCAGAAGTTAAGGATGACCCGTAAATCCCAGAGCTCTGCACGGTGACTGGAAAGCTCTTGTGACACAGGAATAGGAAGGTCTCCAGCTGCAGTCTGGCAGGATTGTCTGGCATGGATTGTTTGGTGCTGCTCTTTCAACTCCACGTCTAAATCTGAGGGCATTGCTTCGAACTCGTGCTGTCTGCAGATGATGCAAGCAGAACAATTTTGCTTTGTGAGGAGGGAAGAAGCTGCATCCTTTAGAGTCAAGTGCTCTCCATGTTACACTGAGCTGCTGACAAATGCTATTGTATGGCTTGAAAAAGATCATTTTATCTGTATTAACTACTGGGGATATTTAACCCAAAGAGTTTAATCTGCTATTTTAGAACTTAAAACCAAACCCCCGAGTACCTCACCTGTCCTCCCAACTCTGCATGAACATGTGGTGCCCATTCCTGGTCTTCTCCCTGCTGAACAGGGACAGCAGCCAGGGAGCGGCTGGAGCTGGGCCAGGGCAGGCTCAGGCTGGAGAGCAGGGGAAGGTTCTTCTTTCCCCAGAGGGTGCTGGGCACTGCCCAGGCTCCCCAGCGAATGGGCACGGCCCCGAGGCTGCCAGAGCTCCAGGAGCCTTTGGGCACCGCTGCCAGGGATGCCCAGGCTGGGATTGTTGGGGGGTCTGGGCAGGGCCAGGGCTGGGACTGGATCATCCCTGTGGGTCCCTTCCCACTCAGGATATTCCATGATTTTAGGAAATCTGGCAAAGTTTTCTGTTAATCTCACTTTTAATTTGAATACAGTCTTTGTACAGCAAAATGTAATGTGTGGTCTCTGAGCCTTTAGACACCACCATTTCACAGAATCCCAGGATCCCTGAGGCTGGAAAAGCCCTCCCAGCCCATGGAGGCCAAGCTGTGCCCGATGCCCACCTTGTCCCCAGCCCAGAGCACTGAGTGTCCAGCCCTTCCTTGGGCACCTCCATGGATGGGCACTCCAAACCTCCCTGGGCAGCTCTTTACAATGCTGATGTGTTTGTACTGTGCCCCTTGGTCAAACTGCAGCCATAACCTTGAGGTGTCATCTGGAGAATTCGGAATTTCTCAGGCGAACTGGTGGGATCTGAGTTGATTTCACTCTGCTCCTGCTTGTCTCTCATGACAGACTTTGGAGCCCTTGCTGAGAGAGGAGGAGAACTTCAGGACTGAAAAGAGTAGGGATATGTAGGATTGCTTTTTCCTTGCTGGGCTCCCCACTTGCTTGGAGGCAGGGATAAGAGAAGCAGAGCTCTGACCTTTCGGCGTCTTGGCTCGTGTTGGTGGTTGGCTCGCGGAGTTGAGCGTGTTCCAGGGATGACATGTTAGCTGGAATCTCAGCGGCCTCACAGGCTGCACTCTGTTCAGCTGCAGTTGTTGCTGGGTGGACTCTGCTGATGGCTGAATAATAAACCTTGTGCCCGTTGTGTGTTGGGGGGTTTTGAGGACTTTTGTGAATGTAAGAGGCAGGGAGGATCTTTTGATGGGTGATAAAGTTGCTGCAATCAGGAATCACGTGAAGCTTCAGAAATAATGTTGCATTTTTTTCCTGCTCTCTTTGCTTCAACCAGGAAAATGTTACTCTGTAGCTCCAAGGAAATCAGGCTATCCTGCTGGAGTTGCTCAGTTCCTGGAGTTTCTAGAATGTGTTATGGTAATGCCAAGTTCCGGCTTTCCCTGGATTACCTTGATGCAATCCTGGATTAAACCACCTGGGGTTTGTTAGGGAAGGTAAAGCACAGTCTGGCTGGGGCAGGGCAGCAGCTACATGTGTGCAGGGAAAATAATACTGCTGAATCTCTTCAATTGTTATGTTAAAAGGAGACATTCTGCTTGGGAAGTTCAAATCGGTGACAGAAATTTAGTCCTCGTGTTTAAAACACCCCCTTCAAATTCCTGCCAGCATTATGAATGAGAAATGCTGACTCAGTCCTGCTTTGTGCACTGAAATGAGACCCAGGAAACTTGAGCACTGAAATTCTGGTGACACTTCACTTCCTTTTGTGGGGAAGTTTGTTGTGCTTTACTATCCTTTCCCAGCTTCAGAAGGGAGGGGGGGAAAAAAGGGAAAGGGGAGAAATAAATAAATCCTTATTATACAAAAGTTCCTTGAATCCTCCACAGAGACCCATGTGTGCAATTCCTCTCCATCTGAGATACCTTTTAGCTGGAGAGGTTTGGAAAGGCAGTAAATATAAGGGCTATAAAGGGGCAAAAGGCTGCAGGTGGCCTGGATATGCCAGGATGCAGCTTCCCAGGCTGGCTTTGCTCTGATGAACGTGTTTAATGTGGCAGCAGCAGTGTCTGGTTCTGTACCAGCCATGGACAAGGGGCTGCCTTGGCTTTTCTGGAAATCCCTCAGTGGTTTGGGTTGGGAGGGACCTCAAAGCCCATCCAGTGCCACCCCTGCCATGGCAGGGACACCTCAAACTGTCCCAGGCTGCTCCAAGCCCCAATGTCCAACCTGGCCTTGGACACTGCCAGGGATCCAGGGGCAGCCACAGCTGCTCTGGGCACCCTGTGCCAGTTCTCCAGTACTTTTGTGAAGTAGCTGAGATCCCCACGAGGAGCCAGGCTCTGCAGCTGGGGAGGAGAGCTGGGAAAACACCAGGTGAGTGGAATTAACCAAAGGTGGGAAATGGAATCTGTCTCAACTGAGGCACTTTTCAGTCCCTGGAGGGGCATGGAGTGACAGGACGAAGGAGAATGCTCTTCTTCATCTTAAAGCCAATGTTAGATGGGATGTTGGGAAGGAATTGTTCCCTGGGAGGGGGGGGAGGCCCTGCCACAGGGTGCCCAGAGCAGCTGTGGCGGCGGCTGGATCCCTGGCAGTGTCCAAGGCCAGGTTGGACATTGGGGCTTGGAGCAGCCTGGGACAGTGGAAGGTGGGAGCAGCCTGGGAAAGTGGAGGAGCTTTAAGGTCCCTTAGCTGTGGCTGCCCCTGGATCCCTGGAATATTTACCTGTTGAGTTTTGTTGTTATCCCTGTAAAATATTATGAAGCCAGGTGAATGCATTCTACCAATAATTCCATCTTGCATTAGCTTTGCTTCGTCTCTCATTAAAGATTAAAAATTTTATTCTGTGAAGTTTTAAATAGAAACAAAGCCTTGTTGTGATAGAAGGAAGCAGAGCTGTTACCTAGTTAGGTGGTTTCCACCTTTCTTTTGGTTTATAGACTTCTAAAATAAGCATTCTGGGGATGTGCACTTGAGCTAATGTGCATGAACCTAATATTAGGCTTGATTTTCCTTATTTTTACCTGGAGGTTTCCTGTTTTGCGTCTGAGCTAAGGGAAAGCACACACATGAATTCTCATGGTGTCTCATTCTTGTTTTGCTGAGAAAAATGCTTCAGCTGAGGTGCTTGTTGGCCTACCGGAGGGAGGTTGGAGCTTTTTATGGCTCTGCACATAAAAAGTGCAGAGCAGGAGTGGCTTCATCTAGACATGGGGATAGCCAGATCACTGCATTGTTTTGAGAGCTTATAGGACCCAAATTACAGACAGAGAATCCCGGGATCCCTGAGGCTGGAAAAGCCCTCCCAGCCCATGGAGGCCAAGCTGTGCCCGATGCCCACCTTGTCCCCAGCCCAGAGCACTGAGTGCCACCTCCAGCCCTTCCTGGGACACCTCCAGGGATGGGCACTCCAAACCTCCCTGGGCAGCCCCTGCCAAGGCCTGAGCTCCCTTTCCATGGGGAAATTGCTCCTGGTGTCCAACCTGAGCCTCCCCTGGCCCAGCCTGAGGCCGTTCCCTCTCCTCCTGTCCCTGTTCCCTGCGAGCAGAGCCCGACCCCCCCCGGCTGCCCCCTCCTGTCAGGGAGTTGTGCAGAGCCACAAGGTCCCCCCTGAGCCTCCTTTTCTCCAGCCTCAGCCCCTTTCCCAGCTCCCTCAGCCTCTCCTGGGGCTCCAGCCCCTTCCCAGCTCCGTTCCCTTCCCTGGACACGCTCCAGCCCCTCCAGGTCTGTCTTGATGTGATTCATGTGCCACTGTAGAGCTGATGTGTTATGTGACTGCTTCACATCTGCAGAAGATTCCCTGATAAACTCTTCCAAGGGACATGGAAATACTCGTGGAGTTGGCCTCTTGATGGTGAGAGTGTAACCAGTGTGGAAAAGTCTCATGGAAATGCTGCTCCAGAGAAGAGAGGCTGCTGGGGTGATGTCCTGGCAGAGTAACAGAAGGTGCACACCTGGATGTCTGTTTATCTGCTCCTGGTTATCAGATTTGTTTTAAACTGCCTGAGTTTTGTACAGAACTTGGATTTGCACTGTATTTTGGATCACAGCAGTGAACACAGTTTTCTCCTCCCACTAGGAATAGCTAAATTTGTTGGGAAAGTATTTGGCATTTGCATCCAGTTTGTTCTGTTTGAAAAATATCTCCACAGCTGGTTTCTATAGAATCATTATATTCCTTCCAGATTTAATGGTTAGTGTTGGATACAGTGGGGAAGTTATTGGCAAGGTAACTGAAAAAAATGTGTGAAGTTCTTTGTCCCTGGGGACGGTGCTGGCTTAGTGCCTCCTTGCAGGACTCCTTTATTTCTGGTTTTCAATGGCTGGCGGGAGCAGTGCTGGTGGATCTCTGACCTCTGGCACTGTGGATCTGGTTACTCATATTTTTGGCCAGGCTGTTACATTTTAATGTTATGGCTCATTTTTTTTCTCCTTTAGATCTTTGTGTATCTGTTCAGGCTGTCCAGTCTAGGGAGAAGCATTTAAAAAATGAGGTTTGTCTGAGTTTCTTATGGGGCTCAAACACTGAACTTTGCATTGAAACCAAATTAAATCTCTCTTGCAACTATGAGATCCTGCTTGGAACATCTATGATTCCCCCTCAGGCTTTTTGGGGTTTTTTTCTGTGTGGTTTTTTTCTTCATAGGGCTTAATTCACACATGATTTCTGTGTGTTACTGGGGCTTGATACTCTGCAACTGCTGTTTTCCAAAGCAGATCAATTCTTCTGTCACACAGAGTGTTTTCCAGGGTTCCATTGAATTCCCATATGCACTCCCCTGGAATATCAAAATGAAAGGTTTTGCCTATCTAATCAAAGCTTTTTAGTATTTAGGGAAATGAGCCTGAAACACAGGGTGTGGGCAGGGTGTTTCATGCCCTTCATCCTGTATCCCTTCAGGATTTATTAGGAATGTTCTCTCCAGGGTTTGGGGGAAGCCACGTGTGGTGTTTGCCTGTTCAGGCAGGTGTGTTTGGATGTGTCTTAATATTCTGCATGTTTTATTTAGAAGTGGTCTAACAGCTTCCTGAACTGTCAGCAATGAAATGAATTTCAAAGAAAGACACACAGAAGACTCTCCAAATTTTGAAGTAGGTGAGCAAAACACAAGACTTAGTTCTCTGTGTAGCCTGATTTGGGCTACTGGCACAGGGTGCCCAGAGCAGCTGTGGCTGCCCCTGGATCCCTGGCAGTGCCCAAGGCCAGGTTGGACCTTGGGGCTTGGAGCAGCCTGGGACAGTGGAAGGGGTCCCTGCCATGGCAGGGGGTGGAATTAGATGGGCTTTAAGGTCCCTCCCAACACAAAACATTCCAGGATTCCATGATTTCTGGCTTCAGCTCTGCCATGAATCTTGTGTTTCAGGAAGTTTTGCCTCCCTTTTCTGTGGCTGTTAGGCAGTAGGTGTCTTCCCAGTGTTCCCTGACAGGTTCTAGTGCACGTTGTCCTGAGGTGTTGCATTTCCTCCTCAGCCTGCAGGATTTGCTCTGTTGCCCAGGTTCTTTGCCTCATTCCAACCTGATTCTCCCAGTTGGTACCTCCAGTTCCTGGAGGATTTTAACACAGTGTTTGGACACTGTCTTGGCTACTGGCAACTGGGATTTGGGAGGCCCCTGCAAGCCCTTGTTTGGGGCTCTTAAATGGGAACCTCTCAGAAGGCTGAGGGAATGGTCTCAGGGTTGGAAGGTGCTGATTTTTCTGCTGGGCCCAATTCAAAAAACTTTCTCCTTTGTTCATGTCCTGAAGGAACGGGAGGTGCTGCTTGGGGTTTTTTTACCCTTTCTCCCTACTCCTTGAGCATTCCAATTCCCAGCTGTCCTAGCAATGATTAAAAGAGCCATAGACAAACATATACCCCAGATACTTGTGTTATTCCTTCATTTGTCCTCATTTCAATACCAAGAGTTGAAATAATTAGTAAGATTCTTCAGCAGGGTTTGAAGCCATGAGCTGTTGCCATATAGAGCTCCTGTGGCTTGAAAGTTGTCATGGACAATATTTGCTGGAGAACTACAAATAAAAAGGAAAAAGAACAGAAGTGTGTGAGTAAATGGCCTCTTCAATGTAGAGTGTGAGGGCATCTCTTGCTGGGGGCCTTAATTGAGGATTATTTGCTGCTGCTGTTTTCTTTAACATATGAAGTGGCTTTTTTTTTTAATGGATTTTTTTTTCTTGTGTAATTTGGGTTTTCCTGCTTGAAAGTTGTACCAGTCCAGCTGAACATTTGGAGGAGTGCTCTGAGTACTTGGCTTCTCAAACTGTCAGCAGCAGCATTTAAGCAGATGAGAACTGAGGCATGTTCATGTAGTTTTATCTCTACAGGTACTTAATTATTCATTTCTGTGAGAAAGCAAAGTGGATTTGATGTAATAAGTGCTCCACAGGGCTTGGTCTGGCTGGTCACAGCTTGGGAACTGAATATATCACCTGGAAAATGCTGTGAATCATCCTTGGCACGTTCAGTTCTGGATTAGGAAAGTACAAAGTGCTGCACTTGGGTCAGGGCAGCCCCTGGGATCAATCCAGGCTGGGATGAGCAGATGGAGCAGCGCTGGGAGAAGGACTGGGGTGCTGTGGGTGAGAGCTGGCCCTGCCCCAACCCAGAGCCCCCCATGCCCTGGGCTGAGCCCCAGTGTGGGGATCAGGAAGTGGATTGGGATTGTGCCCCTGTGCTCAGGTGAGAGCCCACCTGCAGAGCTGCCCCAGCCCTGGGGCCCAGCACAGGGAGGACGTGGAGCTGCTGGAGAGAGTCCAGAGGAGGCAGCAGGATGAGCAGAGGGATGGAGCAGCTCTGCTGGGAGGAAAGGCTGGGAGAGCTGGGATTGTTGAGCCTGGAGAGGAGAAGCTTTGGGCTGAGCTCAGTGTGGCCTTGCAGGGCCTGAAGGAGCTGCAGGAACCATGGAGAGAGCCAATTTCCAAGGGCTGGAGGGCCAGGAGCCAGGGAATGGCCTCAAACTGAAAAATTACAGGTTTAGATCAGATATTAGGAAAAATTCCTCCCTGGGAGGGTGGGGAGGCCCTGGCACAGGGTGCCCAGAGCAGCTGGGGCTGCCCCTGGATCCCTGGCAGTGGCCAAGGCCAGGTTGGACATTGGGGCTTGGAGCAGCCTGGGACAGTGGAAGGTGTCCCTGCCATGGCACTGGATGGGCTTTAAGGTCCTTTCCAAACCATTCTCTGGTTCTCTGTATTCATTTTCCTGGTGTCAGTGGTGGTTATTACCTTTTCCTTTCTCCAAAGGGGGGCAAGTTAATTTTGAGGCAAAGTTTCAGATTCCTTTGTCTGCAAGTAGCCAACTCTTCACTCCATTGAGTTCACTTTGGGTTTTCTCTTCACTTCAAGCACCAATAAACGCTTGTGGTATTTTTCAAGAGAATTGAAAACTTCACAGCTGAGTTTGAGAAAGGCTTTTTTGACTGATTAAGGTTTGATTGTAAGTGCTTCAGTATAGGGTGGTTTTGAATAGCTAAAATATTGACAACTTAATTTTTCCTATAAAATATCTTTAGGCTGCACTTCTGCAGCCAAATGACTGCCATAAACTCTTGCTTGCTGTTTCAGAAGGTAATGATTGATGAAGTTGTGGATTCATCATTAGAATGCCAGTTTTCATTTTGAGGTCTCACTCAGAAGGTAAATAAGCAGAAATGTATTTTTAGCACGCAGAGTTTATTTTGGAGATGTTGGCAGTTGCCAGCTCGCAGAGAATGCTGTGCTGTGCTGGAGCCAGGAGCGGGAGCTGAGCAGTTCCTGCTGACTGCGGTGCCAGCTGGGAGAGCCTCTGCTCCTCTCTCTGCCTCCCCAGCTGTCCCCAGGCCCTGCTGGGGAGCTCGTGCTGCTCCAAGTGGCCCTCGAGCCATCTCCTGTTGGAGTCACAAGACTCCACTGCCAAGGTGAATTGCCCTTATTTTTAACAAGGCAGATGGAGAAATAAAGGAATCCTGATCCACAGTCAGGAGTGACAGCAGCTTCTGAAATCACCCGGATGAATTGGGATTGTCGGGTTTAATCCGCTGCTGCAAGTATGAGCTATAAATTGTGCAACTTGTTCCTCCTGTGCTATAAATTGTACAAACCTTTCATATCTGTCATTGTCAGGCACTGATCTCTGCTCCCTGTGAGCAGGGAAAGGACCTGAGGGAACAGCTCAAGCTGTGTCAGGGAGGTCTGGGCTGGAGATCAGGAAAAGGCTCTCTCAAAGGTGCAGTCAAGGCAAATCAGACCCTAAAGGAAACTTCAGTCTTCAGATCATTGTTCTGTGGTGGGTGTAGCACCGTCTTCTGAGCAGGTTTGATCTCTGCCCAGAGGTGTGAACCTTGGAAAGGTTGGACTGGAGTGTTGTAAGAGCTGTGGGAGTTGGAGGGAGGAAAGGGATGAGTTGTATTTATACCATGGAGTTGCTGTATCCTGCCCTTCCTGCTCTTCCATCATTCCATGGCCCTCTTCTCCCTCACCTCTCTTTACAGTGTTTCATCTCTTCACTTGCCATTTTTCTCTCCCTGCCTTTGTTCAGGAAACATCCTGGAATTGGATCAGCCCCAGTGTGTCCAGCAGGACCTGGGCAAGGATTGTCCCTCTGTGCTGGGCAGAGAGGCCCCTTGAGGGCTATGTCCAGTTTCTGGGCTTGTGGGATAAGAGAGACCTTGGGGGACTGGAGCGTGTCCAGGGAAGGGAACGGAGCTGGGAAGGGGCTGGAGCCCCAGGAGAGGCTGAGGGAGCTGGGAAAGGGGCTGAGGCTGGAGAAAAGGAGGCTCAGGGGGGACCTTGTGGCTCTGCACAACTCCCTGACAGGAGGGGGCAGCCGGGGGGGGCGGGCTCTGCTCGCAGGGAACAGGGACAGGAGGAGAGGGAACGGCCTCAGGCTGGGCCAGGGGACGCTCAGGTTGGACACCAGGAGCAATTTGCCCATGGAAAGGGAGCTCAGGCCTTGGCAGGGGCTGCCCAGGGAGGTTTGGAGTGCCCATCCCTGGAGGTGTCCAAGGAAGGGCTGGAGGTGGCACTCCGTGCTCTGGGCTGGGGACAAGGTGGGCATCGGGCACAGCTTGGGCTCCATGGGCTGGGAGGGCTTTTCCAGCCTCAGGGATCCTGGAATTCTCTCTTGAGGATGCAGAGTTCAGGGTGTCTCTGTAGTAACCAACCTGCTGCCAGCACACAGCGTCAGTGGGTGAGGATCAGGCTGTGACATCCCAGGAGAACAATTTGTGGGTGTACTTGGGCATTGATTATCAGTCAGCATGTTAAAAACTTGCAAATGTGAGGGTTTTAAGGAGGAGGTTTGTTTTCATAGCTGCCTTGGCTTTCTTTCTGAATTGAACATGAAAGGTTTTTTAGATCTTTTATGCTGGGAAATCAGCATCATGTTACAGTTTTGCAACTGGATTTTTTTCCCGTCCAAGGCTGCCCCACAACCTTGTAGCAAATTTTCCTGATTACAGGGAACTGCAAACCAGTTGACTTTTGAAGTACCCACAGGGGAGAAATTTGTGAGCTACAGTAAACAAACCTCCCCATGCCACAGATTTGTGACTTACAGTAAATAAACCATTAGCACTAACAACAGCCTTAATGTTCTTATCCTCTTGCAGGAAAGGAATTTTTTATCCTGGAAAGATGTATTAAAGCATTTCAGGACAGGAAAATTACTCTTTGCAGTGTTATTAACTGTCCAGACTTCCTGGGCCATTTAGAAAAGGACCATAATGAAGTTTTCCAGATCCAGCATGGAAAATGCCTGTGCACATGGTGCCTCCCCCACAACCTGCATCCTTCAGAGCAGCTCCAAGTACTTACATAGTGGGGATGAGCATCTCTTCCCCAACTGCTTGGTACATGCACCTTAAAAAATAAAAGACCCTGTCTTCCATACTTAGATTTTTCCTTGGGATGGGTAGTTTTTTGTGTGTATCTTTGTTGTCTCTTGCACGGCCTGAAGTGATTCCCAGCCCCTGGCAAAAATGCAGAGTAGCTGGAACTTGGGGACACTTGGAGCAATCCTGTTGTTCCCTCAGCAGTTCAGTGATGCTGCTGTGGGGCAGAGCTAAAGCTGAAATCTGGCTGTTCTCCCACTAAACTCTTGCCTTGACCTGTAGCTTTGTGTAGAGACAAACCTGAACCTCGCTCTCTCTGTTTGCTTTGGAGAAGTCTTGTTCCATAAATCCTCGCACCTCGAGTGCAGTGAAATACATGGGAAGTCTTTGCTTGTTTTGTGTCTGTTCTGATCATTTCTTTGCTGTGTCTGAACTTGTCTTTACCACTGGTAATGCATCCAGCAGGATTATTCCTGGCCTTGTATCTTAACATTTGAAGAGAGCGGGGTTGGATGGGATACTGGGGAGAAATCCTTCCCTGGGAGGGTGGGGAGGCCCTGGCACAGGGTGCCCAGAGCAGCTGTGGCTGCCCCTGGATCCCTGGCAGTGTCCAAGGCCAGGTTGGACACTGGGGCTTGGAGCAGCCTGGGACAGTGGAAGGTGTCCTGTTTTACATTGTACCTGCCCAGCTTTAGGATCCTTCCCAACCCAAAACATTCAGTGATTATTTTACTCCAGCCAAGGGTTGAACTTTTTGCAGTTGTTGTTGAGGTGCAGGAGCCTGGTTAATGTGGATTGGTGGGAAAGCACAGTTGTCATCTGGAAAGAAAGCTTGGCACACGGCCTTACACAAATTTTTGTGCCATTCAAACGTATTGCAGTCAATTAATAATTCTATTTAATATAGAAATAGGATTTTTAGGTTGGATAGTGCCTTTTAAGAATGTACATGTATATTTACCTATGTTCTGTATGTATCTACATTTTACATTTTATCTTGCAAACTGTTTGTTCTTTCCCTTATCCCATTGCGTGTATCACTTGCCTGGTTTTGTGGTCACACCTGGGATGGTTTTGCTCTTGTGTGAAAGCTGGTTCTAGGCATTTTGAAGGGAGTTGATCTCATGGAACCAGGAACAGGAAACCCTTGCTTTGGGATGTTCCTTGTCTCATGCAGCAAAGCCCTTCTTGCTTCATTTCCTTAGAGTGTGCTTAAGGATATTTTAAATAGGAGATAGGAGTTCTAGCAATGGGACTTGAGCATGTTTAATTCCTTGTTTAAGCTTTATGCAGCCTCTGCATGCTTGACAATGTGAGAGAGTCCCTGACCTTCCCTATGAACTGGTGCCTGCTCAGCCCCCCTTTGTAGTATAAGGAAATCTCTCGATTTTCTAAATGCCCAAGGGCCTGTCCTGTCCCCGTGAAAAACAGCCCAGAAGTTTCACTGTCAGTTCCTCCAGCATCTCCATTTCTTCCCTGTAAAGCTGCTGTTTCTTGTCTGCTGGACACCTTCTCTTGTTGGCCACCTGTGATCGACCGGTGTTGGAGCAACAGGGCTAAGTGTGACCAGCAGGACAGTGAATAACAGAAATCCTGGTCTAAATGCCACAATTTAAGTCTGTTCTTGCATCTGAAGAGCTCCTTGTGTCCTGCAGAAGAAATTCAGAGGAAAATGTCCTTGGGTGGGAGATAGGAGCTGCCTCAGGCAGTGGTGACGTGGGCTGACACAGCTACTGAGATGCTGATAAGGCTTGGTAGACGCTGAATAATTCTCCTATTAAATGACTGGTTTGAAAATCTGCTTCCCAAATCTGCACCAGCAGAGCCCTGCACTTATGTAACTGGGAGAGTTCAGGAGAGAGCTGCTTGCAGGGGACAGAGTGACCTCCACTGAGCCCTTCAAAGGACAGAGCCTTTGCTTTCATCACCCACTGCAGCCTCTTGCTGCCCTACCAGACCTTTTATCTGCTGGTTTTGCCTCGGAGGAGGGGAAAGGGAATGGACAGGCACATCCTGAACTCCTCTGACTCAACGCTTGTGCTGACTCAGGGCTTTTCCTTCCTTCCTACCCTTCCCCCAGCAGAGCTGTTACTTAGTGGCAGAGAGGGAGAAGGTGAAGTGAAACAACTCAAGAACAGCTGATTTTCTTTTTTTTTTTTTTTTACATTGTCCCCATTTCAAAGGATCAGCTCTAAAGTTGAGACAAGCACGTGGATTTTCACAGCATAGCTGGGTGGGATTAGGTCAGGCCTATAAGTGATTAAATCTTGGGCTGGAAGGCCACCACTGCTGCCCAAGACAGACTTGATGGCTCTGACCTATTCCTTTGGCTGCCCTAATTCCTTTAAAAACATCAAGCTGGATTGAAACATGGGAGGTCCTGCAGAGTTGTGTCGTGGGCATCTGTAGGAAAGGGAGGGAAGAAGTTTGTCAGCCACTTCCTGGAATATTTCCGTGATCTTCTTGACTTGGATGTGCTGCAGCAGTGTCCCTGTTGCTGCAGGAGGTGGCCCGAGGTGGGTGGAATAGGTGTGAGAGTTGATGCAGGAATAAGGAAAGGGGTAATCTGAAAAAAGCCACATAATCATTTATTTTGTAGTGGGCTGGTTTTTTCTGAGCTCCCAGAACAGACCCAGCAGAGATGAGGAAGAGCCTGGAGCATCTCCCTGCCCAGGAAAGGCTCAGGGAGCTGGGGCTGTTCCTCCTTGAGAGGAGCCCCAGCTGAGAGGGGCTGTCAAACAAAACAGACTTGGAGGTCCAGGGGCACACAACACTCACATCCAGCAGGAGTATCCTGCATTTCCTTGTCCTGCTTTTTGGATCATTCTTGAAGTTAGTGTCAGCCAACAACTATTAAACTGAAAATAAAACAAGATACTTACTTTATTTCTTATTAAGGGGTTTAGAAACAGTTGAATGATGCACTGGCTTTTCATTGTGTTAAATCTTTTAAAATAAGAGTCAGTCACCCCTTGAAGAGGGTGCTGTAATCCAGTCACAGTTGAGTTGGGACTGCAATTACTGGGGGAATGCTGTCAGGATTAAAACGAGCCTGTGTGTGAGAGATCCCAGGATCCCTGAGGCTGGAAAAGCCCTCCCAGCCCATGGAGGCCAAGCTGTGCCCGATGCCCACCTTGTCCCCAGCCCAGAGCACTGAGTGCCACCTCCAGCCCTTCCTTGGACACCTCCAGGGATGGGCACTCCAAACCTCCCTGGGCAGCCCCTGCCAAGGCCTGAGCTCCCTTTCCATGGGGAAATTGCTCCTGGTGTCCAACCTGAGCCTCCCCTGGCCCAGCCTGAGGCCGTTCCCTCTCCTCCTGTCCCTGTTCCCTGCGAGCAGAGCCCGACCCCCCCCGGCTGCCCCCTCCTGTCAGGGAGATGATCTTTAAGGTCCCTCTCAACCCAAAGCATTCCATGGTTCTGGAATACAGAAGTGACTCCTCAGCATTTGATCATTGCCACAGGTGTTGAAGAACATCTGCAGTGGGGAGTTGCTTTGTTAATCTCACCTGGGTGCTTGGCACAAAGTAGAAGAAATGGCAGGACTTGACATTTGTGAAGGTTTTTACTTTCCCAGTGATTCCTGTAAGGAGCAGAAACCCTGGAAAGTTTTGCAAACTGGTGACTGTGTTAAAATCTGATCTGATCTCCAAAGAGCGAGGATCAGAATTCCCTGAATGTCTCAAACTGCTTTTATTTGCCAACATTGATCCAAAATTACCAGGCTTTGCTGAAACTCTGAGTCCCTTGACTGATCCTGGTCTTTACCATGGAACACCTGCCAGCTCCAAACCCTGCTGTCAGCCTGGGACAACTCTCATGTGATGTCCTGCTTCGGGGGATTTTGTTGTCATTTGGAATTCTTGGAGGATGTGGGGACTTTATCTGGTTGGATTTGTCTCTTTTTTTTCCTGTAGGAGAAGGAAGGATACTGATAAGTGGCCTCAGGAATTAATTTTTGCATTCAAATCAAGAATTATCTCATGAGAAATTGTTTAGAAATAAAAATGCTGTGTTGCAGTTTAGGAAAAATAAAAATAGGATCTTTTTTGTGTGAAATTTGTCTGTAGAAAGACATACAGCACTGAAATAGCTCAATTATTCTTAATTTATACCTCCTGTGGCTTTATTGCAGTTGTCTGTAAACATGGTCTCAGCAGAGCACAGATAACTTTAAATAGAAACTAATAAAGTTCTGAGCAGTGTTTTTAAAGTCCATATATAATACACTGTGAAAGAAATTTTCATACATGTCTGACTCCTATGAATAAATGTTTTTACTGGAGTTATTTCCAACCTGCTCGTTTTTTTGAAGTAAAAACTTTCAATATCAGTACTTAGATATGGTCTGAGATTTTATATCTACGGAGTTGGTCTCTATATGGTTCAGTTTTACCTTTATATGAACAGGTTTTAGGGTTAGGGTTAGACCCTCCTTGTTTTTTTATATATATGTATAAAAACACTGCTTGTGTGTAGCGTATTGGTTTATGAGAAGAAATAATTTGGAGTGAGGATCGAGAATTTAAATATTTCTGGGCTTAGCAACAGCAGTGTAAGGTGGAAGAGAGAGCCCTGACAGCTGAGCTGGCTGGGCAGGGCCTTGTCTCCCTCACTCAGAGCTGGGGGTAAGCAAATGTTTCTCATTAATGTCTGTTTTAACACTCTCTGTGTGTATAAAGATAATTGTGTAGTGATAGAAGTTCTGATTGTACATAATGTAAAAGTGGTGCTGTTGGAGTGCCTCGGTCCTGGTGTTCGTTGTACACTTTCCATCCCAGGGGAACATCTCATCATCCCCAGGTAAGGCGTGGGAAAAGGCTCCCTGTGCTCTGAACTCCATGGGAAACCATGGATGGGGAGGCTGTGGAAGGTAGGAGGGTTTCCTCTAGGGGAAGGTGTCCCTGTCCATGGCAAGGGGTGGCACTGGATGGGCTTTAAGGTCCCTCCCAGCCCGAACCTAAACATGATTCTGTGATTTCACTCTCAGATTTTTGGGCTTTCCACCTCCCAGGTGACACAGAGGTCAAGCCTCTGAGCACAGGAGATGTTCAGTGCAACTGGAACAACTCTCACAACCAGGGTCCTTTCTGCCTGCCCAGAACAGCACGGGCCAATAACCTCAAGCAGAAAGAAATCACAGAGAGAGCTGTGGAATGGTTCTTTGGGCATTCAAATTATTGATCTCCTGGGATGTCACTGATCTGTCACACTGCTCTCCCTGACCTGGGAACTCCAACACGCTCCAGTGCCCCACAGACCTGACAGGAGGGGGCATCTGGGGGGGTCGGGCTCTGCTCGCAGGGAACAGGGACAGGAGGAGAGGGAACGGCCTCAGGCTGGGCCAGGGGAGGCTCAGGTTGGACACCAGGAGCAATCTCCCCATGGAAAGGGAGCTCAGGCCTTGGCAGGGGCTGCCCAGGGAGGTTTGGAGTGCCCATCCCGGGAGGTGTCCGAGGAAGGGCTGGAGGTGGCACTCAGTGCTCTGGGCTGGGGACAAGGTGGGCATCGGGCACAGCTTGGCCTCCATGGGCTGGGAGGGCTTTTCCAGCCTCAGGGATCCTGTGACCTTGGTGGGCAGAGGGCCTGTAGGATGGCTGCTGTTGGCGCCACACTGGGAATTGGAAAGCTGGAATGTTTGCCTTTTCTGGAGAGTTGGGAAGTACAGAACTCGTGACTGATCCCAGTGTTCAGTGGTTTAAACTCTGTGGAGGTGATGTGGATCTCTGTTGTTTAAGGATGAAGGGATTTACGTTGGAAGGAGGTGTTTAATGTTGGATTGGTTTGGCAAATCCCAGTGCAGCAATGGCTTAAACTCTTTTGTGACAGACACAGGTGAGTAGCTCAGTGTTCCTCGTTGTGCTCTCTAAAAGCAGGATAAAGTATCTGTTGCATCGTCTGACTGTTGTGCAAAATAAACCCTTTGATGGACTGTTGGTCACATTTCATTGCTGCTGTGGATTTGCTGATGGTGGGAGTTCTGGGCTGGCTTCCCAAGGGAGCTGTGTGTGATCGACTGACGGTGCAGTTGTGGTTCCCCTTATCGTCTCCCCTTCTTCCTGTTTGAATCATTTCTGAACTCGTTGGTCAACGTCAGTTGAATTTGTTAGAGTTCAAAGCTGAGATTTCTAAGTTCCTACAAATACAAATATCAGTAGTTGGGGTGAAATCACAGCTTTCCTGAAGGGAAGGGGTGGCACAGAGCTCAGCTCGTCCAGCCCGGATTTCTGGCAGCTGTCTGGGCAGTTGGTTCCTTCATGATTTTTGTTTTAGCCCACTCTGGGTTCTTTCTTGGGGATGCTGGGCGGGACAAGGAAGGCACAGGAGTGGAGTCAGTGCTGCTAGGGAACTGGTAGAGAGTGGAGAATGTGGAAGGCACATCTAAACAACTGGTTACTATTGCAAAATAGGGTTGGATATTGAGATGTCAGTTCTGGGCCCTCACTGCAATAGAGACCTGGAGGGGCTGGAGCGTGTCCAGGGAAGGGAACGGAGCTGGGAAGGGGCTGGAGCCCCAGGAGAGGCTGAGGGAGCTGGGAAACGGGCTGAGGCTGGAGAAAAGGAGGCTCAGGGGGGACCTTGTGGCTCTGCACAACTCCCTGACAGGAGGGGGCAGCCGGGGGGGGTCGGGCTCTGCTCGCAGGGAACAGGGACAGGAGGAGAGGGAACGGCCTCAGGCTGGGCCAGGGGAGGCTCAGGTTGGACACCAGGAGCAATTTCCCCATGGAAAGGGAGCTCAGGCCTTGGCAGGGGCTGCCCAGGGAGGTTTGGAGTGCCCATCCCTGGAGGTGTCCAAGGAAGGGCTGGAGGTGGCACTCAGTGCTCTGGGCTGGGGACAAGGTGGGCATCGGGCACAGCTTGGGCTCCATGGGCTGGGAGGGCTTTTCCAGCCTCAGGGATCCTGGGGTTCTGTGCTATTTTTTGTATGTACATATATATGATAATTTATAATGTAACAACTGTAGCAGATGTTTTTGGGGATAAATAATATCTGTTCTCCATCCCTGAGCTCTTCAACCCCAAAAATAGAATCATAGAACAGCTTGGGTCAGGATGGGCCTCGAAAGAACCATCTGGTCCAACCTTTGGGTGAGAGAATTTGGGGCCCTGGTGTCACCTCAGTCATGCAAAATGAAACCTGTGGTTATGGAACTTGGGTGATCCATCAGCAATAAACAGCAAACTCCAACATGTTTCCGTGCGGTAGAGATTTGTCTTTCCCTCAGTTTGCTTCCCATTGTTTCTCTGTCTGCAGTCGATTTCGGTTTGCGTTTCAGTCTCTCAAATTTAAACACAGTTTTCTGCTCCTTCTCTCCATTCCCCCGTCATTATTTCATCTGGCTTTGGTTTTTTTCTCTCTCTCTTCTTTTTTTTTTGCCCCCCTCTGGAAGTTCTTTGGAATAGTTTCTGCTTTCCTTGGCATCCAGCATGGGGCTGGTGTTCAGACTTCCCACTCCCTCTCCTCTTCCTCCTGTGTTCAAGGTAAAGGGGAGTCAGTTCCTTTGGAATCCCGGTGGTCTGTGGAGGAGGATCTTCCCTGAAGGGCTGAGCACTGTAAATGCTCTGCTGTTCCCCTTGTGCTAAAAAGGAAAAGATAATATGGAAACTGCCTGGACTGTGAGAGGGGGGACTTCATGGAGTTCTGCTTTTGATTTTTCCTGCGCTTTTTTGGTGTTTTTTGGTGTTTGTTTGTTTTGGTTGGTTGGTTGTTTTTTTGTTTGTTTTTTTTTTTTGTTCGTTTGGATTTTTTTGTGTGTGGTTTGGTTTTGTTTTGTTTTTTTTTGTTTTTACTTCTTTTTACTCCTTTTTTCCCCCTCCTTTCCCCCCCCCCCCTTTTTTTCCCTTTTACTTTTTCCTCAGGGTTTCCTTGCAGTCACAAAACCCAGCAGCATAGCAGAGTTCTTGCCCACAGCAGAGTACAATAAGAAAACATAGGCAAAGATAAAAGTGCTGACCTTTCAGCACTTCAGGAATACTTTTGGGAGAGCCCCAGACCTCAGGGAGCTCGTTCTCAGCACTCTGGATCCCTGTGCCTGGAATTTGAAACTTTGGAGGTAACACTTGATGCGTGTGGGGCAGCATCAGCTGCATTCCCTGGCCTTGGGGACAAGGATTTGGAGTCACATGCTTGGCCAAATTATCAGGAAAAAGAGTCAGGATTGTGTCCATCATTCCCTAAATTCCAACTGCTGGGGAGCCTGGCTGGCAAAAGTGCCAGGGGTTTGTGCAGGGACATCTGGGGAAGGGATACAGAGGAGGTTCCCAAGTTGGAAGCCAGAAGAGAATGTGGGAAGTGAGAAAGGGGGATGGGGAGGGGAGCAAACAGGAATTCAGACAAAAGGAAATTGTTGGTGCAAGTGAATGCCTTTTCTTAGGGATATTGATAAATTTCTGCTGCTGTTCAAGCAGCCTAAATTATTCTCCTTCTGATTCTGTTCCCTTTTGCCTTTCTGCTGTTGCCTGGAAGACACGAGTGGAATCTCGCAGGACAAGAGGCCGTCGCTCATTGTTGTGCGGCTCCGGTGCTGGTCATTGTCCCTTGGCTCAGGCAGCTCATGTCAGGCTTTGTGTGCAGCAAGAAAAATGTTTTTCCTTTTCTCTGTCCAGATTAAATTTGGAGCCTGTGTAGTTGCTTTGTTTGCAGAGCCAGCGGTGCTCTCCTGGAGCCTCTCCCACCCTCCGACGACGGCACCTTTGGCTCTTGGTGCTCCTCATGTTTGGGGCTGGGCTGGGGGCAAAGCAGCCTGAAAATGGAGTTTAGTCTTTTTAATATTTGGTTTAAACAAAGGAACCCTGAGCAAGGCAGTGCATTTTCTGTCCGCAGTAAAAACCAGATTGCTGACAATGCTGGGTTTCAACAGTTGGAAATGGAGCCAGTTTCCCTCCTAAGCAGAGCAGGGATTGTAACACTCAGGAAAGTCGTGGAGCCTGGAGCAGCATCCCTGGGATCTGAGTGAGCTCCGTCCTTCCCTCCATCACTGACTATTTATAAATAAAGGCTGGTTTTGAGGCCATTCTTAAAGCAGAACTGAAATGTAGCTGTTTGGTGGTAGGAAAATGCCCTCATGGATGCACAGGGAAGTGCAAAAATGAGACACTGGGTTCTGGAGGTCACAGTTGGTGTTTGAAATATTGATACAATCCTGCTTCTTCACTTTTTTTTTTTTTGGTAGTAATTAATTATACAGAAAATATATGGAAAATGGAAGATACTGTGTTTGAATATCTGTTTATTTTTTTTCTTTTCCAGGCATCTATTAACAAGCTAAAAGTGACGGAACCATGGCTCAGTTTCCAACACCTTTTGGGGGTAAGTGGTTTCTGGTGTGTTCTGAACTGTTCCTACATGCAAAAACTTGACATAAACCTGCTCCTTTCCAAGAGTTTTCTCTATGGAAGTGTTTGTGCAGAGTGCATCTCTCTGGGCTGAGAGTTTCTCTGATCTGTGATGGCTTTGCAGACACCTCTCAGCCAACAGCACAGATCCCTGTGTCCTGTATTGATGCCTTCCAGCCCCACACTCTGTCCCTGCAGGGCACATCCAGGCACATCCAGGCCACTCAGCCCCTGCCAGTGGGGCACCACCTCATTCTGCTCCACTTGTACTGGAGAAGTGCAGATGCTTTTTCCTTTCAGGGTTGCTGGACTTTTTAATTGCTAAAAGGTCCAGCAGATGCCTTTGGGTGCTACCACTTGCAGTTTTTTTCCTTGTTTTCCCTTCACTCATGTTTAGATTAGAACAAAAGTGACACATTTTTTAGCTCTTCATTTACAACAGGGGAAGTTGCAGCATCTGTAACTGCAGTGAAAAATCCAGGATGGGCCCTGGCAGTGCAGTAGGGACAGCATTTTTGCTATTCACGTGAAATCACAGAATTCCAGACTGGTTTGGGTTGGGAGGGACCTTAAAGCTCATTTCATTCCCACCCCTGCCATGGCAGGGACCCCTTCCACTGTCCCAGGCTGCTCCAAGCCCCAATGTCCAACCTGGCCTTGGGCACTGCCAGGGATCCAGGGGCAGCCACAGCTGCTCTGGGCACCCTGTGCCAGGGCCTCCCCACCCTCCCAGGGAAGGATTTCCTCTGTATAACTCACCCAAATTTCCCCTCTTTGAGCCTGAACCCATCCCTGCTTGTCCTGTCACTCAGTTCCTGATGAACAGTCCCTTTTCCTTGTAGGTCCCTTCAGATCCTGGGAATACATTTGGGAGTTCAGTTTTGCAGCTGATCTGCAGAAGGATCACAAAGATAAATGTCAGTGCTCAGACAGAGTAACTGCTCTGGTTCCACATAAAGGTTGCATCTGTTCAGGGCTTTTCTCTGGGTAGGGTCAGATGGGATATTGGGGAGGAGTGGGGTGCCTTTGCAGGTAAAAGAACTGAAATTTCAGCTGTGTATGCTCTGGGGGACAAATGACCTCCCACCCTTGGGTTGTTTGCAGAGGCCCAGATTGACAGAATTGCGCTCAGGAATCAAAAGGAGGTGTTTTTTAGGTAATGTTTCTTAATGTCATTTCTCCATTTCTTTCAAACCAGGCAACCTGGATATCTGGGCTATTACTGTGGAGGAGAGAGCAAAACATGACCAACAGTTCCATAGTCTGAAACCAACAGCTGGATTTATCACTGGTAAACAGATAGTTTTCGCTTCTCATTTTGTTCAGTTAAATCTTAACTAGTGAGCCTAAATAGACAGAGCTGCCTGAGAGACATATGGGCATAAGAATTAGAAAATTGCAACAGGTATTTCTTATTTTGTATCCCATTGTTCAAATGCCTTGCCACATCAGCCCCAACTTTTCTGTTATTTTCTGATATTTTCTCTTCCCCATCCTGCTGTGGAAGGGAGGGGAGTGATGGGTTCTTTGTCTGTGCCTGGGGTCAGCCCACCACACTAATATTGTGATGAATACAAGGTCTGATTAAATAAAGGTGTGTCAATTTTACTGAACTCAGGTTTAGGAATTCAGTTTGTAAAGCACTGACATCAGCATGGTTGACCTCTTGGAAAGATCTAAATATAAAACTGATTGGAGCAGTGGGAAGCAAAGCTCCGAATCAAGGAATTGCACTGATCCTACTATATTTTCATCAAACTTTGGTTTCAAGGCAGTAGGAGGCCTCCTCTTTGTTACTCTGTTTTGTTACATTGAATTTTCTTAGTGCTTTGTAAATGATCATCGGTCATGGGATGGGTTGAGCTTGTATTGCAGAGATTTTTGCCTCCTGATTCCCCATTCCCTCTGCCTGCTGTTTGGAGCTGTAGCTGAAGCCATGTCCTATTTATTTTACAGGTGATCAAGCCAGGAACTTTTTTTTCCAATCTGGGTTACCTCAGCCAGTGTTAGCACAGATATGGTGAGTGTGGGGGTGGGACATGGGGGTGTTTGTGGGACACACTGGGGCAGGACTTTGGGGTGGGGCTGAATCCCACTGGAGCTGGGCTCTCCTGGGGTTCCCCAGGCTCAGGGTTTTGGGGCTGGGCCTGCTCAGTGTTTGTGGGTGATGGGGATCCAGGGCTCCCTCAGGCAGTTCCTGGACAGCACCAGGCTGGGTGGGTGTGGCTGTGCTGGAGGGCAGGGAGCTCTGCAGGGGGATCTGGACAGGCTGGAGCCATGGGCTGTGCTCAGTGGGGTGAGGGTCAACAAGGGCAGGTGCTGGGTCCTGCCCTGGGGTCACCACAACCCCATGGAACACTCCAGTCTTGGGGAAGAGGGGCTGGAAAGCTGGGAAAGGTCCTGGGGGTGCTGGTGACAGTGGCTGGACAGGAGCCCAGGGGTGCCCAGGGGTGCCCAGGAGGGCAGGAGGCCGATGGCCCCTGGGCTGTCCCAGCAAATGGCATTTTGGAAATTGGCAGTTTCAAACCCTCATTTCAAATTGCTAAATGATTTCAGCTCTGTTAAAACTGGACTAATACAATTGCTAAGCATAGCAATCAGTATTAAAAAAATCTGGGCAAGACCTGGAATATTTGTTACAAAAATGAAGATTGACATAGAATGTTTCCATTGGAGTCAAAGCTTGAAAGCTGGAAATGTTTGTCACTCCTTGGTGAGTTCAGCCAGATCCAAATCTGCTGCCTGTTACACAGCACAGACATTCCTACACTGCCAGATTTTCCTGCAGGAATAAAGGTGCTTCTGCTCCAAATTCTTTGACCCTGCCAGACCTGGATCTGTGTATGGAGTGCCAGGACAAGGGGGAATGGCTTCCCAGTGGCAGAGGGCAGGGCTGGATGGGATCTTGGGAAGGAATTGTTCCCTGGGAGGGGGGGGAGGCCCTGGCACAGGGTGCCCAGAGCAGCTGTGGCTGCCCCTGGATCCCTGGCAGTGTCCAAGGCCAGGTTGGACACTGGGGCTTGGAGCAGCCTGGGACAGTGGAAGGTGTCCCTGACATGGCAAAGGTGGGAATGAAATGATCTTTAAGGTCCCTCCCAACCCAATCCATTCCATAACTCTATGATTATTCATTATTTGTGTTAATAATATTGCTGCCAACACATATTTTGGTGCTAGACAGAGAGAATTAAAACTGGTTTTCATTCTAAATTGGTAAAGCAGTGGAGGGATGGAGAAATTTGGAGAAATCTGTTGCCTTTTCCTCTGTGAGCTATTTGAGAGGCAGTTTACTGCCATTACAGAAACTTTCTGGTGCAGTTAGGACTGCTAAAGGCAGAATTTTGCTCTGATTGGAGAATGAGGAGAATTATTTTATTGCTTTGGAAATCTGCATGCCCAGATCTACGTGGCTTTTAAATACAGAGCTTATTTTGTTTTCTAATTATCTTCATCTTACAAATATCAAACCTGAACTGGTTGTCTCAATTGCTGAAGACTCAGTGAGTGTTCAAATGTCCCTTTGGAACTTCTCTTGCCTCTGAATTAAATAAGGAAAGAAGTTTTGTCTTAAACAAGACATCCTTTCTCCAAAAATCTTCCATAGGCATTGGCTTTAAATAGGTGTTAACAAAACCAAACAGTTGTAAATAGTCTGACTAAGGATCTCTTCCTCTCTGAATTATTCAGTTTTCCAGGCTCTTGAGAGGAAGGGAATCATTCCACTCCCTCTGGAGTTGTCATAGAGACAAGACCTGCACATTTTTGTTAATGAAGCTGAACTAAAACTTATTCAAGCTGCCTTTCTAAATCATAAAGCAGCTCATGGACATTCCTTTCTCTCTGTCTCTCTTATTTTTTCAATCATCTCTGAATTAAGAGAAGTAAATATTTAAGAAAAATCTTTATATAGATCCTTGAGTGCTTTAGAAGGGGAGTTCTGGAGTAACAAGCCCAAAATCTCTGAGAGATGGGAGCTGCAGAAAAGTGCTCTTCCATCAGTATTTGCTTGCTGGATTGGGGTTTTTGTAGGAGGCATTTGATTGTTACTGGGAGAGAAGGAGAGGTGCAGGAGTCCTTAAGGAAGGAAAATTGTAATTCTGAGTTAGAGCAACTTGTAAAACTCTGGAATTAATTTTCTCATCTGAGAAATCCCAGAATCCCAGGATGATTTGGGTTAGGAGGGACTTTAAAGCTCCTCCAGTGCCACCCCCTGCCATGGGCAGGGACATCTTTCACTATCCCAGGGTGCTCCAAGCCCCGTCCAACCTGGCCTTGGACACTTCCAGGGATGGGGAGTCCCTAAGGAAGTGTCTGTATGGATGTCTGTGTGTTGTGTTTTGGAAGTGTTTTCCTATTCTCGATCATTCTACTGATTTTAGCTACAGTTGATTGTAATCATGTGAGAAAAGCCTGGCCTGTGTTTCCTGCAGGATCCCTCACAGCTGGAGGGACACAAGGAATAAATTTGATCAATCCCTCATTTCTGTGCTCATAAAAACTTCCCCAGAATTCACAGTCCTTCAAAACAGCAGCTCCTTGGTTTTTAGCACTGAGAATTCCTGTGTCCCTTGTACTCCTCATTCAAGGAAAGAAAAGTCTCTGGGACATCAGTGAGCAAAGGAGTGAAATATTATGGTCTGCCATGACAGCTTCTGTGCTGTTCTGCCCTTTACCAGCTCCAGACTCCTCCAGGCTGGTGATCAATTAAGAAGCCTCTAATGAGGCTTTGAGCTGGGCCTGCAGTGGCTTGGGAGATAACTGTGCTTAAGCAGAATAATTTGCCTTTCTTTAGAGCCCTGAGCAATGGGGGCCTCAAAGAGCATCTTCCCTTTGGCCTGGCCTTCTGGAATGAAAGGAGAACTGAAATAATCAGTGCCAGGTGTTCTCCGTGCATTTGGAGTTACTTATTTTGTCAGGACAGAGCCCACTGGGTGACTTCCCTGTTCCTCACATCTGCTTCCCTCCCAGCCTTCCTAAACCTGTGTCCAAGGGTGGGCAGAAATGGGGGTAATTTTGGGAGCTGTTGGCTTCCTGCACAGGCATCGATGGCGTGACTGAGGCCAGAGATCTGATGGCTGCTCACTGCTCATGGCTGAGCTTGGAACACAGTGTGGGACTGTGTAATCCCAGATGGGAATGTCCAGCTGAGTCAGTCCAGATGTGGGAACTGCACGGAGATTCCTTGGTTTTGATGCCTTGAGGTTTAGCTTTTATATTCTGTATTGCCCACTGTAAAACTCTGAAATGTCTCACAGCCTGCTGCTGCTGCTCTCTCGGGCTAAGACAGACAGAACAAAGTCTCTGGCTTTGCTCTCCAAGGACACCCAGACCCAAAATGTGGAAACCAACATCTTGGAAAGGGGGGGCTGAGCTTAGAGAACTTACATCATTAGCTAAAGTTTTAATTGGCAAATTGCTGCTGATATGCAAATGGACCAAACCTATAAAAGGGTGGAGAACTCATGACTTGTTGTCCATCTTGGGGTCCATTTTGGCAGTAGCCTCTGGGCTCCCCAGGGTGTACCTTTGAAGGCCTTTTAAAGAAGTATCACCTTTATTCCCTTATTTTTGTCTAGTCTCTGTTTCCAGGTGGCCACTTCGGGCATCAGTTTAACACGGGGCTGGTTTCATGGATAGATGGTTTGTGTGCTAATTACAGCATATTTGATGGGAAAAGTGCCCATGTTCTGTTTCTGCACCTCATAAATGCAAAAGTATCAAGCTGGCTTTTCATTCTGGAGAAAAGATGAGAGAAAGGAGGAGGAAAAGATCCATAGGGAAGGGGTTTGTCAGCACCTGAGCCCTGGGGTGGTGCTGAGCCCCCTGCAGCTCTTGTCATTAGATGCAAACATAGGCCTGGTCTACAAAATATAATAAATATTTAGTCAGTGTTTAATCCGTTTACTCTGCACTGGTTCCGGCCAGACCACGAATGAAGCAAATGCAAGGACACCACGATTTCCCAATTTCATTAGGAGCAGAAATTAGTGGAATTAGGTGGTGTTTGCTGGCAGGCCCTCCCTGCATTTCAGGTGCTGTTTATTCCAAAGCAGCACAGTAAAATCCAGCAGCCTGACACCAGCTTCTGCAACTAGAAATGAAAATGTGTCCTATTTTTGCAGGAAGATTTTGTTGGACAAAAGCTGCTTTTTCTTTACATGCTATAAAACTGGAGAAATTCTAGGGGGTGCAGAGAGCTCTTTGCACTGAAATTTGTGCTGGTAATTTCAGTAATGAAGCTGCTGGTGTAGAGTAAACGAGTTCATAGAAGGTCAGATGTTGAATGAAAAGCTACAGCTGCTGATGTGAATTGGAGTTCAATGAGAGCAATGACACTGGTGCACATCAGAGTTTCTGAGTGCTGGGCAATTGATGTTTTCCCATGTAGGATGCAAAGATTTGCTGTGTCCCAGCAGGAAATGGAGAATCAAGGTCCCTACAGGGTGATCTTTGCTCTTCCTGCATTTTCCTGGCCGTGGATAGAACCCACTGAGGGTCTGTCTGCTTATTAATAGAAAGGTTTATATCTTATAAATCAAAGTATTTGCAGGTATAGAAGCCACTGGTAAGACTATTATGGGACAGTCTGGGGGAGCTCACCTGGAGAGGAGAAGGCTCCAGGGAGAGCTCAGAGCCCCTTGCAGGGCCTAAAGGGGCTCCAGGAGAGCTGGAGAGGGACTGGGGACAAGGGCTGGAGGGCCAGGAGCCAGGGAATGGCTTCCCAGTGGCAGAGGGCAGGGCTGGATGGGATCTTGGGAAGGAATTGTTCCCTGGGAGGGTGGGGGGGCCCTGGCACAGGGTGCCCAGAGCAGCTGTGGCTGCCCCTGGATCCCTGGCAGTGCCCAAGGCCAGGTTGGACCTTGGGGCTTGGAGCAGCCTGGGACAGTGGAAGGAGTCCCTGCCATGGCAGGGGTTTGGAATGAAATGAGCTTTAAGGCCCCTTCCAGCCCAACCCAGTCTGAGATTCTGGGATTCAGCATTATTCAGGCATGGGTGCAGCACATACTTTTAAGGATATCAGTGTCTGAGTCTCAGTGTCCTATCCAGACTTTCTTTAAATGCTGCTCCCAGATTTTAATTTCTATTATTTAGCCTTCTAACATCAGAATTGGTGGATTAAAGCAGCTACACCACTGAAAATCCTTTCTTATGAGTACTGGAGAGGTTTGGAGTGTCTCTGATGCTGCTGAGCATCTAAACCTGTTCCAGTCCCTGCTGGGATCTGCCTCTCTGTGGAGGTTTTCAAGTTTTGGGGGTTTTTTTTGGAGTAGGAGGATTTCCATTTTGCCACTGCCTTTTTTACCTGGCTGTCTCCCTGTGTATCAGTTAGAAATAGCTGTCAGTTCATGGGGTACTCCTGGGATAACTTTCCACCCAGTTGCACAAGGGCTTTCCTTGAGAGGGATTTGTTCAGAAATGAAGCTCTGGTTCAGCCACACTGCCCAGGGCCTTTGTGTTGGCACACCCATGACATATAAATAAATGCATGAACTTCAAGATCTGTATTATTCCAGTGCTGAAATCTGTACTTAATTCTCCAGACAAACACAAAGAAATAAGCACAAGGTTTAAAAGTAAGTTTACAGCTAATTCTGTTATTTATGTGCGTTTACTCTGGGGTTTTTTGGTGTGCAGTGGCAGGAACTGACACTCTTCTTCCTGCTTCTCTCCCTACAGGCTCCCACCCCTATTCCCTGCTGAGATGGGTTTTCTTAACTAGCAAGGGAAGGAACAAAAAGCAGACTGTTTAAGTCAGACTCCTTTCCCTGAAAGCCTATTCAAGGCTTAGGCTCAATGTTTCATCTTGAGTGCTATTGTTTAATTGAAAACACATTTGCTCACTCCACAGATGGAGCAGTGCTGAGGGGAGTCACAGATTTAAAGAATGTTTTATTTCAAGTGTAGCTAAAGTACAGATTTGCAAAGTCAGTGATCTTCTCTGTGGTGCTGTTTGAGGACCCTGTGCTTTCATTGGTGGGATTTTGCAAAGTTTTTGTGCGGCTACATTTGTCCTTCTCTGGATGCTTCTTTGTTTTTCCTCCAAGAGCTAAAAAACAACTTTAAAATTATTTATTAATCACCCCAGGAAAGAAATCAAGGAGCTCTAAGTTTAAATAGTGTATTATTTTTAGCCTGGCATAATTTTGGGTGGAAATTATTGAGAATCCCAGGATCCCTGAGGCTGGAAAAGCCCTCCCAGCCCATGGAGGCCAAGCTGTGCCCGATGCCCACCTTGTCCCCAGCCCAGAGCACTGAGTGCCACCTCCAGCCCTTCCTTGGACACCTCCAGGGATGGGCACTCCAAACCTCCCTGGGCAGCCCCTGCCAAGGCCTGAGCTCCCTTTCCATGGGCAAATTGCTCCTGGTGTCCAACCTGAGCCTCCCCTGGCCCAGCCTGAGGCCGTTCCCTCTCCTCCTGTCCCTGTTCCCTGCGAGCAGAGCCCGACCCCCCCCGGCTGCCCCCTCCTGTCAGGGAGTTGTGCAGAGCCACAAGGTCCCCCCTGAGCCTCCTTTTCTCCAGCCTCAGCCCCTTTCCCAGCTCCCTCAGCCTCTCCTGGGGCTCCAGCCCCTTCACCAGCTTTGGATATCCACACCTGTGTGAGCCTGCTCCTAGGGCAGGGCCTGAAGTTCCTAATTCCCGAATGTGACTGTGAAAATGGTGTGTTTTGCAGGGCTCTAGCTGACATGAACAATGATGGGAGGATGGATCCATTGGAGTTTTCCATAGCTATGAAACTCATCAAACTGAAGCTCCAGGGTTACCAGCTCCCGGCCACGCTGCCGCCCGTCATGAAGCAGCCGCCCCTCGCCCTGCCCGGTGCCCCAGGATTTGGTAAGATCCCTGTTTTCCTCCCTGTTTTCCTCATTGTTACCTGGGACTGCAGCAATTCTGTTGCCATTTTGCAGTTTCTCCAAGAAAATTTTAGGAAAAAGTGCTTCTAAAAGCACATGGACTCAAACCCGGATGTTGCGCGTTCACCGAGAGATTGCACTGGGCTTTTACCCCAGCCCTGCTGAGCTCCTGTTTGCTTCAGGTTTGCCCTGCTCCAGACAAAACCTGGCTCAGGTTGTAGGGCTAGTGCATTCCGAAGGACTGGAGTTCTGGTTTAAACTGTTGCCATTACTGGATCTCCAGCTTTGGCAAGATCAGCTCTGTTTTTCTTGAGTTTTTACACCCCCTGCACCTTCTGCTTTGAAGAGCAGTGCTGCTTTGGTAGGAGCTGAACAGCTGCTGGGGGTGAAGTGTTGCCAGTCACCATCATTTCTAGGAAAAGAGTAGGGAAGATGAGATGGGGAAAGGAAAAGAACTAAATGAAGGTGAACGTCATGTTTGACACCTTGGTCCTGTTGTGAGAGGTTCTTTCCCTTTCTGGTTTAGTGTTTGCTATGATTCAGAGTTATTGGTGCCTGGGAGTTAAGGAATCACAGAATGGATCAGAATGGAAGGGACCTTAAAGCCCATCCAGTGCCACCCCTGCCATGGGCAGGGACACCTTCCACTGTCCCAGGCTGCTCC
Source organism: Falcunculus frontatus (assembly GCA_013398115.1). NCBI lineage: Eukaryota > Metazoa > Chordata > Aves > Passeriformes > Falcunculus > Falcunculus frontatus. Next base: position 51,687 of record VZRV01005196.1, read on the forward strand.
AAGCCCCAGTGTCCAACCTGGCCTTGGGCACTGCCAGGGATCCAGGGGCAGCCACAGCTGCTCTGGGCACCCTGTGCCAGGGCCTCCCCACCCTCCCAGGGAACAATTCCTTCCCAAGATCCCATCTAAATGTCCTGAGGAAAGGGAACAGGGCCTTTGATGAACTGCTTGCAGCAGTGTGGTTTGACCCACTGTAACCCCCACAAGTTTTACAGTCAGAAATAAAATTCTTCGGAAGAAAACAGCGAAACTGGACAGAGGAAATACAGGGTTAAGTGAGAAAAGGCAAAATAAAACGAACCTCCCACAAACCCCAGCCAAATCTGTGATTCCCTTGTTCTCATTCCCTGTATGTTGATGTGAGCTGTTTGCACACCCCTCGTTCTTCCCCTGGCATCACTGGCCCTCCTTAACCTCCCTGGTTCCTGCAACTGTGCTTACCCCTCAGCCTCTCATTCCTGTGCTCTCCCCATTAGCTTTGCCCTGCCTCATCCCAACAAAAGGCTGGAGCACTAATCCTGCAGCTTCTGTGCCAACCTGGGGGTTCATTCCTCCCTGGGGCTGCCAGTGCTGCTCCTCACTCAGTTCAAGGCACACAATTCCTTTCTTAGCAGGTGCTGCTGGACTGTTTGGGGCGGTGCTGCCCCAGTGTGGGGCTGTCCCTGTGCCCCACATCCCTGCTCCTTGTCCCGTCCCCATGCCCCATCCCCATGCCCTGCAGTCCCGTGCCCCACGCCCCGTCCCCGTGCCCCACACCCCGTCCCC